>OZ038498.1:106992262-107047262 GCA_964036315.1 Acanthosepion esculentum | reverse complement strand
TATATATATATATATATATATATATATATATATATATATATGTATATTTTTTTTAATCTAAGTAATTGAAGCTGAGATGCCAGGTCCGGACCAATAATACTACTAAATTTTATCAAGTATCTCTAAATATATAGCAGGAGCACTGGACCATATGTGGCAGCAATATTCTATACATGGACAAATAGTAGACTTATAGATATGTAAGATAGATTCTGAATAGGAAAACTTGCAAGCACAACACAATGAATCAACTTTCTTAGCAAGTTAACCCTGACCTAGCAATGAATTCAATATAGTCTTTCCACTTCATGTCAGCCAAGAATGTTAGCCCGAGTAGGCGCAACGAGTCACTCTTCTGGAGGTTAGCAACAGCCATGCTGATGAAAGGCAGAATGGGATTTCTCAAATGATTAATAGAGAGAAGTTTCATTTTGGAGGCATTACCATAAAATGAAGGAGGAGAATGATAAAAAAAATGAAATAATTTTGGATTAAGAATAATTTATTAAATTTTAAAGAAAAAATTAAAATATTTAACTCCAGAAAAAATTAAAAACTGGACCAATATATGGAATCTGGAATTTAGTTATGTTTTTTGGGGCACTTCAGTGTGGTTTAATAGTTAACAAGTTTGTCTCACTAGACCAGTAACATTTCAGTAGTTAGTTCAATTCTCACTGAGGCCTTGTGCCACAACTAAGCTATACTTAGAAAATCATATTGTACTTTGACATGGTGTAAAAGTTAGCAAGCTTTTCTCACTAGATCAACTATGACTGAGTAGTGAGTTCAATTCTCATTGGGTGCTCCATACTTTCAGCCTTGTGTCACATTTAAGCTGAACTTAGAAAATCACCATTTAGTTATGTTATTTGATTTTGCATCTCAACTATTGTCGTATTATTTAATGTTGAATTTTGTATGAAACAATCAACAAAGACAGAATTCACTAATCAGTCTACATCTACACTAATTATGGTGCTTTTTTCTTGGTTTTACCTATTCTCTCACTAATTAATTAATTATAATCTAGCTAGTTAATTGTATTATAATTAATCTAATTACTAGGTGATATTTACAATCAAAATAAAAAATGTGTTACATAAATTTCAAAAACATTTTGCTATACATAAGGGAACAATTTCACATGATCTGCACCAGACCTACTTTGTTATGACACATGATCCACTTACCAATTTGGTTTATTAGTTAATTGTCCTGTAATAATAAGTAAATAAAATACTTTTTCCTGCTTGTTTTATTCACTCATTTCTCTCATGTTTATTTATTTTTGATGCAGATTTATTGTTTGTGTTAAATCTTAATACAAGAATATAAATTAAATTGAAAACATCTTCTCCAGTCATTGTCAATACTTTCTAACCATTTTTTCTTTCAAGGTTTTTCTTTCAGTGAATCATTTCTAATTGAAAAGTTCCTGAAACACTTCGAGGTTGTGTGGCAACTAACTTTTTCAGATGTTCTACTTATTCTACAGGCTTCTTTCAAACTCTCATTCAGCTTTTTTTACATATTACTATTATAGGTATATTCCACTGAAGGTTATCCTTTAGCAAATGATATATATAGGTTTTGTGTTGCTGGGAATACTAATGAGTTGTTGCTATTTGAAGGGTTCATCTTCTTGAAGCTGATATGAAGAAAACATTAAAAATCACAGAAATATTTTCACCATCTGATAAAAGCAGAAACATCAAATGTTTCAGAAATTTGGAAACTGTTTATAACATTGAGAGTAAAAAGCATTTCATATTTTTATGAATATATTGGAGAATATAAGACATAAGAGAGAGATGAGTCTTTCTCACTCCAGGTGGAGTTTAAGATTATAGCTTCACCACACTAATTTTGCTATTATGGTTTCTGTAGCAAATAAGCTTTTTTTTTTTGACAAGGTGGAAATGCCAGCTCCATGCCCAACTGGTTTTCAGTTTACTGCGGTGCTTTCTCTAGTATGTAGGTTTTTCACTGGGTGGAGTTACTTAGTTTTTGAATTCAGAGTTATCCTTCTCGGATTGGTTGCCAACCAAGGCTAGAGATCCCAGTTTGCCTTAATATTTAACCCATAGCTAGAGAAAAAGTATGAATCCATCTGTTCTCTCCTCAGCTGTGGGTTAACTGGAAATGCAGACTGGACTCTCTAGCCTTCCTTACCAACCAGTATGAAAGAAGAATAACTCTGATTCAAAACCACTTGGGTATGGGTTGGTGCTGTATAAGAGTAAGTCTTGTTGCCGACACTGGGGTTTGAAACTAGATCACCAGCGAGTAACACAGGTGATTCTATTATTAAGTAGATCACATGATCATAAAGGAAGTGAATAAATAGCAACTAACGTGATGACTATACGTTCACTGTTCACTCTTCTTGTCTATCCACTATTTCTATACATTCACTCTCTCTACTCTACTACTATGTGGATTGCAATTCTTTTCTGATCATTATACATTATTATTATTATTGAACAAGTATTACTAGTGTGGATATTATTGGAAGGCATTACTACTAGTACCGGGTTCTACAAAGTCTCAAATATAATGAGCATTTTGGGGAGTGATAATGAGCTTTCACTTGTCAGTTGGTAAAAAACCTTTAAAGATTGACAAATAAACCACTGTAACTGCCATTAAAAAATTTTTTACTGTTGTTTAAAGAAAGAGCTACACTTTTTATTCATTTGGTTTGAAAAATAGCGTCCTCCAAATAAGTGGCCTCTATTCACCATACACTGCAGTAGATGATTTCTAAAGTTTCCCATCACCCAAAAGTTCAAGTGCTCCAAGGTTTTCCAGGTGACTTTCTTTTAAGCACTGAGCCTGTGGCCCTGAAATTTTCAAACATAGCAGTATCAATTTTCTATCCCAAACAACAACATAAGCAAGAAAAGGTCTTTGTGTTACAATTACAGATTCACCAGTCTTAAAAAAAACGTTTCAACAGCAAATGCACAGTGTACACCGGTCCAATTCATGATAGTAACTGCTGGTATCTAAAAGACAATGGTAAGACATTGACTAGATGAAGACACCATTGCTACTTGCTTAAGTTCACTAGCACCACAGTGTTGTCAGTTTAAAATGTGGGAGGTATTTCTGCCACACCCTGTATTTGTATACATGTGTGTCATAAAAATATCAAGGTTTTTATACATGCTTTTTTTAGCATTTTGACCATTTCAGTTATATGGTTATTGGTTGGTATATTGACTTAAAAGTTAATATATTTAACATCCCCCTCAAACTAATAGAAAAATCAGATTATAAACACATTCAAATCTCCTGGGAGACAACAACTTGTACAAATGCAGTGATTGTATGATTTGTGCTATACAAATGCCACAGTTGATAAAGTAGACATAAAAATAGCAGTTATGCAACTGAATGAGACATTTTTCACTCTACTGAAAATTTTGTGTATTTGTTTAATATACTTAGATTAAATGGATTTTTATTTTGACAAGCTTTATAGATAATAGACAAAATTTATAGCCCTGATTAGAATTTCTTTGAGGGTGTGTTGTAATGTGACTCAACAATCTGACACTAGAAAAACATCTGACTTTTTAATTTTCAGTCAACACTTGCTTTATTAATTTTTCCTTTGGAGGTTTTATTATGACAATGAGCATCACCAACAGGTAAGATGCTACAAAGTACAATTGGTTTTACTAATGTGCATAGCTTAGTACAAGAAATTTTCATTATTTTTTTTGGAAAAATTTAAAATTTCATTATTTAACAAACAAACTACTCTCACTATTTTAAAAACAATTTAATAATTAAAATAAAAAATACTTATTTAATAAAAATGCAATATTGGTTTTTGTATATATCTTTTCTTTCAGTTTTTATATGTCCAAGAAGTGCGAGAACTATAAACAAATCACAAGGCCAAATGCTTTAAAAAGTTGAAATTTGGCTTCAGAAAGAAATATTTATGCATGACCAGTTTTATGCTACATCCTCAAGAGTAAGAAATATTAAGAATTTATTCTTTGCTGTTAAAAAGGAAAAAAATAAATTTCTTTAAAAAATATTGTTTACCATGAAGTCCTATAAAATAAAATAAATTATTAAATCACAAAGTAGGGGTTTTTTCAAAGAATTTTTCAAAACAAATCAGCTTATTCAAATTTCATCGACTGGTTTCTGAAATTGAACAAAGCGTAGAGGAGTTTGTAAATTTCAACAAAAAACATTAGCGATAACTTCAACAAGACTAAATACTGTGAAGATTTCAATGCATGTCAGCATGTTGCAAAAATTTCTAGTAGTATAAATTTCAGAGTTTAGGCAGAGACATTAGAAGTATAGAATTGAAGGAGAATTTAGAATGGACCAGGAATTCAAAGTGAAATGACATAAAAGAAATTTAAAATTGCTAGTAAAAGTGGTAGAATCATGGGTAGGGTAAAGGTTAGCATCTCAGGAAGAGAAATTGGCAACCCAAGTTTGAATTCTTACCAAGTTTGTTACATTCACTTTTATACAAATACATATGAACCCATCTTTTCTCTGTCCTAGCTATGGGTTAAATAGTAGGACATCCTGGGTTCTCTAGTCTTGCTTGGCAACTAATCTGCAGATGGTGACTCAATGTTGTCACCAAGAAAAGGTTACTGAATAAGGAATAATCAAAACCGTGGTTGGAAATGAAATGGTAATCTTTATAACATCAACAAAATACAATACTCGCCAGCGGCATGAAGTAGGTAAACCACTGCTAGTGGTGGACTACTTAGACAGCACATTCCTCCCACTTACAATAGTGCAAAATGTATTTATGAGGATTGGGACATACCCATTAGTGTTCATAACATTCAATAAAGACACAAATCCTCCAGAAGCCTTATGGAGATGTGTTGTCCCAGAAAAATGACTGAAATTCTTCAGTTATCTGAGTTGTGCTGTTGAAGATAGCATCTACTTTTAGTAGAAGTTCTATTCAAACTGAGTGTTAGAGAATATGAGAAAAATAAAGGAAGAAGACAATAAAGGGACAAGAATTAAGAAGACAGAAGATAACAAGTGACAGTGGATTTAAATTTTTGACGACCAAGGTTGACAAGGAAGCAAGAAGCCAGAAGAGAGTTCCACAAGTGAGAAGTGCAAGAGAAGAAACTGTTAGCATAGAACTTACAGTTACATCTGGCTATTTCAACTATAAAATGATGAGACTTTACCAGCAATCTAGTATTGTATTTAAATTCATAAAGTTCAGGTATCATAGAGAAAAGATCACCGGAAAAATTATCATGAAAGCATCTATTGAAAAGCCACAGTGAAGCTATATTACAGCGGTGTAAAACGACTGAAGGTGAAATGCCAAGTTGATGAAAGACTGATGTCATTATACCAATAATATTGCAGATTCTTCTTTGGATTTTATCAAGAATCTGTAAATATTTAGCATGAGCAGCAGACCAGATGTGGCAGCTATATTCAAAACAAGGACAAATGGTAGACTTATAAATATGTAAGATAGATTCTGGTGGGGAAAATCGTCTAGCATGGCACAGTGAACCACCTTTCCTACCTGCAGACTTAGCAAATGATTCAATATAGTCTTTTCACTTTTGATGTCAGAGGAAAATGTTAATCTGAGAAAGCATAATGAATCACTTTCCTGGAGGTTAGCATCTGCCAGGTTGATGAAAGGTAAAAAGGTTTCACTCAGATCATTAAAAGAGAACAGTTTTGTATTTGTTTTGGATGCCTTAAAAGTAACAAGCCACTTTTTGCCCCATTTAACAATAAATTGTGGGTCATTTGTTTAGATCAGCTGCCAATTTAACATTATCAAACCAATCAGATTTACTATTAAGATATAATATATTAATTATATTATTAATATAAATAATTCTGTTATTTTTGACAGGTATTATGCTAGTTTTCAATATAATTTTATGATAAATAAATTGCTTTGCAGGTTTAAAAATCTCTATATACAGGGTGTCGATAAAGTTTGTACGCACTTTAAAAAATTTATAACTTTATTTGTATTTGCGATAGAAATAATTTGTAAAAAGGATTAGAAAGAAGTAAATCTATATTTTTTAAGGTTTTATTGAAATTTTATTTAAGTTTCCACATGTCCTCCATCATTAGCAATACAAAGGGTAAAACGATTTTGCAGTTCACGGAAAACATTTGCCAACTGATTTGCAGTAATGCCTGAAATCACATTAGTTATTTTAGCTATACTTAAAACTAGGCACATTAAACTTTATAACATTTTTTACAGATTATTTCTATCACAAATACAAATAAAGTTATAAATGTTTTAAAGTGCACACGAACTTTATGGACACCCTGTATAAACAGCTTAAAGAATGACTGTTTAACCAATAATCCTCTCAGTGCTTATCTTTTAAGAAAAATGCTACTTTTTTTTATTTACATTTTCAAGAATAACATAATCATTCTACTGTGAAAGTAAGAACATTACCATTGGTAAGAAATTTCTTCCTTTTTATGTGCCATATTCCCTTTAAGACATGAGTGTTGCATACCTCTCTATGTATTCCTTTCCTTTGTAACTCTTAGCAAATGTTTGTCTTTTTACTATCCTCCCCACATTCTGTTCTGTCAAAATTGTACAACAAAAGAAGGAAAATATCTACAAATGTGTTGTGGATTTTTGTAATTTTTTATTTTGTCATTACAATAGCTATATTTGGTTACCAATGTTTGGCTTAATTCTTAAACATTGACAATCCATTCTTCTCCAATTTTCAGTGCACAACAAAATGAAATTATTCTGATTTGATTCAATAAATAAGTGGATTTTAGAAAAAGTGGGTTATCTTTTGGCAGATCGATAGATAGATAGATAGATAGATAGATAGATAATGAACAGGTTGAGATAGATAGATAGATAGATAGATAATGAACAGGTTGAGATAGATAGATAGATAGATAGATAATGAACAGGTTGAGATAGATAGATAGATAGATAATGAACAGGTTGAGATAGATAGATAGATAGATAGATAGATAGATAATGAACAGGTTGAGATAGATAGATAGATAGATAGATAATGAACAGGTTGAGATAGATAGATAGATAGATAGATAGATAGATAGATAGATAGATAGATATGGCCAAATGAGACAGAGAGAGAGAGAGAGAGAGAGAGAAAGAAAGACTGAGAGATAGATAGAGAAAGATTTTTTTTTTTTAAGCATATCACCCCAAGCAAGGCTGGAAGCCACTAGTACGCAGGGGGTTACAGAAGGTTTGGAGGAAGAGCAGATAGGAGTGGTAAAGGAGTGGATGTGGAGAAAGATAGTGGATCGATCAAGGCTAGGGGGTTACAGAATATTTGGAGCGAGAGCAGATGGGAATGAAAGGTGAAAGGATGTGGAGAAGGGAAGTGGATAGATCAAGACAGCTGGAGATGTCAATTGACGTTACACTTAAATAGTTGGAGATTGTATTTGTCAGGGAAACAGGAATAAGGAAGGGAGTTCCACAGGCGAGATTTGCCAGACATGAAGCTATTGGAGTAGAAAAGACGTCTACATCTAACAGTTTCAACGGTAAAGGGGTGGGAACGGGATGCCAGCCTCGTGGGACGTTTAAATTCATGAGGCCTAGGAACCAGCGAAAGCAGCTCCTCGGAGCAATTACCGTGAAAGTATTTATAAAAAAGACAGAGCGAGGCAACGTCGCGTCGGTGAGACCGAGCAGCCGCAGAGAGGAGCTCTCAAGAAGTTGGTCATCAGACATTCTAATGGGATGCAGGGATGGATCCTTGTGGTGGTTAATAGAGAGCAATTTTGTTTTAGAGGCGTTAAAGTTAACCGTCCATTTCTTGCCCCAGTTCACAACCGATTGGAGGTCCTTTTCTATCCGAGATGCCAGGTTAATTTTGTCAGCATCACTGGATTTGTGTTTGAGGCAGGAGTAAATTGTGGTGTCGTCCGCATAGATGCTGACTTGGGAATCTATGGCGTCAGGAAGGTCGTTTATGAATATGAGGAACAGAGTAGGGCCTAGGATGGAGCCTTGAGGAACACCTGCATTAGTGGAATAGGAGCTGGAGATGAATCCATTGAGAACGACCTTCAATTCCCGGTTTGACAGGAATGATTGTATTAGGTCAAACAATCGACCTGTGATGCCATAACCCTGGAGCTTGCGAAGAAGGCCGGCATGCCAAACTCTATCAAACGCTTTGGAGATGTCAAGGGCCACGGCACGAGCTTCACCATTATTGTGAATAGCTTGGAAGACTAATTCAGTGATGGCCGTAAGCACATCAGCTGTAGATCGGACAAAACGGAAACCATATTGCTTGTCTGTGATAACAGGTGATTAATCACATTGGTGTTGATAATGGCTTCGAAGACTTTGCCGAAGAGGGGTAGGAAACTGATAGGACGGTAATTAGAAGGGTCGGATGGGTCACCAGAGTTCTTAAAGACAGGAACAATGGTTGAGGACTTCCAGCAGTCAGGAAAGCAAGATTCCTTGAGGCAGCGGTTGTATAATTTAGAGAAGGCAGGCGCCAGTTCAGGCGCACATTTCTTCAGGACAGTGGCTGGTATCCCGTCACCACCAGTAGCCTTTTGGTGATCTAAGTTAGAAATAATGCCCAATACCAACGACGGGGATATGTGCAATCCGCTCAGAAGGGCCTCGGTTCTGGGAGGGAAATCGGGCATGGGTACCCCGGAAGAGTCTAACGTTGAATTGGAAGAAAACTTCCGAGCAAAGCATTCAGCCTTGTCGGCAGAGGTGGTTAGGACCTCAAACTGATTGAACAGGGGAGGAATGGAGGGTTTACTATTGTTCAGAACGCTCTTGCAGAGGCGCCAATAATCTTTGGAGCCGAAATTTGCGAGATGCAATACGTTCCTTCATCCGAACAGCAAATAATGACTTGGCTTCGTTGAGGATACGCTTACACTCGTTACGGGCAGAGGTAAATAGACGTCTATTGAAGTCAGACATATCACTACGAAAACGGTGGAAAAAGTGGTTCCTATGGGCAATGGCGGCTGAGCAAGCAGCTGTGAACCAAGGGGAGGAGCGCGGTTTGACCTTGAATTTCCTGGAGGGGATGAAAGCGTCGATTCCAGCTTTAACCCAGGAAGAGACCTCTGAAGCACAATCTTGAATGGGGAGCTTAAATACAGCATCCCAGGGGACATCGCGGAGGAAGTCACGAAACGAGTCCCAGTCAGCCTGTTGGTAGCAGAATGTGGTTCTGGTGGTAGGAGGCTCCTTGCAGGGGGTGGGGCTGAAGGAGATGCTAACAGCCACTACAGCATGATCGGAGTTACCGATAGGACAGAGCTGCATGGCACTACAAGACTCAGGGATGGAGGTAAAACACAGGTCGAGGAGTGAGGCCTTACAGTCACGGTTGTAAGCAAAACGCGTGGGGAAATCGATTATCTGTGTGAGGGATTGAGAGACTGAAAAGTTGAGAGTATGAATACCTGCGAGGTCGGTAGTAGCATTCTTAAGCCACTGGTTGTGATGGGCGTTAAAATCGCCAAACACAAATATGTGAGCGAACGGATGGAGAGAGAGGGCCTTGTCTATGCTGTCAGAAATGACATCTAGTATCCCGCAGTCCTGAGAGGATGGAGAGCGGTAGAGGAAGAAAAGATAGCTTTCAGCATTGAGAAGAGATAGCCGGAGACACAAGTACGAATGATCCGGCGATTCGAGAGAGCACTCTCTAGCCAGAGGGAGATGGTCCTTGACGTAGACACCCAGGCCATGCATGTGGGTTAGAGAGTCTTTTCTGAGGAGAGGAAGGTATCCAGGGATCGAGAGATCAGAGGAAGGGATAGAGGAGTCAAGATTGGTCTCACACAGGGCCAGTATATCCGGGCAATTAGCAATGAGGAAAGATTCAACGCTGCAGAAGTTGGTTCTAATGCCACGGATGTTGGAGAAGGAGATATTTAAAGGTTTGGCTTATTTTTGGAAGGCTGGTTTAGGTTTATATTTCTGGTTTTTGTAATTCATGTGGATAATTGGTATTGGAAAAAGAGAAGGCCTGAGTTAAAGGAAGCCGACGGTTATCACCCATGACGCGGGCAGAGAGGTGGTTTGGCACAGCCTGAATCATAATGTGGCCTCAGGGTTGCCCACCGAAGATGACTGTAGGGACACCTATCCATGCGCGACATGGCACTACAGACACCCTGATATTATGCAACTGTTGATAAGAGCGGCCGCTCAAGACGCTACGCAAGAGTTAGGGCTCCTAACTACCAGTCGGAAACAGCAACCAGGGAACTGTCAACCGTGTACCCTCATAATGAACAGGCAATGCCACAGACTGCACGCATCACGGGAGAAACACAGCGGCACCAGTACAGAGGCCAGAGAGAGAGAGAGAGAGAGAGAGAGATCCGGGAACCCCTTCCTAAACACGAAACAAGGTTTGAGCCTCTAATCGTGTCCAATAGATGGGGAGGAGTGTAGACCGGGCGGTAGGAAAGCCTACCTACTCCTATTACATATAACATATACAACCACGACAACAAGACAATAGAGGGGAATGTAGTTGGGATAGTCGCAGGGCTGACACTAGTTGAGAGAACTGGGGGATAGGAATGACATTGTATTGTACACATTCAAAATAGTAAGTTTTAACTTAGTTAAAGTCCCATTGACCTATATTTAAAAAAAATGTAATATTACGAGTTAGGTTAGAATAGTTAGTGCTAAAATAAGATATGTTAGGGGGTCCAAGAACGAGGGTTAAGAAAAAGCAAAAAATTTTTTAAAAAATTTTAAAAAAATGAAAAATAAAAATTACATATACATACAAAAGAAAGACAGAATCTAGGGTAAAGTGGGTTCATACTTAGTCGGACAGAAAACATGTTTGCTTGACGACTACACGTTTCACAAGACACTAGCGAAAATTTATGGCTTACCTATTCCATGCCAAGCAACAAGTTATAATGAACGCAGTGCTGAGGGGAGGAGAGGGGGCGGGGGGGTCAAACGGCCATTCATCGACCCATCCAACACCAACAGTGGGCTTGGCTAGCGTGCTATTAATGGAGAATATTCAAATCAACAGCATGAAGAAACGGTCAGAATTCCATGTCGATTTAATATTTCAACCAAGCAAGCAGAGAAAAGGCCAACTAGGAATTGGAAATTAGTGACGAAATACAAGCAAATTCTCAAAAATTGCCCATTCTTTAGACTCAAAAACGGATTTCTGAATCGGCAAAAATGTAATATTACCAGTTAGGTTAGAATAGTTAGTGCTAAAATAAGATATGTTAGGGGTTCCCCAACGAGGGTTAAGAAAAAGCAAAAAAAAATAAAAAAATAAAAAAAAATATGAAAAATAAAAATTACATATACATACACAAGAAAGACAGAATCTAGGGTAAAGTGGGTTCATACTTAGTCGATATATATGAACAGAATGAGATAGATAGATAGATAGATAGATAGATAGATAGATAGATAGATAGATAGATAATGAACAGTTTGAGATAGATAGATAGATAGATAGATAGATAGATAGATAGATAGATAGATAGATAGATAGATAGATAGAAGATAGAAAAGACTCAGATAGATAGTGTTATGTCCTTTAAAAGGTTACAAACAGACAAAGGTGGTACTCGAGTGAAAGGAACAGCAACAGGGGTGTAGATGAAAGAAAGAGAGGTTTATTGTAAAAGAGAATACACTACTGAAGGACAGAGAATCAACTCGTACTTCCCAAAGCCAGTCAGACTGATAGACAGACAGACAGACGGACTCTGGTATCTCCTGTGCACACTACATATATTACTGATATAGTCAGTCCACAATAGGTAATAGGGAGAGTGGAACATTCCATTACAACACCTCCCCCAAGCTAATTTTCCCATGAAATTTTAATCAAAACCTTTTCTTTTTGGGGTCAGGATATATAACTGTTTTACTTTTTTTCTCTTCCTAGTACTTTTTTGTCTCACCAGCACAACAGATAGATAGATAGATAGATAGATAGATAGATAGATAGATAGATAGATAGATAGATAGATATGAACAGACAAAATAGATATGGAATAGACTGAGATAGATAGATAGATAGATAGATAGATAGATAGATAGATAGATAGATAGATAGATATCGACAGGATCAAATAGATAGATAGATAGATACATACATACATACATACATTCATAGATAGATAGATAGATAGATAGATAAATAAATAGATAGATAGATAGATAGATAGATAGGAACAGACAAACTAGATAGATAGATAGATAGATAGATAGATATGAACAGACAAAATATATATGGAATAGACTGAGATAGATAGATAGATAGATAGATAGATAGATAGATAGATAGATAGATAATCAAATAGATATGAATAGGCTGAGATAGATAGATAGATAGATAGATAGATATAAACAGAATCAAATAGATAGATATATAGATAGATAGATAGATATAAACAGACAAACTAGATAGATAGATAGATAGATATAAACAGAATCAAATAGATAGATATATATATAGATAGATAGATATAAACAAACTAGATAGATAGATAGATAGATAGATAGAAACAGAATCAAATAGATAGATATATAGATAGATAGGTAGATATAAACAGACAAACTAGATAGATAGATAGATAGATAGATAGATATAAACAGAATCAAATAGATAGATATATAAATAGATAGATAGATATAAACAGACAAACTAGATAGATAGATAGATAGATAGATAGATATAAACAGAATCAAATAGATAGATATTTTGATAGATAGATAGATATAAACAGACAAACTAGATAGATAGATAGATAGATAAATAGATATAAACAGAATCAAATAGATAGATATATAGATAGATAGATAGATAGATAGATATAAACAGACAAACTAGATAGATAGATAGATAGATATAAACAGAATCAAATAGATAGATATATAGATATATAGATAGATATAAACAAACTAGATAGATAGATAGATAGATCGATAGATAGATAGATAGATAGATAGATAGATAGATATACACAAATCTTATTATCATTAAAAGCCAAAACATTGAAATACTGATCAAGAATTCACATCTGCTTCTTTTTCCTGTCATCTATTGCCTATGCTGCCTATATTTGAGAAGAGGCTTGGTTCTCGGTAAATATCTCACTATTTTAAATATTCTTATATTTTGACATTCTTGGTCTTTAATAATTCTTCCATAGAAAGCAGTGTTGCTTGGTCACAGCAACAGATTACTATGAATAGATCAATTTAGGGCTTGTGAATTGAAAAGTCAAAGTTTAGATTTGTCTGATGACAAATATCCTATTTTTTTCATTTTATTCTATTTTTACAACATACTGTATGGATACACACACATAAGAGAGAGAGAGAGAGAGAGAGAGAGAGAGAGAGAGGAAAAGAAGATAGACAAATAGAGATAAAGGGAGATATTTAGTATTTCCTGTGATGATATATTAATATAGCTTGCATCTTAAGTATATATATATATATATATATATATATATATATATATATATATATATATATATATATATAACAAACAAAAAAACCTGACATTTAATACAAAAAAATAATTGGGAATTTATTGGTTGTCATTCCTCAGCTTATCAGAATTCAATCAATGAATAGAACAGCAAATGTACGTACAGATTAAAACGATAAAGTTAAAACTAATGCACAATTATTAGTAATGTGAGCAGATCTGCTTGTAGATATTTTGTACTAATTATATTAATAATACTTATGTATTAGTCTTTCTTTGCTCTTTTTAGTCAGTATTCACATTTACTACTTTATCGCTCAATTGAGTTATGAGGAGTGACTTTTTTATTTGTTTTTTCTTTCATATTAAAGATTAGTATTTTCCCTTTTGTTTTAATTACATATTTTAAATATGCCTGTATTATATGGCATTATTAAATTTTGTACAACAAATAAAATTTTAAAAAGCTTAAAACAACACACACAGACGCATATATATATATATATATATATATATATATATATATGAAGAAAGTGCTCAATATCAGAGATAGAGCGTGTGTAAATATAAAAGTGAACATAGAAGTCAACACATAGACGCGGCAGTCTGTTTCATGCTAGACGCAATTGTTAGGCCTGCGTCTAGCATGAAACAGACTGTTGCCTCTAAGTGTTGACTACTATGTTCACTTTTATATATATATATATATATATATATATATATATAATATAATATAATATAAAAGGCTCAAACATTAATATTCCATGGTTATAATTTATTACATTAGAATTGTAATCACGATCCAATTTATCAGATCTACAATTGGATCGTGATTACAATTCCAATGTAATAAATTATAACCATGGAATATTAATATTTGAGCCTTTTATATTATATTCTTACTCTGTCCTGGACATAGAGTTCTACCTGGATTCTATCCTCTTGGGAATTCATGTATATATATATATATATATATATATATATATATATATATATATATATATATATATATATATATATATATATATTGACCACTGATATTATTATTATATATATATATATAAACAGAGACTTGTATCCACAGAAATAGAACAAAATAGACATTGTACTTTTAGGATCCTTTCAGCCAATGCTTTTTCAAAAAGTTGGAGATGTACAAAGACAATCATGTCACATTAATAATAATAATGTATGAGGAGGGAAAGTTGGAAGATGATTCAAATAAATTTTAATTGTAAATAATTCATGAATAAAATAATTTAGAATTTCCAAAAGAGTATAAAATAGAAAAATGGCACTCATAGTCCCTTGATCAACCACAAAGAATGCATAAGAATGTTCCTTTTGTTTATATAGGCTCATCAGGTATAATTTCATATACACAGCCTCAAGGACTTGCAGATGGTAAACCAAGCAAGCACTATGTAAAATAGAAAAACATGTGTCTTCATACTCGGCAGCACAATCAGGATTGTCCAGCAAATGCTGCCCAATCAATGAATCATGAACTGCTTGAGTGCTTCATATATATATGTGTGTGTCTGTGTGTATGTGTGCGTGTGTGTGTGTGTGTATGTGTGCAAGTACATCTTCATTCAAGCATGTTTTATTGAATAATCTAGACATATCACATCTATTTATTTTATTTTAATCCTCTCAAATTCGCAGATCGATTTCTTTGTGTTGTTATTAAACTGATTAAGAAAGACGCCATAGTTTTTTTCATTCCTTTTATTTTCACAAGTACTTTCAATCTCGTCCAAGATCATCTTTAGGGGAGAATTGCTAAGACAAAAAATTAATGTTGATGGTTGTGAATTTTTTCATGAATGGGAATGAAATGCACTCCATTATAGTTAATTTAAAAATTAAAGTTAAGAATATGTAAGGAAGGTAATTTAGTTTATATTTTTTATTATTAATGTTTTAAAATACTCCAAGTGCAATTTTTAAAAAAAATGTTTTTACAATTTGAGTATCTCAAAACATTACTTTTCTAGGCATTTTAAAACATTGTTGCTGTAATCATAATTAATCGTATTTAGTGTTGGTTCCATTTTTTATATAGAGCGCTTCAAGAATTTCAAGTTTTTGTTTTTTATTTTCATGGTGGAGTATACTTGTATTGCCAATTAATATTTCTCTAAAATATGAATGCAGACAGGAATGTTCTTTTAAAAGTTGTGCAATAGAACTTGAATCCAACATGTCTAATGTAAGCCTTCTTGATAATGTTTTCATGAAACCACTTATATATTTACTTTTTCGTCAGAGATACAACCTCCTAATGGAGATTTAAATTGATATACAATGTTGGTTTTTTGCAAAACATTAGTTGATGGAGTTATTGTAGATGATTAAGGTGGTTGTATTAAATTTAGTATAGTATATAATTAGATTTATTTTTTTAATAAAACTAATTATAGTATATTTAATATAATTTAGTATATAAAAAAATTTGAAAAACCAAAATATTTTGAAAAAACCAATAATATTTTTGCTCTTGCATATAAATACTTGTCACAAAATAAAATCCTTACATTTTTGTTGATAAAGTCCCTCAGAGGACAAAACGTGTTGGCTAAGATAAGTTTTTGTTTTGTTTTTATTCAAAAGGGTTATGTAAATTATTTCAAGATCTGGGATTCAGGCTAGAGATAGAACTTAACCTGAAAAGAATGGAATACTTGAATGTCAAGTTGGAAAGAGGAAAAGGATTAATGGGACTGTACAGGAAGCAGAACAGTCAACTGTGCCAATAAAAAAATCTAACCACCCCAGAAATATGTTCCGACAAAATCCTAAAAAAAACATAGATTGCCAACAAATTCATTGAGCATTTAAGTGTATGATGAGATTAAACAGGAGTATGAAAAAGTGTTAGGAAAGGAAGGACAACTTTGGTATATAAGGAAGAAAAAAAACAAATAAGAAATAGGCAAAGGAAGATTATCTGGTTTACATGATGGTGGAAAAAACTAAAATTAGAAAGATATTTTTCAAATTGTTGAAGAATTGATTCACTAAAGAATCAGAATTGTTGATAAATTTTAATAAGTACACATTAAAAATAAGTTACAGCTGTAAGCCTAACATCGAAAAACAAAGGAAGGGTACAACAAAATGATATTATATTCAAACTGCTAAACAAGAGATCTGAGGTTATGACAAAATATAAGCAAGAAAGAAAGTTCCTACTTATTCAATGGCAGACAGGGATTGGAGATTAAGAAAAAAAAGGAAAAGAATCCCACCACCACCAGCGGTGAAAAATTAAATAGGAACAGGATATGCAAACTTTTTTTGCAACTTAAAGCAGAACAGGGTTAGCATATTTAAATATGATGAAAGATATCAGAATATAAGCAAACCAGCCTGAACATCCAAGGGGTGAATCTACAGTAGCTTAGTAAGATTATTATAACTTTTTCAGATAATATTTACAAACTTTTCACACTTTCGAAAATCTACTGGAATTGATCAAGGTAGACTTTATCTTGTAGTTATTCATACAAAAACAGATTATGTATATAATACATGAACAGCAAATGCTTTCTAAGTATATCTGTGAAATTAAATACAAAATGCAAATCACATCAAAAATATCATGGAAGATAAGGAAAAGAACATCAACCTACAACAATCAATCCAAAAACTGAAAACTTTGCTTGGAGGAAAAAAAATAGCTATTATTACCTTCCCAGACCAAAACAAACTACTAAATAGACGATCATAACTCATCTCAAAATGTACACAAACACAAATTTTTACTATGTTAGTTAAAAATTGAAAACTGAAAAGAATAAATAAAAATAAATAGAATAAAAATAAATAGAATAAAAATAAATAAGAAAAAACGAGTAAAATAAATTAATCCAAGCAAGTAATAAACAAATTAACAAAGCACTTCCAACTGTTAGATAAATAAGCAAAAACAAGTAAAAATAACTAATCCAAATAAATAAAGTAAATAATAAACATATTAACAAACCACTCCCGCCAAAAGAACCGTTAGAGTAGTCTAGAAAAATCAATCCAAAAATTGGATGAAAAATAGCTATAATTACCTTTCCATACCAAAACAAACTACTAAATAAACGATCAGAACTCATCTCAAAATTTTTACTACGTTACTAAAAAATCAAAAACAAAAAAGTATGAATAAAAATATACAAAATAAAAATAAATAAATAACAAGTAAAATAAATTAATCCAAATAAATAAACAAATTAACAAACCACTCCCGACAAAATAATTGTTGGAATAAACTATACAAAATGCACCACTGATCTGTAAACTGATAGTCAAGAAAAAACCATGTGGCTTGATGATTGTGTTTAGCATGAAACAGTCTGTCACCTCTGAATGTTGACTTCAATGTTTACTTTTATATATATATATATATATATATATATATATATATATATATATATATATATATATATATATATATATTTATATATATATATTAACAATGATACCCAATACTGAGTGGGCCAAGTCATTTTCTTTTGCTCCCCTGTGCTACAGAGATATACCATCACTATGCTATGTTTCAAATTTGTTGTACAAATGGCAAATGCTGAAAATCAAATGAGAAACAATGAGTAAAATCATACAGGTGTATAACTATTCTAAAATGTTCAACTGATTGCTATGTTGTGAGTTCATGCTTTATTGATAGCCATTTAAAACCTTTCTGTTGATCATCAGTTTCATTAACAAGCAAATATTTGCTTTGTATTAAAGTGAGTGTTATTGTATTAATTGCCAACATAAAATTGATTAAGTATGACCATTGACCATAAACAAATACATCTACCTTAATATCCACAGGTGCGAACAGATAATGTAGTTGTACTCTTAGTGAATGATCTGCTTCTATCTCATGTTGGCTTATTGAAGCAAATGAGTTAAATGGAATGAGCTCAATTTCATAGATATATATTTGAGGATATTACATCAAAAACATGTCAAAATCACTACACAATTGCAGTCATATTTCAGTGCATATCAAATACACCTCATCAAGTGATTGTAAATTACTGGTGAGTGAATGATTTATTTAGATTTAAAAGCAAAATACAACCTCTTCTATGGATAAAGAGGGGGTTATAAGGTTTATGGGCTTTACTCAGATTAACCAATTGAATATTGTTGTGTAGGATCTACCTAATCTGCATAGGTGACTACCAACTATATAAATAATGGTTGATACCGGAAGACGAGAGATAGAATCACGAGATCCAACTAGAGACTCTGATCGACTGCGACTAGTCAACACATTCTCCAGGAACGTCTTTCCAGAAATATACAGAAATACTATATGTACTTATTGTGTACACTTTCTTGTTATAATACATTCTTGTTCCAAGTACATTTTGTGTTGCATTATTATTCCATGCAATAGGCGAGATTCAACATTGAGTCAAGACTCAACAAATATAATCTACATTAAATTTAAACTAAGCGAAGATGCAAAAATTAAGAAATTATTTTCCATAAATGGGTTATGACCTGTAGATTGGCCGTCAATGGTGGCATAGTTGTTAAACAGGAGCGGATGTTAACGGATACATATTACACACTAGACAATGTCATTTCCCAAGAAAAAATGAGGTCGAGTGGTAATTTAACAAAATGTTAAACAAATTGTATGCTTTGTGAGTATTCTACATAATTTTTTTATAGTTTACAAATAAATAGCTTCTTTAAAAAGACAGTAAATAATTTAAATGAATAGAATTACTTGGTAAATTAATATGCAACTGTTGACTAAAGATTCTTTATATAAGATAATAATAACAAATTCATTCTCATCTTACCTGTATATATATATATATATATATATATATATATATATATATATATAACCAAGAAGAAAACCTTAGAGATCCATTTCGGTTATAATTTATCTTGTGAATATCTCTATATATTCATCTCTTCAGACCGAAAGCTTTTAATGAATGGAAACCATTACTCCACCTGCCCCAGATGTCACCAAATTCCTCAATCCGAGTAGATGTCCATTACTCCACCCTGCCCAGATGTCACCAAATTCCTCAATCTGAGGAGCTATGCATTGCTCCACCCTGCCCAGATGTCAGGCAATTCCTCAATCCGAGCAGCTATCCATTATTCCACCCGGCCCAGTCGTCACCAAATTCCTCAATCCTAGCAGCTATCCCTTACTCCACCCGGCCCAGATGTCACCAAATTCCTCAATCTGAGCAGCTATCCATTACTCCACCCGGCACAGATGTCACCAAATTCCTCAATCTGAGCAGCTATCCATTACTCCACCTGGCACAGATGTCACCAAATTCCTCAATCTGAGCAGCTATCCATTAGTCCACCTGGCCCAGACGTCACCAAATTCCTCAATCTGAGCAGCTACCCATTACTCCACTGGGCCCAGATGTCACCAAATTCTTCAATCCAAGTAGCTCTCCATTACTCCACTCACCCCAGACATTACAAAATTTACAAACCAATTCTTTTATCCACTCAGCTATTATTTAGATAGAAATAAATTTAATTTTGGCCATATTTGAATGGGTTTTAATTTCCTTTGTGAAATTTTAACATTGCTTTCTGAAGAACCTGCCATATTTGTTCGCATATGTCAGAAGGTGTCCAATATATTAGGGAAATGTTGTGTATGCTAGTGAGCGTCCTATATGTTATGGGCATGGCAAAATGTGCAGGTCTTCAGCATTGGCTTTTGGAAATATGTTGCTAACAAAAAGGTAAATTAAAAAATGTCCAACTTTCTAATTATTTATAGTTGTTATTTTTGACACTATAATTTTATATTAATTAAATTAAAAAATTCCTTTATTTTTCTTCATTCGTCCCATAGTTCATTACCATATTAAATACATACAATATAGTTAAAAACAATTATCAGTCAATATTTTGAAAACATTTTGTATACATGTACTTTGGAATTAATACAAATTAATAGTTAAAAAATGTATGCAATAATAATTATTATTTGAAATGTTCTGATTAGGGACGTGCATTTCTTAACCGTGTAATTGAACTTTGCAGTAATGGCTTTCTGTAGTTTAATAGTAAAAAATGCGTGGCCTGAATATAATTTCTCAAATTAAAAAGGAATATGAAGAAAAGCAAGTAAAACAAAGTTCTGTATTTAAAATAAAAACAAAAATTATTCACAGTAGAATAATATATTTAAAAGACAAAAAATCATCATTTCATAAAAGTATCTGATAAAACGATACGGAACCATGAATTTTTAAAAATTTAATATCTGATTTTTTTAACATTTGATTCAGCTACCCTCCTTTGACTTTTGTTCTGTGCTTGACAGATTCAATTCCTGTTCAGGGACACATTTTCTTTAATAAACTTTTGGCAAAAATGGATGAACATGCATGCAATAAGACTGAGTGTCAGAAAGATGGTCTTTCCCATTATACCACTTTTTTAAATACTTTCACTCTTTGTCAATGTTTATTGTTTTAAAAAGCGATGATTAGAATTGGAATAAAACCTAAACATTCAATGAAAGTGAATTCATTCATTTTTTTTTGTTCTTGAGAATTTACAACAAAAATAATAAACTAAACATTATTTATTTATCAGATTATTTACACTACTTATTTATTATATTCTTAATTGAAATGGTTTGTCAAACATTGTACAATTGATTCAAACTTTATAAAATGGTAAATAATAAGGATTTTCTCAGAGTTTACATATTTTAATAATCTAGAAAATACTTATAAATTTATGAATAAAAATTGTTTTCACATTTATTTCTTTATAAATTGGCAAACGATAAATATTGCATTGCATAAGTTCTAATTGTATTAGTTTTTAGAATGTTGCCAATATAAAATTATTCTTGTAAATATACAATCTAATAAATAAATAGTGTTTAACATATTTCTTGTAAATTCTCAAGAATAAAAAACTGTGTGAATTAACTTTAAGCATGTTTAGGTTTTATTCCAATTCTAATCATTGCTTTTTAAAACAATAAATATTGCTGAGGAGTGAAGGTAGTTAAAAAAAAGTGATGTCATGAGAAAAACTGCAGGTACATTTATTCATGTTTAGCAAATCTTTAATCTCTATTCGGGTAAATATTAAACAAAAAAGAGATATTTGCTCAAATACATCTACCCACGTCTTGTAGCACTTATCGATCTAAAGTTTATCATTCATGGTTCTTTCATTAAATAATTTTGGCAACTGCTGTTATCTATGACTCCATTATTTACATTTATTACAGTACTATGGAGTTAGTCTGCTAAACTGAAGTATCTGAAGCAACATTAATGAATGATTGATTGGTTCATTTTCTATGGGTTAACAACCTTTTGCTGGTTATTTAAATCTTAAATATCAAGTATTTAGTGATAAAAGTTTTACTAATTAGCTCATAGATGGGAGAGAGGAAAAAGAATAACAAATATGCTTTGTACTCAGAGAGACTTTTATCCCACTAAGATTTACACAAAACTATATATATATATATATACATGTGTCCTACACGGAGAATAATATATCACATATTTCTACAAAGCAGAGCTTAAAGAGAAACAAAAATGATGGCAGAGGTTGTAAATATTATTTTGGTTGTTATAAGGCTTTTCCTTTTTTTAAATTTTTCAGCTTACAATCGGATCCCTACTGCTTTTTTCTTTTAAATTCCACACATAGTCAGCATAGTCAGACTCACTAGCTTGGATGATGACCTATGATTGTACCATCTTTGTTTGAAAGTACCTTCAGTACATCCTATGTTCATTTTATTCTGGCCATTAATATCTGTTCTTTCTGCTTTATAAATTATTGCTTCCGTTTTACTAGCTCCATTTAATGGACATTTATTTATTTCTACAGTTACATAAATTACTAGTGATAACTATATTTTACTGCACATTATTTTTTAAATTTCTGGCATTGTTTTTTTAATTATTAATGTTTCTAAATTACTAATGCAGCTGTAGCTTAATTTAACTGTGTTTTTATTGAATATCTTATATAAATTTGAATCAATAATCAAGCAGATACCACAATTTGGCTTTCCAACAATTCTTCTAGTGAAAATATATTCAACAAAGCTAAAAAAAAAACTATGAAACACGCCTAAAAAATGGTGAATTTTTGACAATACTTGCATACACACCACACAGCACAAAAAAGGCAACAGGAAGAGAAACATCATATGGTTCAACCTACAATACAACAAAACCATAAAAACAAATGTAGGAAAAATATTCATTGGACTCATACACAAACACTTCTCCACATCAAGAACTCTCCATAAGATATTCAACAAAAACACAGTAAAAATCAGCTACGGTTGCATCAAGAATATGACACAAATAATAAAAAAATCACAACAGGAAAACAATTAACAAACCTCCTGAACAAATTAAGCCCACGTGTAACTGCAGAATAAAGAACGAATGTGCTTTAAACAGCAATTGCTTTCAGAACAATATAATATCCCAAGCCACTGTAAAATCAGCAGATAACAAAAAATATACATAGGATTAACTGAAGGATCCTTGAAACTAAGAAACTATGAATACAAAACATCCTTTACAAATAGTAAATACTTGAACAGCATAATCATTTCTAAACTTATCTGGGAGATTAAAAACAAAATCAAATCACACCAAAATATGGAAAATAAGGAAAGAACATCAGCCTACAACAATCGATCCAAAAACGGTAAACTCTGCCTGGAGGAAAAATAGCTATAATTAACTTCCCAGACCAAAACAAACTACTAAATAAATGATCAGAACGCATCTCAAAATGCAGACATAAAAACAAATTTTTACTACGTTACTTAAAATCAAAAACTGAAAACAAACAGAAATAAACAAAAATAAATAGATAAAATAAAATAAGTACACAAAAATCCAAACAAATAAATAAGTAAATAAACTAAGTAAATAATAAAAAAAACTGTTAGAATAATACAATAGACAACCCATAATACATCACTGACTTGTATATAAGCCAAGGTCACTGATGGAACCTGTGTGGTGAGATGACATCAACCAAAATGAACATGCTGATCTGAATAATGAATTATATAATAATGATAATTCTTCATGTGCTTTTCACTATGAATTCAAAGCTAACCTTGCACATCATTAATACTGTATTGAGTTTTATCTTTCCCCTAATTGTTTTTGCTTTAATAAATTAGGCAAGATAAATATTTAGAAAACTTTTCTATGGAGCAATGGTTTGTAAGCTATTTCATATATTTTAACTAGGATAGTGAATTTCATCTTTTCTGAGTGCTATATATTCAAGGCCTTACAAATATACTAAACAAATAAATATGAACAGATGATATAAGCTATTTAAAATTAAATAATATGATGCTTCACAGATAACCCATTTAAAGTGATCATTTTTATCAATTGTTATCAATGACTACATATTTTCTGGTAAAACCAATTGTAAAATGAAATTTGAAAAACTGTACAGGTGTCTCCAGAGTGATTGATATCAACTGATTGCCAGCAGAGGATTATCCAAAAGATTGTTAAGTGCCTAAGAGTCAAAACAGAGTTGATAATCCTCATAAGGTTGGGTGGGAGGAAAAACTGAACTATTGGAGTTGAAAATTATCTTTCATTCAAGAAATAAAAAATATATAAAACTATAATTTGCTAATACACAAATCTGATTTATATATACTTAGTTTAAACTGGACCTATATCTACTTTTTGACTCCAGACAGGAGAGATGCCTCAGTGCCTTTCATTTTTACTGTCTGAGACACATTCAGGCCATCAATTGGTCTGACCAGGTCACCAGTACTGTAGCTCTTACCTGTGCTGAGTTACCCAGCCTAACGCCTTTCTCCAACAGTGGCAGATTCGTTTGCTTAGACATGTACACCATATGCCTGATGGGAGGATTCTGAAGGTTCTTCTGTACAGGGAACTGACTACTAGCAAGAGTGCATGAAGTTGATGTAACAGTATCACGGAACTATTTCGCAACGCATAACCAGTATAACACCATGGCATAGGTATACTATAAAAACACTCCAACTTACATGCTCAACAGCATTGTGTCTAACACATAAACTCACTGTCTTGTTATATGCCTTATTGTTAATAAAGGCTTATTAAGTTATCAGTGCCTGACTTGTAATTAGAACGATAATATAACATCTTTAACTTTACAAGTGATCTCATCTTCATTTCAAGGACATCTTCAAAAAGGACAAGAGTGTAATGGACATGGACATCAAGAAGTGGGAAGACATTGCCAACATTTGCTCATGCTGGAGATGCAATTTACAGCAAGAGCTTGAGTGAGGAGAGGAGAAATGAAGGCTTGCCAATGGGGAGAAATATGCTCAACAGAAAAAAAACAAGGCAACATTAGAGGTGAGTGTCTTGCAACTGAGACAGTCACACCCACGTGGGCCTGTACAGCCATAACTACTTTTGGACTCTCATGCAAACTGGACCTATGTCTACTTAAATGATAGAATATGTATACAATTTAAAAGAAAATAATTTTTCTTTCTTTTCAACTGAAATTATTCTAGTCATGTTGACATGAAAAATATCATCTATCTCAATAAATAACATTTAATTTTCAAATTTGATAAAAATAATTGATTTTTTTTAAAATAATATCACATTATCTTAGCATCAACCAACTAATGTGATATTTTGTAATTATTATATTATTATTATTTATTTATCACAATATTTAGAGTTGATAAACTCTTCATTATTACAATTGTTATTGGTATTATTATTATCATTATTATTATGATTATTATTAATTTTTATTATCATCAAATAAGTAGTATGAACCTGTCATGATAACAAAATGCTGAAATCAACTAACATTGGATTTAAAGTCTCACAAAAAAAAAAAACGAATAATGCCCTTTGCGACAATATATGCAGTGGTTCGTCAAATGTTGCTATTATTTGTTTAGCGTGAGTTCTGATTCTGAATCAAGTACTGCAATATGGTAACTCAGATTCAACAGGACAAAATAACACAATAATCAACAGATATAAGATAAAAAATAACAGCCCCAAAAAATGAATATCTAAAGATGACCAGGGGGTAAATTGCCTAAATTTTGTGTCTGTGATAACAAATATAATAATCAAGATGGTCACAACAGTTTGAACAAAACAAATAAGTCAGAAGTTGTTATTATTATTGCTAGTTTTAATCCATCTTAATAGGATTGCTTTTTATAACAACATTCAAGGTTGTTAAACTCTTTCTTCTTCTTCTTCTTCTTCTTCTTCTTCTTCTTCTTCTTCTTATTATTATTATTATTATTATTATTATTATTATTATTATTATCATCATCATTATCATCATCATCATCATTATTATTATTATTATTATTATTAGTTTTACTCCACTTTGCAGCTAGGACCTGCCATCCTCAATACCTTTGTATTCTATTAGTAAATTTTAAGTTCCACTTGAACAGCTTCTTCCCAAGAACTGCTGCTTTGTGGAACAAACACCTGGCAGGATGTTTTTCTGATCACTGTAATCTTGACCTCATCAAGACTAAAGTTAACATTCCTATATAATTGCATGAACTAACCTTCTTGCCTTTTCTTAGGCTGATGAGGGTTAAAAGGTTATCAGTTACAGATGAGTTTTTTTTATCTTAAAACAACTTCCATTCCCACCATATATCAGCACAATTGATTTGGGTGTATATTGGCCTTGTGTAATGATTAAAAGAAAATGAACAGAGTGTTGATATATACAAAATAAATCTTTATATAACAATATAATTTACAGAAGGATAAGGGGCAAGTTGAAGTTTCAAGAATTCAAGTCCTGGTGTATAAGAGAGAGAAAAAGAAAGAGCTTGGAAGATGTAAATATATGTATGCATGCATCCAAATGTAGTAGCAATATTTATTCTGTGCTATACAGAAATGTGGCACAAGGCCTAATGGGGGTTGGGGAAAGGATGGTCTTCTTGTGTCTTAACTATAACTTAGCTCGCCGGAATCACTGACCCAATCGTACGAACAATATTCCATACACCAAAACAACACATTCATACGTACCTTTCTTACTCCAAACACCATAATGCCTCACTGTCTCTATGTAAATACTAACTAGTTCCCATATTTACAATTCATTGTCTGTGGGGGCAGGGAAAAAATAACAATTCTAAAAACTACCCCAATGAGTATTTACAATGTGTATACAAATCTATCTACAAGAAACTAAAGAAAATATTGTTAGTAATAAAAAAAAACCACAATCACTAAACGTGGCAGAAATATCAGTTCACCGGACAAATCAATGCGGGACTATAAGAGTATATGTTATGATGTCTACAGCATAAGAGAATAGACAAAAATAATTTTTCACCTCTGATTTTGATTAATTCTCCATCTGTTTATAAACATATCTATAGATCTTCTTTGAAAAGGGTGCTCTATTTCTCATTGCCTTGAGGCCTGTATCCTGGTTGTGAAAGCTTTCTGATTAGTTGGTTGAACTATAGCTTTGTTTGCCTGGTGGTTTTTATTATACATCTATTTTTAGAGATGGTGAAATTTTGGTCTCCTTGCTTTTTTAAAAAAATTATTTATTTCTCTATCACCGCATATTCACACAATGAGCATCTACCTTAAGTGACTCTTGGGACTTGTATTGGGTGAACATTACTATAAAAATCTTATTATAGATACTTTTTTACTGGATTAATGTACTGTTCCTTATCACTATATTATTTTATTATTAGTTTCATGTCATGTTATTATTGCTTTTTAACATGACACCATTAGGTGATATACTTTTCAATATTTGTTATCAAAAGTTACAATAATATGATGGAGTAAAGTTTGTGATAAAATAATAATCTTAAAAATTGCAAAAATTTTTTTAAATGGCTATTGCAAAATAGTAAATCATTGATTGTGGAAAGAATTAAAAAAAAGTTTATCAGAATGACAACAAATTTTGATTCTGTTTAATTGTGCAATCTTCTGTTAGTAAAATGGTTAAGGCAGTGTCCAAGAAAGGTGAATTTCTGAAGTGTGGGATGCAAGTTCATGTGATCTTAGAAACTGCTTTTTTCCCAATTTCATATTGCATATACTAGCAATTAAAGTGTGTAAAGTATTGGAATTTTAATGAAACACTTACCAAGTTTACCCATTGTGGTGATATGCAAGCCCAATAGAGATTTGAGAATTTGTGGTGATTATAAGGTAGGCGTGAATCACCAGATCTATTCAGACTAATTCCTCTTGCTAAACATTGAAACAGCATGCCATGAGTTTGCTAAAGTAGATAATCATCATATAATCAGATAAAAATTGATAGCCAGTTTCAAGAAATCACCACAATGAACCCCACTACTGGATTAATAAGATGGACATGTCTGCCATTTGGAATAAAAACATCAAGTCACATTTTTCAAAAAGCCATCGAAAAAGATTTAGAGAGAATTAAAAATATATTTGTATATCAGGACGACATTGGCATTGGTGCATGCAGTAAAAAAAAGAGCTCTAAAGTAAAATGGTGCAAGTTTTGAAAAAATTAAATAGTGCAGATATGATAATTAATTGTGATAAATAGAAATGCACAACTCGTGTGTATGCACATATGCTTCTTTCACTTCATTTTCTCCTACACCAAAGCTACACATACAAAAATTCACTAGTTTAAATGTTTTCTCCATTCATATTCATTGTTTTCTAACATGCAACAATATTCTATTGTCTATGTATATTCTTATTAGTACATACTTATTGTTTGTTTATATATATAGTTTTGTTTTTTACTTTCTCATTACCTGGACTTATATTCCGAGTCCACCATTTTTGTTGTGAAATAAATACACCAGGAGACATATTTTTCAACGAAACACTCAACCCGCATACTCTCACAATAGTTACAAGCATTGTGGCTGGGCTATTCGAGAGATGTGGAAAAGTATGTTAAAATATGCCTAAAGTGTGCAGAACTAAAGAAATTTAAACAAACTAAAATTCACTCTCGCCCAAAGGAAATGGAGCCATGGACACAAATACATATGGATCAGGCCTACATTAAAGGTATGGGACTATTTTTTATATTAGTCAACTCATATTCAGGTTAGCCTAAATTTATTAAAGTCGTGAATAGAAAAGCCACTGCAGTGAAATGTGTATTGAGGATAGTGTTTTCGAGAAATGGTGTTCTAAAAACCTTTTGTGAAGAAAGTTTATGTGCATTGTTAAAACATATTGACTGCATTCCATACAAGACACCACCTTCTCACCCACAGTCAAATGGAATTGCAGAGAGAATGGTTCAAATGATAAAACTGGGATTAAAATTATTCTCCCAGTGAATTGTGATAGATAGAGTTATTTACCCAGACTACTCATAAGTTATAGCGCCATTCAGCATGCAGGCAGAAGACAAAGCCCACCCACATTATTGGAAAGACAAATAAGTGCCCAGATTACTAGGCCATTTGCAATGAATGAAAGTGGGTGGTACAGAAAGGACAAGGATTCAAGCCCTGAAAAGGTGAATTTGGTGGTGCAAAAGGGATTTAGCACAGCTGTGTTAACAAAGATGGGAGCCGACATACTGGCTCATGAAGACCAATTTAGAACCACAAGAGAGCATGATGTTATGGAAAAGGAGGAGGAGGAAGAGGAAGCAGAAGAAAAGACAATGCAAAAAAGGATGAATGAATCCAATATTGAGTATAATCAGGAAGACCACCAGAGATATGAAAGTGAAGAACAGGAGAGGGAGAAGAGAATGAGTGTATCCAGTCGTAGTGAGGAACAATCTGGGGATGAGAGTGACTGGAGATATCATGATGATTCAAATGAGGAGATCTCCTATAAAAGAATCACTCTGATGAGAGATGGATTATGTCTGCCAGGGTTGTTTGTAGAAGTAAAGATCAACTAAAAGTATAAAGCCTCTTAGGTTCAGGGAGGTGTAGTGATATGTAAATGAGGTACTGTATAAAATGCAGTATCGCAATACCTACAGGAGAGTTACCTTCTCTTTATGCAACTACATCTGTCAAAGAGAATACCTATCATAATACAAATAATATATGTTTATTTATTTGACTTTGATTTGGAGCAATTCCTTTGTAATTCGGTATGGCAAAAGTTCATTCACCTGGGTAGTTGACAGTTTATGAGTTAGACTTTGGTAATAGTCAGCAGTTTGGTTACTTGGAAACATGTTGTGGACACCAAATGCTGTGTTTGCTCAGCCCTCATGAAGGGCATAAAAATATCTTAAGCAGATGACTGCTTAGTTTCTTCGTGCAACATGCTTGGCTGCCTTCACTGACTGAGTCATTTCTGTTATTGTCTGTCTCTTTATATCACTTATTCAACCTACACAGCAAGGCGATTCTGAGTGAACTAGAAGTCCTACAAGGATTCATTATTGGCAGCCACAATATTAATAGCATAAGATATGCTGATGACACAGTGTTGATAGCAGACATAGAAAGGAAACTACAAGAACTCCTACAAAAGGTCTTGAAGGAAAGTGAAAATAAAGGATTAAACATCAACTGCAAGAAGACAGGATACATGGTTGTTAGGAAACGGATGAGCCCCAAGCATGAATTGCAAATCAGAGAAACCAAAATCAAACAAGTGTGAAAATCAGGGAAGTGTTTTAACAGAGGATGGAAAGTATGGCACTGAAATCCAATGGTGTATTGGGATTGCCAAAGATGCATTCCAAAAGTTAACCAGTGTACTAAGAAATAGAAAAAAAATGTCAGAAACAAGGAAAAGAATACTAAACTGCTACATGATATCTGCCCTGCTCTATGGCCTTGAGTGGTGGACAATCTCCTCAAAGATCTCAAAGATGAAAAAAAACTTGACACAACAGAAATGTCATTCTACTAAAGAATGCTGACTATACCATGGTCCGATCATGTGAGCATCAACAAAAAGAAAATGGAAACAAAAAGGATACTTATACTTAACATAAGGAAGAGACAGTTGAGGTATCTAGGGTACATAATAAGGAAAGAGGGCTTGGGAAATTTGATACTCACAGGACAGACTGAGGGAAAAAGCGACAGAGGAAGACAATGCATAACATACTTAGCTTGTGTAAATGGATGGTGGAACAGGGTTTAAGCAAAATAACAGAAAGACAAAATTTACAAGGGACAAAAAGTTGTGGAGAGCCATGATCACCTACATCCTGAGGGGACCTAAAACATAAAGAAGAAAAGTTGCAGACTATTTGGAATGAATATCAAAAGTCTCTTTGTTCATTTGATTGGCCAAAATTCTTTTATTTATTTTCCAGCATTCCTTTCTTTTTTATATTGGGAGTTATGCATGGAGCCTCTCTTATTTTGGTAGATTTCTAGTCACAATGCCTATACCCTAGATCAGCAAGCTTATCTTTCACAGCAGTTATACAGTTTTTTCTCCTTCCTCTTTTTTTTATTTGGGGTTTGTCTTCTAATTAGTTGAGAGATAAGCATATAGACAGAAGGGTAGAAAGAGAGAGAGAGAGAGAGAGAGATATGGGGTTTTAAGGAAAGCAAATGCCTTATTTTTATTCATTTTGTTATATAATTTAATTTTCATGTTTTCCTTTTACATTTGGGCTTACCACAATATGAGTGTATGCTACAATATTACAATATCATACCATATTATACAATTAATCATACAATATCATACTACAACATTGACACATACCCAAAAGATTTTGTTTTTAGTGATTGGTCAACATCTTATTGATGATCCCATTCTTGCTAATTCCTTTTTCAAATGACTGTGTCAGAATTCTAAGTGTTGCATGCCCATCATTTCATTTGAATCTCTTTTTATTTCTAGAAGCCAACTGTCACTTTGCAAGCAAAAACAATTTTTCCTGTGTTTTATTTTGTTCTATGACACATGATCAATAGTCAACTTCTCCAATTGTTTGGAATATGCCATAACAGAAATTTTCTTTATAGTTTCACAACCTACCAAGGCTAGAAAAAGGTCAGTTATTTCATTTTCTCCTTATCTTGCCAGGTTGTCAATCAATTTTTAGACCTAGCTTGGGCTGCAAAACCCCAGATCCAAGTCTTAACAAATTCTGGTTCATCTAAGTGACTTAAACATCCTATTGGCGACACCATACACTGTTTGCCAAAACTACCTGGCATTAAAGAAGTTGACCTGTTATTTGTTTTGGTTTTCGTTTTTATAATAAAATGACAAATAAGGATTACTTTTAGAACAGATTACCTCATTTTTATTGGTAATTTCATTTTATTGTTTCATCTTTTAAATTTATCAGTGATCCTCCTTAATAAGAACTGATCAAAAAGCTGTCCAATTAAAAGTACCTACACCAGGGGTCGGCAACCTACAGCATGCATGCCACACATGGCACGCCAAGCAATTTCAATTGGCATGCAACCGTAAATGACATCACAAAGTCCAAACTACTACAACTCATAGACATTTAGCTGTTTCAATTTTAATATCTACTAAAGTATATATACTATATATTACTATATAAAATATATTATAGAACAGGCATATGGACGTTGACTTGTATAAAAATATGTATGCTGTTGACACACGGAATGATTTTAAAACCCTAAGTCAGCACATAGTTAGTAAAAGGTTGCTGACCCCTGGATTTATTCCCGATTCTCTCTCAGATCTCCAGTTCTTATAATTCTTTTGCTAAATTCTTCAGGACTTTTCCAAGTGCGTGAGTAATGATCGGTACAAGTGTCCAATTTAAACTCTACAGTTTTCTGTTCTCTTAAGATTCTAAGATATTTTTCAAAGTTTCTCAATTTCTTTCAAATCTACTCTGCCATCTGCTGGAACAGCAACATTCACCACCTGACAAGTTTTTTGGCGATATATGTTTTCGTTATTTATATAAAGCAATTAAATAAGCTCAAAGTTATGATTTCTGAAAAATCAAAAAACGTTAGCTCTAAATAAAAGAACTGGGAGGGCAGGTTTTCCCCATCACTTATTTTGTTTAATCCTCCAGTCGTGTATATATGACGTCTACACAAAGAGTAATGTCATATATATTGTGTGATGATCACTTAAGACTTGAAACTGCCAGTCACCAAGCAATGTTGATTTCTATGTCCACACTGTTTACATCTACAAATACTCTGTCTCAGATATTGGGCACTTTGTAAACAATATATATATATATATATATATATATATATATATATATATATATGATAGAAATTGTTAGCAGGATTTGATAATTATAATTAAGTAATTCATTAAGTCTGAAAGAAACCTCAACAGAATGCAGAAAGCACTGGACGGCCGTTTCCTCCTATATTTGGGACTCAACAGTGCGCATCCACTACCGAGAATTGAAACCCTGACAGTTAAGTTATCAAGCAAACGTCATACCAACTGTTCCAATGGGCCTCGGTGACGAAGAGGTAGCAAATCAGACTCAATATAGCGCCGCTCGCTCACATATTCCGTGGTGGAACTCAACTGAAATTCACTGTAACCATAGGACTGTGCCCCCAGGAGCCACGACTACTATCACCAAGCTGCTCAAACTGAAGCATTAGAAGCCGGATCAAGCAATGATATACACATGATAGAAATTGTTAGGAGGCTTTGATAATTATAATTAAGTAATTCATTGAGTCTGAAATATATAACAGTGCTTTCTGCATTCTGTTGAGGTTTCTTTCAGACTCAATGAATTACTTAATTATATATATATATATATATGTGTGTGTGTGTGTGTGTGTGTGTGTGTGTGTGTGTGTGTGTGTGTGTGTGTGTGTGTGTGTGTGTGTGTGCACTTTTGGTTTGGTCTGGTTTGGTTTGGTTTGGTTGTTTTTTTATTTAGCAGCATATCAATCTCTATGGGTTATTTTATGCCGAAATTTAAATATTTTGTCCGCAATTTTCATCTTATTTAATTTACACCAAATTTTTCTAATATTAATTTTAAACATGTCTCTGCTTCTTTAGATTAAAATGTTCTGTAATTTTCTTGATTTTACAAGAATTTTGTATATTGTATATAAATTTCTATTTCAGTTGACTGACATTAATTTCTTTTATGAAAAGAAATCCACGCTGTAAAAATATATTTGCTTACTTAACTCTTTCCTCTAATATCAAAAAATACTTTTATAAATATGTGCACATTTCTTTACTAGTGTTTTTTATATTAATAAAATGTTGATTCATTTCAAATGTTTCTTTCGAATTATTACTCATTTCCTCTTTTGATATCACACTACGTGTGGCCACTTACCAAGTAACCAAACTTAACCAAGTAGATAAGGAAATCAAGAAGTGCATTTCTACCTGCAGAGAATAGATTATAATATTACATCAAATTTTAACAAGCCTTAAAACATCTTCTATGTTCTGTTTCCCATCAGAACATGAGTGATTATGGCTCTTCACAACTTTCTATTCTTTGTAACACTAAGCAATGTTTGTTCCCTCATTATCCCTCTCCATGCCTGTTCTGTCATCGATTGACCCAAGCTCATTGATTAGGTTATTCAGTATTTCCCTCTGCTTCTCTTACCTTCAATATGTCCTTTGAGTGTCAAATCTCCAATCTTGGGCTGTCCATTTTGTTGTTGAACATACACTCTATCTTCTTACAATCGATGGCTAGTCCTTTCTTCTTGCTTTCCTTTACTACATTGAATAGCAGTTCATAAAGTTTTCTTTCTGTGTTGGCCATCAACATGGTGTGACCTGCATGTTTTATGTTGTTAAGATTGTACTCACCAATAATAAATGCAGGTAAGACTTTTAGTTCTCTTAGGATTGCAGCAGTTGGGAATGAGAAATTGGAGAGGCAAGTTCAAATACCTATTGAGTCTGTTACATTCGCTTGTGCAATTACCCTTGCAAAAGGTATGAATCCATCTATTCTCCCCCAGCTATGGGTTAAATAGTAGGACTTGTGCCTGAAATATCATGGTGTCTCCAAAAAATAGTTAATGCAATATTCACTCAAAAAAAAAGAATTACAATCCAAAAAGTACGTTTTGGTTTTAAATAACCCACAAAAGTTTGATAAACCATAAAAATGAATCCAAATCTCACGATTTATAGTTTAAACAAATTCAGTGAGAAGATGCATCTTTTTCTTACATCCTTTCCTTTTTACTTCTTTACTTACTGAATTCATTTTCTAGCCGTATACGGGCAGTTTGTTCCCAGCAAATGTTCGGGATTATTCTAATAAATGTTAAAAATAAATATCTTACAACAGATGCCGGTTATTTTAGAGAAAATACTCTAGAAGCTTCAGTATCAACAACACATCATCATCACATTTATTAGAATGGACTTGATTTTTATTTTCTAGACATTTTTAAATATTTGAATTTGAACTGAATGCATATATGAAAGTTAAATGTTGCATATTTGCGTATATTGTAGGTGGGTGTGTGTGCGTATATTGTAGGTGGGTGCATGTTTGCGTATATTAGAGGTGGGTGCATATTTGCGTATATTGTAGGTGGGTGCGTGTTTGTGTATATTGTAGGTGGGTGCAAGTTTAGGTATATGTTGTAGGGAGGTGCATGTTTGCATATATTGTAAATTGTTGTATGCTTGTGTATATTGTAGGTGGGTGCATATTTGCATATATTGTAGGTGGGTGCATGTTTGCGTATTTTGTAGGTGGGTGCATGTTTGTGTATATTGTAGGTGGGTGCATGTTTGCGTATATTGTAGGTGGGTGCATGTTTGCATATATTGTAGATGGTTGTATGTTTGTGTATACTGTAGGTGGGTGCATGTTTGCGTATATTGTAGGTGGGTGCATGTTTGTGTATATTCTAGGTGGGTGCATGTTTGCATATATTGCAGTTGTGTGCGTTTTTGTGTATATTGTAGGTGGGTGCATGTTTGCGTATATTGTAAGTGGGTGCATATTGCATATATTGTAGATGGTTGTATGTTTGCATATATTGTAGTTGTGTCCGTGTTTGTGTATATTGCAGGTGAGTGTCTGTTTGCGTATATTGTAGGGGGGTGCATGTTTGTGTATATTTTAGGTGGGTGTATGTTTGCATATATTGCAGTTGTGTGCGTGTTTGTGTATATTGTAGGTGGGTGCATGTTTGTATATATTGTAGATGGTTGTATGTTTGTGTATATTGTAGGTGGGTGTATGTTTGTGTATATTGTAGGTGGATGCATGTTTGCGTATATTGTAGGTGGATGCATGTTTGCGTAAATTGCAGGTGGGTGCATGTTTGCGTATATTGTAGGTGGGTGCATGTTTGCGTATATTGTAGGTGGGTGCATGTTTGCGTATATTGTAGGTGGATGCATGTTTGCGTATATTGTAGGTGGGTGCATGTTTGCGTATATTGTAGGTGGGTGCATGTTTGAGTATATATTGTAGGTGGGTGCATGTTTGCATATATTGTAGATGGTTGTATGTTTGTGTATATTGTACGTGGGTGCATGCTTGCGTATATTGTAGTTGTGTGCATGTTTGTGTATATTGTAGGTGGGTGCATGTTTGCATATATTGTAGATGGTTGTATTTTTGTGTATATTGTAGGTGGGTGCATATTTGCATATATTGTAGGTGGGTGCATGTTTGCGTATTTTGTAGGTGGATTGCATGTTTGTGTATATTGTAGGTGGGTGCATGTTTGCATATTTTGGTGTTGTGTGCGTGTTTGTGTATATTGTAGGTGGGTGCATGTTTGCGTATATTGTAGGTGGGTGCATGTTTGCGTATATTCTAGGTGGGTGCATGTTTGCATATATTGTAGTTGTGTGCGTGTTTATGTATATTGTAGGTTGGTGTATGTTTGCGTATATTGTAGGTGGGTGCGTGTTTGCGTATTTTGTAGGTGGGTGCATGTTTGTGTATATTGTAAGTGGGTGCATGTTAGCATATATTGTAGGTGGGTGCATGTTTGCATATATTGTAGATGGTTGTATGTTTGTGTATACTGTAGGTGGGTGCATGTTTGCGTATATTGTAGGTGGGTGCATATTTGTGTATATTCTAGGTGGGTGCATGTTTGCATATATTGTAGTTGTGTGCGTGTTTGTGTATATTGCAGTTGTGTGCGTGTTTGTGAATATTGTAGGTGGGTGCATATTGCATATATTGTAGATGGTTGTATGTTTCTGTATATTGTAGGTGGGTGCATGTTTGCGTATATTGTAGGTGGGTGCATATTTGTGTATATTGTAGGTGGGTGCATGTTTGCATATATTGTAGTTGTGTGCGTGTTTGTGTATATTGCAGGTGAGTGTATGTTTGCGTATATTGTAGGTGGGTGCATGTTTGCGTATATTGTAGGTGTGTGCATGTTTGTGTATATTTTAGGTGGGTGTATGTTTGCATATATTGCAGTTGTGTGCGTGTTTGTGTATATTGTAGGTGGGTGCATGTTTGTATATATTGTAGATGGTTGTATGTTTGTGTATATTGTAGGTGGATGCATGTTTGCGTATATTGTAGGTGGATGCATGTTTGCGTATATTGCAGGTGGGTGCATGTTTGCGTATATTGTAGGTGGGTGCATGTTTCTGTATATTGTAGGAGGGTGCATGTTTCTGTATAATGTAGATGGGTGCATGTTTGTGTATATTGTAGGTGTGTGCATGTTTGTGTATATTGTAGGTGGGTGCATGTTTGCTTATATTGCAGTTGTGTGCGTGTTTGTGTATATAGTAGGTGGGTGTATGTTTGCGTATATTGTAGGTGGGTGCATGTTTGCGTATATTGTAGTTGTGTGCGTGTTTATGTATATTGTAGGTGGGTGTATGTTTGCGTATATTGTAGGTGGGTGCGTGTTTGCGTATTTTGTAGGTGGGTGCATGTTTGTGTATATTGTAAGTGGGTGCATGTTAGCATATATTGTAGGTGGGTGCATGTTTGCATATATTGTAGATGGTTGTATGTTTGTGTATACTGTAGGTGGGTGCATGTTTGCGTATATTGTAGGTGGGTGCATATTTGTGTATATTCTAGGTGGGTGCATGTTTGCATATATTGTAGTTGTGTGCGTGTTTGTGTATATTGCAGTTGTGTGCGTGTTTGTGAATATTGTAGGTGGGTGCATATTGCATATATTGTAGATGGTTGTATGTTTCTGTATATTGTAGGTGGGTGCATGTTTGCGTATATTGTAGGTGGGTGCATATTTGTGTATATTGTAGGTGGGTGCATGTTTGCATATATTGTAGTTGTGTGCGTGTTTGTGTATATTGCAGGTGAGTGTATGTTTGCGTATATTGTAGGTGGGTGCATGTTTGCGTATATTGTAGGTGTGTGCATGTTTGTGTATATTTTAGGTGGGTGTATGTTTGCATATATTGCAGTTGTGTGCGTGTTTGTGTATATTGTAGGTGGGTGCATGTTTGTATATATTGTAGATGGTTGTATGTTTGTGTATATTGTAGGTGGATGCATGTTTGCGTATATTGTAGGTGGATGCATGTTTGCGTATATTGCAGGTGGGTGCATGTTTGCGTATATTGTAGGTGGGTGCATGTTTCTGTATATTGTAGGAGGGTGCATGTTTCTGTATAATGTAGATGGGTGCATGTTTGTGTATATTGTAGGTGTGTGCATGTTTGTGTATATTGTAGGTGGGTGCATGTTTGCTTATATTGCAGTTGTGTGCGTGTTTGTGTATATAGTAGGTGGGTGTATGTTTGCGTATATTGTAGGTGGGTGCATGTTTGCGTATATTGAAGGTGGGTGCATGTTTGCGTATATTGTAGGTGTGTGCATGTTTGTGTATATTGTAGGTGGGTGCATGTTTGCTTATATTGCAGTTGTGTGCGTGTTTGTGTATATAGTAGGTGGGTGTATGTTTGCGTATATTGTAGGTGAGTGCATGTTTGCGTATATTGTATGTGTGTGCATGTTTGCGTATATTGTAGGTGTGTGCATGTTTGTGTATATTGTAGGTGGGTGCATGTTTGCTTATATTGCAGTTGTGTGCGTGTTTGTGTATATTGTAGGTGGGTGCATGTTTGCGTATATTTTAGGTGGGTGCATGTTTGCGTATATTGTAGGTGGGTGCATGTTTGCGTATATTGTAGGTGGGTGCATGTTTGCATATTTTGTAGTTGTGTGCGTGTTTGTGTATATTGTAGGTGGGTGTATGTTTGCGTATATTGTAGGTGGGTGCGTGTTTGCGTATATTGTAGGTGGGTGAATGTTTGCGTATATTGTAGGTGTGTGCATGTTTGTGTATATTGTAGGTGGGTGCATGTTTGCTTATATTGCAGTTGTGTGCGTGTTTATGTATATTGTAGGTGGGTGTATGTTTGCGTATATTGTAGGTGGGTGCATGTTTGCGTATATTGTAGGTGGGTGCATGTTTGCTTATATTGCGATTGTGTGCGTGTTTGTGTAAATTGTAGGTGGGTGCATGTTTGCGTATATTGTAGGTGGGTGTATGTTTGCGTATATTGTAGGTGGGTGCGTGTTTGTGTATATTGTAGGTGGGTGCATGTTTGCGTATATTGTAGGTGGGGGCATGTTTGCATATATTGTAGGTGGGTGCATGTTTGCGTATATTGTAGGTGGGTGTATGTTTGCATATATTGCAGTTGTGTGCGTGTTTGTGTATATTGTAGGTGGGTGCATGTTTGTATATATTGTAGATGGTTGTATGTTTGTGTATATTGTAGGTGGGTGTATGTTTGCGTATATTGTAGGTGGATGCATGTTTGCGTATATTGCAGGTGGGTGCATGTTTGCGTATATTGTAGGTGGGTGCATGTTTCTGTATATTGTAGGAGGGTGCATGTTTCTGTATAATGTAGATGGGTGCATGTTTGTGTATATTGTAGGTGTGTGCATGTTTGTGTATATTGTAGGTGGGTGCATGTTTGCTTATATTGCAGTTGTGTGCGTGTTTGTGTATATAGTAGGTGGGTGTATGTTTGCGTATATTGTAGGTGGGTGCATGTTTGCGTATATTGTAGGTGGGTGCATGTTTGCGTATATTGTAGGTGTGTGCATGTTTGTGTATATTGTAGGTGGGTGCATGTTTGCTTATATTGCAGTTGTGTGCGTGTTTGTGTATATAGTAGGTGGGTGTATGTTTGCGTATATTGTAGGTGAGTGTATGTTTGCGTATATTGTAGGTGGGTGCATGTTTGCGTATATTGTAGGTGTGTGCATGTTTGTGTATATTGTAGGTGGGTGCATGTTTGCTTATATTGCAGTTGTGTGCGTGTTTGTGTATATTGTAGGTGGGTGCATGTTTGCGTATATTTTAGGTGGGTGCATGTTTGCGTATATTGTAGGTGGGTGCATGTTTGCGTATATTGTAGGTGGGTGCATGTTTGCATATTTTGTAGTTGTGTGCGTGTTTGTGTATATTGTAGGTGGGTGTATGTTTGCGTATATTGTAGGTGGGTGCGTGTTTGCGTATATTGTAGGTGGGTGAATGTTTGCGTATATTGTAGGTGTGTGCATGTTTGTGTATATTGTAGGTGGGTGCATGTTTGCTTATATTGCAGTTGTGTGCGTGTTTATGTATATTGTAGGTGGGTGTATGTTTGCGTATATTGTAGGTGGGTGCATGTTTGCGTATATTGTAGGTGGGTGCATGTTTGCTTATATTGCGATTGTGTGCGTGTTTGTGGATATTGTAGGTGGGTGCATGTTTGCGTATATTGTAGGTGGGTGTATGTTTGCGTATATTGTAGGTGGGTGCGTGTTTGTGTATATTGTAGGTGGGTGCATGTTTGCGTATATTGTAGGTGGGGGCATGTTTGCATATATTGTAGGTGGGTGCATGTTTGCGTATATTGTAGGTGGGTGTATGTTTGCATATATTGCAGTTGTGTGCGTGTTTGTGTATATTGTAGGTGGGTGCATGTTTGTATATATTGTAGATGGTTGTATGTTTGTGTATATTGTAGGTGGGTGTATGTTTGCGTATATTGTAGGTGGATGCATGTTTGCGTATATTGCAGGTGGGTGCATGTTTGCGTATATTGTAGGTGGGTGCATGTTTCTGTATATTGTAGGAGGGTGCATGTTTCTGTATAATGTAGATGGGTGCATGTTTGTGTATATTGTAGGTGTGTGCATGTTTGTGTATATTGTAGGTGGGTGCATGTTTGCTTATATTGCAGTTGTGTGCGTGTTTGTGTATATAGTAGGTGGGTGTATGTTTGCGTATATTGTAGGTGGGTGCATGTTTGCGTATATTGTAGGTGTGTGCATGTTTGTGTATATTGTAGGTGGGTGCATGTTTGCTTATATTGCAGTTGTGTGCGTGTTTGTGTATATAGTAGGTGGGTGTATGTTTGCGTATATTGTAGGTGAGTGTATGTTTGCGTATATTGTAGGTGGGTGCATGTTTGCGTATATTGTAGGTGTGTGCATGTTTGTGTATATTGTAGGTGGGTGCATGTTTGCTTATATTGCAGTTGTGTGCGTGTTTGTGTATATTGTAGGTGGGTGCATGTTTGCGTATATTTTAGGTGGGTGCATGTTTGCGTATATTGTAGGTGGGTGCATGTTTGCATATTTTGTAGTTGTGTGCGTGTTTGTGTATATTGTAGGTGGGTGTGTGTTTGCGTATATTGTAGGTGGGTGAATGTTTGCGTATATTGTAGGTGTGTGCATGTTTGTGTATATTGTAGGTGGGTGCATGTTTGCTTATATTGCAGTTGTGTGCGTGTTTATGTATATTGTAGGTGGGTGTATGTTTGCGTATATTGTAGGTGGGTGCATGTTTGCGTATATTGTAGGTGGGTGCATGTTTGCTTATATTGCGATTGTGTGCGTGTTTGTGGATATTGTAGGTGGGTGCATATTTGCGTATATTGTAGGTGGGTGTATGTTTGCGTATATTGTAGGTGGGTGCGTGTTTGTGTATATTGTAGGTGGGTGCGTGTTTGTGTATATTGTAGGTGGGTGCATGTTTGCGTATATTGTAGGTGGGGGCATGTTTGCATATATTGTAGGTGGGTGCATGTTTGCGTATATTGTAGGTGGGTGCATGTTTGCATATTTTGGAGTTGTGTGCGTGTTTGTGTGTATTGTAGGTGGGAGCATGTTTGCGTATATTGTAGGTGGGTGCATGTTTGCATATATTGTAGATGGTTGTATATTTGTGTATATTGTAGGTGGGTGCATGTTTGTGTATATTGTAGTTGTGTGCGACTTTGTGTATATTGTAGGTGGGTGCATGTTTGCGTATATTGTAGGTGGGTGCATGTTTGCGTATATTGTAGGTGGGTGTATGTTTGTGTATATTGTAGGTGGTTGCATGTTTGAATATATTGTAGTTGTGTGCATGTGTGCGTATATTGTAGGTGGGTGAATGTTTGTGTATATTGTAGGTGGGTGCATGTTTGCGTATATTTTAGGTAAGTGCATGTTTGAGTATATTGTAGGTGGGTGCATGTTTGCATATATTGTAGAAGGTTGTATGTTTGTGTATATTGTAGGTGGGTGCATATTTGCATATATTGCAGTTGTGTGCGTGTTTGTGTATATTGTAGGTGGGTGCATGTTTACGTATATTGTAGGTGGGTGCATGTTTGCGTATATTGTAGGTGGGTGCATGTTTTCGTATTTTGTAGGTGGGTGCATGTTTGTGTATATTGTAGGTGGGTGTATGTTTGCATATTTTGGAGTTGTGTGCGTGTTTGTGTATATTGTAGGTGGGTGCATGTTTGCGTATATTGTAGGTGGCTGCATGTTTGCATATATTGTACATGGTTGTATGTTTGTGTATATTGTAGGTGGGTACATAATTGCATATATTGTAGGTGGGTGCATGTTTGCGTATATTGTAGGTGGGTGCATGTTTGTGTATATTGTAGGTGGGTGCATGTTTGCATATATTATAGATGGTTGTATATTTGTGTATATTGTAGGGTGGTGCATATTTGCATATATTGTAGGTGGGTGCATGTTTGTGTATATTGTAGGTGGGTGCATGCTTGCATATATTGTAGATGGTTGTATGTTTGTGTATATTGTAGGCGGGTGCATGTTTGCGTATATTGTAGATGGGTGCATGTTTGCGTATATTGTAGGTAGGTGCATGTTAGAATATATTGTAGTTGTGTGCATGTTTGCGTATATTGTAGGTGGGTGAATGTTTGTGTATATTGTAGGTGGGTGCATGTTTGCGTATATTGTAGTTGTGTGCGTGTTTGTTTTTTATATAGGTGGGTGCATGTTTGTGTATATTGTAGATGGTTGTATGTTTGTGTATATTGTAGGTGGGTGCATGTTAGAATATATTGTAATTGTTTGCATGTTTGCGTATATTGTAGGTGGGTGAATGTTTGTGTATATTGTAGTTGGGTGCATGTTTGCGTATATTTTATGTGCGTGCATATTTGTGTATATTGTAGGTGGGTACATGTTTGCATATATTGTCGTTGTGTGCGTGTTTGTGTATATTGTAAGTGGGTGCCTGTTTGCGTATATTGTAGGTGGGTGCATATTTGCATATATTGTAGGTGGGTGCATGTTTGCGTATATTGTAGGTGGAGGCATGTTTGTGTATATTGTAGGTGGGTGCATGTTTGCATATATTGTAGTTGTGTGTGTGTTTGTGTATATTGTAGGTGGGTGCATGTTTGTGTATATTGTAGGTTGGTGCATGTTTGCTTATATTGTAGATGGGTGCATGTTTGTGTATGTTGTTGGTGGGTGCATGTTTTTGTATATTGTAGGTGGATGCATGTTTGTGTATATTGTAGGAGGGTGCATATTTCTGTATAATGTAGATGGGTGCATGTTTGTGTATATTGTAGGTGGGTGCATGTTTGTGTATATTGTAGTTGTGTGCATGTTTGTGTATATTGTAGGTGGGTGCATGTTTGTGTATATTGTAGGAGGGTGCATATTTCTGTATAATGTAGATGTGTGCATGTTTGTGTATATTGTAGGTGGGTGCATGTTTGTGTATATTGTAGTTGTGTGCATGTTTGTGTATATTGTAGGTGGGTGCATGTTTGTGTATATTGTAGGAGGGTGCATATTTCTGTATAATGTAGATGTGTGCATGTTTGTGTATATTGTAGGTGGGTGCATGTCTGTGTATATTGTAGGTGGGTGCGTGTGCGTATACTGTACATGGGTGCATGTTTGCATATATTGTAGATGGATGTATGTTTGTGTATATTTTAGTGATTTTCTAAGCTCAGCTTAGATGTGGCACAAGGCTGAAAGTATGGACACCCAGTGTTGATCGAACTCACTACTCAGTCGTAATTGATCTAGCAAGACAAACTTTCGAACCATTACACCACGTCGAGGTGCCTGAATGATTGCGTATATTGTAGGTGGGTGCATATTTGCTTATATTGTAGGTGGGTGCATGTTCACATGTAAAGACTTAAAGAAGAATCATACAAAAACTTGGGTGTTTACTACGGACCATTTATTCTCTTTTTTATATAAAATGTAGTGAAACAAATTTACCAATGTCCCTTGTATAAGTTTGTTTTTATTTTTTGTCTAGAATTTAATGTAAGTGACAGTAAGTAATGATAAGCATCATTATAATAATCTAGCTTAAGTCATCCTTATACTGAGGTGGAATGAACAAAGTTTGTACTTATTTCATCAGTAGTTATAAACCATTATAACTACTGAGAAAATGAGTACAAACTCAGAACAAGTACTGATTTAAGCTCACCCATGAGTTTAAGTCAGTCTTGTGCTGAGTTAGAATGACCAAAAAAAAGGTTGATTTAGATCTGGTGGAGGTTTTGGCAGACGTATGAATACTATGCATTGGAAAGTAGAAAGAGTTCAGTTGACTGGGGAAAAGAAACATTCCCAGTGAGAACATAATTTCCATATGGTGCTACATCGTGGAGTAAGGGGGAGAAAAAAAGGGGAAGGGAAGGAAATGTTACATAAACAGCCCTACCTAACAGGCATTCAGTGAAGTAATAACATTCCTGGTTCTTTTATTATTAGCTTCATGGGGAAATATGTTTCTTTTTCTTCCTTTTTTCTTCATTTTTTTATTTTATTTATTGATTTAATTTAATTTTCCTACACCTACTTTGCACAATGATTAGGATGCTAATTCCAAAGATTAGCATGCACTTCCTATGAGTTAGATCCTCACTGTGTTCTACACACTTGTGGCTTTATGTTTAGTAAAATGCTTGGCTTATAGGAGTGTCCCATAAATATAGTCTAGTATTTGACTCAGATGAACAAATCATGTGAACAGACACACTTCCCATTTGTTACTATGAAGGAAAATAAGTTAATATTTGTGGTTTTTATTTTTCTTATTAAAATCTGTCTTGTTTTTAATATTTTCTTCATAACAATGAATAACAGACACTGAATGCTGGGAAAAATGTTCTTAATCTAAAAATCATTTTTACCAAAGTAATAATAAAAGGCCAAGATTTTGATTCCTGAATTTTAAAGAATCTGAAATTCCCCACTAGAGATTTTCCCACACAACATTTTTGACATTTTCACTTTGTGTCAAATAAAGCTAAGCTTAGTAAACAATCTCAGAGTTGATCATATAACAAACATCCTGGTGACTGCTATTATCCACAATGGACATAATTGTTATGAATACATTTGGCATCATATCTGTAGTTTCCCAGGATATGTTCATCATTTAGATATTGACATCAAGGACTAGGTGTATATATATTAATTAGTGACAATTAAAATGATAGAATTATATACATGTACATCAGCATTTCTACTTAGGATCAGATAATAGTATCTGTGGAAAGTGATGCACAATGCACACACACACACACTATATATATATATATATATATATATATATATATATATATAAAAGTGAAAAATAAGTGTTTATATATCAAGAACAATGTTAGGAAAATCTATGAGAAAGGGGAAAAGAAAGATCTATTAGTATAATGTAACATATTTAATAGAAAAGTGGTAAAAAAATAAACAAAAACAAAAAGAAACTCCATTAAATAAGCTGGAAAATATATCCAAAACAAGTACTTAAAATAAAAAATAAAACAAATTTAAAAAATTTAATTTCAAATTTCGGCGTCTTCTCTTCTTCATGCTCATGTGTAATCACATCAACCTAAACATCACTCTAGGCTGATAAAATTCCTAATGAAGTTGCATAAAATGTTTTTTACACTTTGTCATAGGTTCTCCTCTAATATCTCCCCCACCTCTCTCTCTATCTATATATATATATATATATATATATATATATATATATATATATATATATATATATATATATATTTATATATATATTTATATAAATATATATATATTTATATAAATATATATATATATATAGTTATATATATATATATATATATATATATAAATATATATATATATATATATATATATATATATTTATATATATATATATAAATATATATATATAAATATATATATATTGTGTATTTAGGCAGAAATCCCTCTTTTATAGAATTTTCATTAAAGACGAATGACAAGTTACAGCAATTAAGAATTTCATTTAACTTTTCTTGTGTCCCTATAAATGTTCTCCCTTTCTGGTCATAAAATGTGTCAAAACTGTCCAAATGTGTCCAAATGTTCTGCATATCTGAGAACTTTCAGCTATGCTTTTAGCCATTATCAAGGATGATTTTATTTTTATCTTAACTGAATGCATGCATTTTTTATGTATGTATCTCGAGTTATAAGATTGCTTTCTTTTCCAAATGCAGTCAGCAATAATACTTAATAATATGAGATATAATTTATATTAATATCAATGAGATATAATTTATATTAATATCAATGAGATATAATTTATATTAATATTAAATATAGATTTTTATTTCTCACCTGTAGCACAACACAATTGTCAGGTGCTGTTTGAAAACTGATCATTGTATAGTATATATATATTGATATATATATATATATATATTGATATATTATTGATAGTATAAATATTGATATATATATATTGTACTATAATGATAAAGGACAGTCTAATTCATTATTTGTGTGTACATATGTATTATATTTTAAATTACTTACATATTTGCATTTGAATTATTATAATTATATTTTTATAGCTGGAGTTATGTAAGCATGTGTATTAGGTTCGTGCAAAAATAATGTCATTTTTTGACGTTCTAACATATGTGAGAAAACGACATTATTTTTGCACCAACCTAATATATGTGTTTTGTGTATGTGTATATACAGGGTGTCCGTAAAGTTTGTGTGCACTTTAAAAAATTTATAACTTTATTTGTATTTTCCATAGAAATAATTTGTAAAAAGGATTAGAAAGAAGTAAATCTATATTTTTTAAGGTTTTATTGAAATTTTATTTAAGTTTCCACATGTCCTCCATCATTAGCAATACAATGGGTAATACGATTTTGCAGTTCACGGAAAACATTTGCCAATTGATTTACAGTAATGCCTGAAATCACATTAGTTATTTTAGCTATACTTAAAACTAGGTTCATTAAACTTTATAACATTTTTTACAGATTATTTCTATCACAAATACAAATAAAGTTATAAATTTTTTAAAGTGCACATAAACTTTATGAACACCCTGTATTATTTTTTATATTATTTCATTTTCATTTTATATTTTGATTTATTGATTTATTTGTTTGTTTATTTACTTATTTATTTATTTTAATATTTATTTATTTCATTATTTTATTACCACCACCACCCCCACCCAAAATGGACTGCTCCACTGTCATTACAGTACCGTATATATATATATATATATATATATATATATATATATATATATATATAAAATGAAGAGGTTATAATGGTTCCAACGAGAGAAAAGTGTGTATATTAAAAAGAAGGGAGGTACCGCAAACTTTTTTGGTTGTAATGTGGGTTTTTAAAAAAATATTATTCTTTATTTTTCATAGTTTTACAACACGTGTTTCTGGTCTCACGACCGTCTTCAGATAAAGGGTGGAGATTTCCACATATTATTAAAAATAATTATTAAAAATAATTAGTTTTTTTCCTTTATGTCTTTTAATGTTAAATATTCTCGATATGAGACATTCTCTGTTTTTGTGTTGGTCATTCCATTTTCGTGTGTTTCTGTCAGCATGCGAGTATATATGTGTGCGTACATTCCCCCTGAATACATACACTGTCTCACTACGAAGAATTAGTAAACACATTTGTACACATACACACACACACATACACACACACACGCACACATGTACATTGTCCCACCACAAGGAATCCGTACACACGCACACACACTCACACACATTTTTCCCAAGTTACATGGAATCAGCATGCACACACACACACACACACACACACACATATACACATACATACGCATATACATACACACGTATTTCCTAAGTTGTGTGGGGTTTGTGTGAGTAGCTCCCCTGCTTTCGCCAATATGCGTGCATATACATGCATACATACATATACACACACACACATATACACACACATACACACATATATATACATATATATATATATACACACACACACACACATACGCGTACATATATACATTTTTCGTGTTCCACAGATACCCGCATGTGAGCTTGCGTGCATGTATTAGAGTGGTTTGATCACTGTATTTGGTCACCATGTGTGCATGCTGTGTGCTTTTGTGTGTGGGGTCATGATCTATTCAGTTCCAGTTTGAATTTATTTATGAAGTTTTTTTCCTGTATTTGTAGGTAGGAATAATTGTCTGTTTGATATATCGGCATGATATTAAATTTACCCTGGTTACATTCAAAGATATGTTGTGAAACAAAAAGTTTTCTGTTGTCTGGCAACTTTATGTTGCTTTTGTGTAGGGAGACCCTGTTGTTCAGTTGTTGGCTGATGCCTATATATGACTTCCTGCATTTTGTGCATTTAAGTACATAAATCACATTTTTGGAGTTGCAGTTTAAGTTTTTGTTTATTGTGAACGTTGTTTTGGGGTTTTCAAAAGTGTAGGAGTTTCCTTCTATAATGATGTCACAAACCCCACACCTTTTTTTGTTGCATTTTGTGACTCCCTGTATTGTGTGTTGGGTAAATTTAGATGAGGTTAATATGTGTTTTAGGTTTTTAGATTGGCATTTGCTTTTAATTATTTTGGTTGTTTTTAGTATATTATTCAGTTTATTATTCTTGCTAAGTAGGTCTAGATTTTTGGTAATTTTTGTGAATATTTCTGGATTGTTTTTGTTGTATGTTGAGATATATGCTAGAGTTGGCTCGACGTTACATTTCTTTTTATTTCTAAGTTGGTCTAGAGGGATTTTTTTTGCGAGTTCAACACTTTTGTTTATTAGTGTTTTGGGGTAGCCTCGTTTTTTTAGAGTTTTATGTAGTTCTTTTAAGCAGGTTTTTCGGAGGTGTTTATCAGTCACTATAGTACAAACTCTACGTGCTAGGGAATAGGGGATGAATTTTAGGCAGCTTTTGGGGTGATGGCTCTTGAAATGAAGGTATTGTTGGGTGTCTGTGGGTTTGTGGTAGATATCTGTGATTATATGGTTGTTTTTATTTCTAATGAGTATATCTAAAAATGGTAATTCGTTAAAATTATATTCTTGCGTGAATTTGATTTTTGGGTGTAAGTTTTGAAGTAGAGTGTGAAATTGGTTAATGTCGCCCCATGAGGATTTCCAAAAGATGAAGCAATCATCTAAGTATCTTTTCCAAGATTTAGTGAACTGGGCTTTTATATTTGCCCCATATATTTGTTCTATCTGTTCATAGAGGTTTTCTTCTAGGTAAGCTAATGTTAGGGTGGCATATGTTGGAGCCATTTTTGTTCCCATTGCTGTACCCAGGGTTTGGATATAATTTTTATTGTCAAATTCAAAGGTGTTATTGTTTAAAATTAGGTCTATACTATTGATAATGAACTCTTTAGTGAATCTCGGGTGTAGTGTTTCTGGATGTTTTTCAATCCAGAATGAGATTGCTTTCTTTCCTAGTTCATGGCGTATGTTGCTGTATAGGCTACTAATATCAAAAGTTGCCATAAGAGTTCCCGGATCCACCTTTTGTGGTATGCAGCTAAGGAAATGTATATCGTCTCTGATATGACTTTTAATTTGTTTCGTATATGGTGGCAATATTATGTCTATCAGGTTACTTAGTTTACTAGTGGGACAGGCTGGTCCTGCTACTATTGATCTGAATGTAAGGTCACTGGGGTTTCGGATGCTAATGTATTCAGATTTTTGTGTCTCTATAGCTGCTTTTATTTCACGTGATTTGTGAATTTTAGGTAGTCCGTAGAAATTGCTTGTTTTAGGTATAAAGTTTATTAGGAAATCCTTCTCTTTTTTTGTTAATATTTTATTATGTGTTGTGCAGAGTTTTGTAATTTTTGATATAATGTTTTTGTCTATGTTAGTGTCAATTAATTTGTAGTTATTCCTATCCTCTAGTGTTTCTAGAATTTTTGTTTTATAGTATGTTCTGTCCATGATCACTATGGTGCTGCCTTTATCTGCTTCTTTTATAATTATGTTACTATTTTTTCGGATGCTCTCTAAGGCTAGTCTTTGTCTGTATGTGAGGTTGTCGAATGGTTTGGATTTTTCCTGTAGTTTGAGGTTCCAGAGTTTTTCGAAAAACATATTTAGCTCACTGGTATTGCTATTTTTGTTTGGGAATAAATTAGATTTGTTTTTTACTAGTGACTCATCTGTAATATTTTTGCTATCATTAAACATTTCTATTAGTCTTAGTTTGCGTTAAAATTCCTTAAGGTCTTTTTTTAGGTCTGCTATATTGCTTTTTGGAGCAGGGCAGAATTTTATGCCCAATTTCAGTAGGTTGATTTCGTCGTTTGTAAATGTGTATGTGGATAGGTTTATTACTTTGGGTTTTGTCACTTTTGTGTCATCTAAACTGTTTTTTTTTGTTCGGACTGGGGCTTCTAAAAAATAATGATTGTTTCTTTTAATATATCTTGGGTTTTCTAAAAGATATTCTCTCCCTGTACATTTTGAGTTTTCTTGCCAGTGAGAATTTTTTGGGGGGTAAATTGGGGTTGTTGTTTCTTGGTGGTTCTATATAGGTGTGTTTGTTTTTGTTAGGGGGCATGTTCCATACGTTTTTAGATTTGTTGTATTTGTATGTGGGTTGTGTGTAGAACTTTTCAGAGAATTTTGGTTGTACTCCTGGATACAGGTAATGGTTGCCAGGTTTGGTTTGTTGTGCTAGGTGGTATTTGTAAGTGTTGGGTTTGTGAGTGTGTGTGTATTCTGATCTTTGTCTGTGTTACAGTGCGGTGGTCTGTGCAGGTTTGTTTTTTGCGCTTTTTGGCGTATGTTCATAATTGTATTTGTTATGTGGGCGTGTTTGTGTGCGCTGGTAGTATGTATTATGCTTCTTACCGTGTGGATATGTTTGCGTATAGTAGAATGGGTTAAGATATGTATTATGTGAGTTTGTTTTTGGATGTGTTTGCGTATGGTAGAATGGGTTATAATGCTTACCTTGCACGTCTGTTTGTGTGTGGTAATAGGTATTTGGGTTTTTGACTCTGTTGGGTGGTTTTCTCTGTATTTGCTGATGGTTGTTTTGCATTGAGTATTGTGTTTTTTGGTGAGTCTGGATTGTTTTTTTTGGTTTTGTCTCATTTTCAAATTTTTCTTTTTCTGGTAATGCTTTTAACCAGGTTATCTTTCTTTCCAGGATATTCAGAGATTTTTCCTCCTCTTTTTTACATTTCGATTCCCATAATTCTGACAGGAATTGGTGAGTTTCTTTAGGACATAATTCCTTGATTTTTGTAAATAATTTGTTATCAATCTCTGTGTATTTCTTTGTAAAGTGTATTGTTTTGTTTTCTTGTATTTCAATTTGGGCCTGCATTTTTGTTAGGCTTAGTGTGTTTTTTATTTGTTTTTGTTTCTCCGTGTCTTGTGAGTTAATTCTTTTGCGGAATTTCCTTGGAATGAATATTTCCTCCATTTCTATGAATGTTTTGTATATTTTTGCTGTTTCTTTATTTTTGATGGCATTGAAATATGCCAGTTTCCTTCGATTGAGCAGATTGTTCCACATTCAGAGATTCCGTTTTTTCATTCTGTACGCTTCATCTTGGATGTGTGATTTTTTAATATTTTCCAGGTATTCAAACTGTGTTTTGAAATGTTCTATTATTGTTTCTGTGTTGCAGTTGTGTTCCCTGGTTTGTTGTGATGTGATCTGTAGGAGAATAGCTTCCACATTTTTGTTCAATTTCTGTATTTCTTCCTCCAGTAGTTCCTGTTTTTGGTTGGTAATTTTGAGTAACTCAAGCAGTTCTTCCATGGATTTCTTTTCAGTTCGCGGCATTCTTTCATTGTAGTTATATAAAATGAAGAGGTTATAATGGTTCCAATGAGAGAAAAGTGTGTATATTAAAAAGAAGAGAGGTACCGCAAACTTTTTTGGTTGTAATGTGGGTTTTTAAAAAAATATTATTCTTTATTTTTCATAGTTTTACAACACGTGTTTCTGGTCTCACGACCGTCTTCAGGTAAAGGGTGGAGATTTCCACATATTATTAAAAATAATTATTAAAAATAATTAGTTTTTTTCCTTTATGTTTTTCAATGTTAAATATTCTCGATATGAGACATTCTCTGTTTTTGTGTTGGTCATTCCAATGTCTTTCTTTAAATGGTAGTGAAGAGTTCTGAGCGAAGGGTCATAAAACAATTAAGGTTGGTTTGAGAAGTGATGAATCGGTTGTCTTATCTTTTAATGTTTTAATAACCCCCCCTGTGTGTTCTTAGATCTCTTAGATCTATTTCCATTTCCGTGTGTTTCTGTCAGCATGCGAGTATATATGTGTGCGTACATTCCCCCTGAATACATACACTGTCTCACTACGGAGAATTAATAAACACATTTGTACACAAAGTTTGCGGTACCTCTCTTCTTTTTAATATATATATATATATATATATATATATATATATATATATAAAATTATGTAACAGTCAGTACCGAATCAGATGGTGGTTCCTCCTGCAAAAGAGTGCTCAGGTTCAAATCTTGCCAGGGGACACATTTTCTTTATTAAGTTTTTTCATGTATGCAAGATAGTAGATGAAATAAATACTGTTTAAAATAAATGGAATATCTACTTAAATATGCGTATCTACTAAAAATAACATTTGAAGTAATAAATATGTTGGATTAAAATATAAATTCCATTAATTATTTAGAAATGTTTACATTTTGGATTTGAAACTGAGAATATATCTATTTCAAGAAAATCTGAGTGAGTGAATGTGCTTTTAAGGCGAAATAGGTTCTTGCTTTATTGTGAAAGTCTTCATAGATGAGTGGTAAAAGCATACTGGATCAGATGGTGGTTAATCCTGCAAAGTGAGATACAGGTTTGAATCCTGCTATATTTTCTTTATTAAGTTTTTCTTGAGTACACAGGCCAATAGACAAAATAAATCCTGCTTAAAATAAATGAAGCAGCTACTCAAATATCCATAAATACAAGTAAACGTAATAATAACAACCAACAATAAAAGAATAAATAATAAAAATGTTCATTATTTACATTATTCAGACTATTGTCCTCATCTTTGTCGCCATATTTATTACAACGTTTCGGCTGTTGTATGCTCCGGTCTTCTTCAGGTGGTTGGAATGTCAAACTAGGCCACAAAAATCACCTGAGCCGACCAAGCAAAGAAATAAATACAATATGGGAACGAGTAATAAGGAGTCCCAGAGAAAAGTGATAATAACAACAAAGTTGCAATATGAGCTCTGGTAAAAACATGAATGATATAAACAAAAATTGCAATATGAGCACTGGTAAAAATGGTTGCTGAAGACATTAGGTTTATAATACCCAGAAATTCATACAAGGACATATGGCACAGTGGATAAAGGTGTTGGTTAGGTGCAGTGACAGGACCCAAAGAGTGTGAGTTCAATACCCGGTTAAGGCAGTGGAGAACTTTCAGAGGGAAAAATTAACAGGAGATAACTGATAACAGACATCCATTACACATGGCATGTGGAACTAGAACACTCTACTCCAGTGAGCGAAATGAAGGCTTCAGTTCGACATTCCAACCACCTGAAGAAGGCCGAAACATTGTAATAAATATGGCGACAAAGATGAGGAAATATATATATGAGTAAATAATATACATAATACCTCATCTGAGAAATATAGAGAAATAAAAATGTTAATGAACAACATATAAAACATTCACAAAACTGAACCCAGATCTAAAATCATTTCCACTCAAGAGGTCCTAAAATAATTTGATAGAATAATACCATATGCCTACCCATAATGCATCACTCACCAGTATATATAAATAGTCGAGTAATGCACATGGCCTGATGACTGAAATAGACTGTTTCCACTAGATATTGACTTCAATGTTCACTTTTATATATACATATGCTCTATCTCTGATATTGAGCACTTTAACCCATAAATATAGCATACCTTAAAACTATATTTTTATCCTATATACCAGGTGTAACAGCAAAATTGTCCAATTGTTAGATTAAGCTTTGAACTGTTGTCTCATAGAAATGATTAAAGATATCTTACTGGAATTCTCCAAGGCTTTTATAACACTATTGGACTCTACTTTGAACAATCAGAATGTATTTGGCTCTTAGTTGAAATCTTGCTGTTTTAACCTCCTGATCCAGTTTTCCTCTCTACTGTTCCCTCTTTTTAAACTTATTCACCATTCTCTTCATGGTTCTTGAATGGAAACCAAAGTATGAATGTTGGTACCATTACTGAATGTCTGGATGATCTTTTTCCTCTCACCATTGCTCAGTTGGGAAGACATAGTGTGGCTGACACAAAATGAGTTTTTCAGTGATTCTTATGACAAATGGTGTCAAGATGGCTAAATGTCTTATCTGAAAATGAAATTCAATTAGTTTAGGGATTTTTTAGATATTAAACATTTTTTGGGATGGACAATTACCCCATGTTGTTACATGATTTGGACAATTTTGGTGTTATACACACACACACACACACACACACACACACACACACACACACACACACACACATATATATATATATATATATATATATATATATACATATATATATATATATATATATATATAGTGTACAATCAGTGCTGGGTGTTAAAAAACTGGGCTTGATATAAAATAACAGAGTTAAAAAGAATGTTATACTTGTTCCTCATGACTTGATGCTACTTAGTTTCATGCATGTGGCAATCATCAGGCGTGTAAACTTTGTGGAGCACTAATCAGTGTGAAACAACTATATAATCTTAATATATATATATATATATATATATATATATATTAGATTTATATATATTTTATATATATATTTTAGATTTATATATATTTATATATATATATATATATATATATATATATATATATATAAATCTAAAAGTGGACATGGAAGTCAGCACTTAGAGGCGACAGTCTGTTTCATGCTAGTATGATATATGCTAGTATTTATATTTACA
>OZ038498.1:106937262-106987262 GCA_964036315.1 Acanthosepion esculentum | reverse complement strand
TGCTTATTGTTTTTTACAAAACAAAATGTGTATTATAGCTGGAGAATTACGGCATTTATAAACAGAAGTGAAATCTTTTTAGCTTTCCAAAACTTTTAAGTTTTAAATTAAAGAATTTCAGAAATGAAATGAAAAATTTTAATTTTATTTATTTATTTTTTTAGATATGCCTGGGTATGTAGTCAAGTCAATTTCACTCAGTTTCCTTATCATTTTTTTGCTTTTATCAATTTTATTATTAAGTATCTTATTATTAAATATTTTATTATTAAGTATGTTAAGTATAAAAAAAATCAGTTCTTTAAAGTCCTAAAGGAAAACACAACACAAAGAATTTGTTCCACTTTATCAATCATTTTCCTAACATTGTTCTGATATACAGAAATTTACATATCATATTCTCCCATATATATATATACATATATATATATATATATATTTTATGGTAATTCATCGAGCTTAGAATCCTCAACAGAATGCAGAAAGCACTGGACGGGCGTTTTGTCCTATCTGGGACTTATCAGCAGTGAGCATCCACTCCCAAGAATCGAACCCTGATCGCTTTGATACAACGCGAACGTCATATCAACTGTACCACGGGACTCGGTGACGAAGAAGACATAAACTAGACACGATATAGCGCCGCTACTCACTTAGTTCCGTTCACCGATACCCATCCAAGTATACAGAGTTATCCAGAGTCCCCGAATAACCCGAATATATATATGGGAGAATATGATATATATATATATATATATATATATATATATATATACATATATATATATATATACAATAATGGTATCCCAAATTTCAAGGAACCACTTCTATAAAGGCAGGTAATCTTTAGGAATCTATTCTGCTTATTTTCTTTTCAAGCTGGTAATGGAGACAAATCACTTCATAGTATTAAAAAGAATTAAACTATTTTGATAATTTAAGAGAAAATATTATTTAAAAGATATTTCCATCTTGAAATTCTGTTCTCATCATATTTCTCTATGGTGCATTTTGACTCTAGTGTCATCAATTGTGTTATGGTTTCTTAGCTACATTCAAACTGCCGATGAGTGATATGAAATAATTATAATTTTTGTTTGATTTTCACTGAGTGTCCCATGTTTGTATGTGACAGACTAAATTTAATAAATATCTTCAACATCCTTAGATTAAAATTTGTGACAGTGTGGCAAAACATACATACAACAATGAAAACTTTTCTTGATTTGAAGATGCATCTTTTATTTACTAAAAACAGTAAGAACATTATTTATTTACTTATTTATATTTTGATAATTTATTAAAAGGACTTCTGTCAGGTTTCCAACACTGTAAAAATGTGCACAAAATATGGGACAGGTCTTGTGACAATTTTCATAACCTTACTTTCCTGTTTTATGAACTAGTCTTTACTTTCCTATAATTGTTACCATATATCCAGTGACAATTACATAATAAGTAATTTTGGAGGAAGGGAGTCTTAGCTAAAGTCATACAAGAATATATTTGCCTGAAGGACAAATTCCAGCTTAGAAGAATGTATGGTTATTGGTGGTAAGTGCTGGGCAGAAATTGGAGTGGGTAAAGTCAAAAAATGGAAAATTTCAAATAATTTTTTTATCTTTAATTTTTTGGTTTTTAGATCAGAAAATAAAAAACAAACTTGCCCAAATAAGCAACCTTATAAGGAATGGAATCATTAATTTCAAAAGAAATGTTCAAGCATTCATAGATAAATGTAAGTTTGAAAGAATTACTGCTTTTAATTATGTAATGTTCTACATCTGTACCCATTGTACTTTACTAATCGGGTGATCAGTAATTCGTTAACTCTCATAGTCTGGCCAATTTGTAATTTCTTGCCATTAGCTTGTGAATCTTCCTCTAGAGTTCTTTGATTTGGTTCCAAACCATGGATTAAACAATAACTTAGCAGTTTATAAAGCTCACTATACTGAATATGTAAAAGCAATTTGTAGTTTGAAGCTAAATAAAACTTCAGTGTTTATTTTCCTAAAAATTTAGACATGAATTTATTAATTTTTTCTGCATCTTATAAACTATTTTAATGCAAAATTTAAAAAACATAAGTAAATCATTTCATTTATAATATATATGGGTTAGACATATATTTACAGACAATCTCTTTGTGTACATTATTTACATTATTTGGACTATTGTCCTCATCTTTCGACATTGCACACTCCGGCATTCTTCAGGTGGTTGGAATGTCACTCACTGGGGTAGACTGTTTTCCACGGGCCATGTTTAATGGATGTCAGTTATCAGTTATCTCCTGTTAATTTCCCCCTGCAAGTTCTCCACTGCCTTAACCAGGTATTGAACTCACACTCTTTGAGTCCTGTCACTGGATCTAACCAACTCCTTTATCCACTGTGCCATGTGATTGCCTTGAGGACATCTGCGTATGAATTTCTGGGTATTATAAACCTAATATCTTCAGCAACCATTTTTACCAGTGATCATATTGCAATTTTTGCTGTTATCACTTCATGTTTTTACCAGAGCTCATATTGCAACTTTGTTGTTATTATCACTTTTCTCTGGGACTCCTTATTACTGGTTGCCATATTGTATTCATTTCTATGCTTGGTCGGCTCAGGAGATTTTTGTGGCCTAGCATATGTGCTGATTCTCTTTGTGGTTAGTTTCTGTTTTCTGCTATTTGATATGGTTCAGTAATTACCAGGTACCAAGTTTAAAAACGTACCGCCTGCTTATTTGTTTCTCTACCTGTCACTTCTTTTTCTTTATCTGTTGTTTTTGTTTATCATGCAGGTGCAGGAGCATCATCCACATCAGTGTGCTCCTTTCAGATAACTGGCTGGCTGCACGCATGGCGATTCTCACTTCAGATCTCCAAATGCATCTTTCATGAGGGTTGACTGCAGAGAGTAGAAGCTCTCTGCAATTACATTCTGTCAGTTCCCTCCACGACATCTTGGGCTTCCCAGGCACTTTTAATCTGAAAGTCACAGGTGCACTTGATAGCACCACTGGAATGATCCTCAGAATGAGGGTGAGATCCTCAACACCAAGCTGCACCGACAACTCACTTGATCGTATTGTGGCCACATCCTCTAACTTGATGTTACAGATCCATCTGATTATGGTCATGTCATTATACTGCAAGCACTGGAGGCTTGGGCTGGTCAGGGGCCAGGTCTCACTTGCATGAAGCATCATGCTTCAAATGCAAGTGCTGTAAACTGTGAAATTCATATTTAATAAATATCAAATTTAATAAAATGAAACTGGATTGTGTGCTGACACAGAAAACAAACATAAAATCATTATTTCAACAAATTATGTGAAAGAAAGATGAATTATGTAAATCTGATACTGCCTTACTTTTAAAATCTGATTCTGCCTTACTTTTATCTCCACCTCAAAATTTTCATTTTTCTGATAATATTGAAAATATTCTACATTACATTTTTATTATTTATTTTTGTTACAGAGTATTTTATAAGAATAAATATTATTTTTTGTAATATAATATTTACATGCATTTTCGTATGACTTCGTGTTAGGATAATAATTACTACTGATACTTTTTTTTTTTAATTAGTAATCACCCCATGCAAGGCAGTAAAGGGGTTATAGTGTGTGGAAGAATTAGGAACAAAAACGTTAATAATGAGTAGGAAGAGGAAACAGTAATCAGAAGGACAGTAGATAGCAATTAACATTACATTTAAAATTATGCAGATTAAAGTTGGCTGGAAAGCATGGAGCCAGAATGGAGTTTCACAAGTGAGAAGTGCCAGAAAAGAAACTGTTAGCATAGAATTTACAGTTACATCTAGCCAGTTGAACTGTAAATTGATGAGATCTCAATGCCAGTCTAATAGTGCACTTAAATTCAAAAAGTCTAGGTACCATAGCAAAAAGCAGAAGTATTTATAGAAAACACACAGAGAGGAAACCTTACAGTGATGAGAAAGTGACAAGCCAAGCATATATTAGTTAAAAATGATCTTTGCTTATCATATGTGGATGATAAGGTCATGGATACACAAGATGCTAAGAGTGCAAAAGGCGAGCTTTAGTAGTGTGTGCCTAAAATTTGAAGATATGGCATCTTTCTTGTTAGAAAAAGCCTAAGCAATAGTTTGGGACCTCAGTTTTCATGATAATATGTTTCTCATTTTTATACAGTAGGTTGCATGTTTGAATTGAAATTTTGATAATCTGAAATATTTTTAATCTTTAGGCAAATAATTTTCTGCTTAACATTTCAGGAAACTGATAAATTTTGAATTGTTTTCCAAGTCATTCTAAAGTTTAATTCTTTTACTTCTGTATTTTCGTTCTAAGTTTCATTAATATGCATTATTAGTTTCATTTCTTTTCTTTCTTACATCTCATACTTTCTTCTTTTCTTCAGTTCATGTATATGTGTTTTTCTTCTCTTTCTGTGTTCCTTAATGCCATTCAAATTTCTTTCAAACTACTTTCTTTATTCTCTCTTGCTGCCTTTCTTGTACAATCTTTACTTTTATCTTTCTAGCAGGGCAATGCATATGCCACTGAGGACTGAGTTTAATATGGAACAGTGTCGACTGTAGCTTAACAAGCTAATTTTTGAGTGATAGTGTCTGGACCAACCACTGAACTTGAAGGTTGATAGCTATGGTTGAATGATTTCTGCCACAACTTTCTTCTTTCCCTTTTGCAACAATCACAGCTGAATTCATTTGTCCTCTGCAAATGGGATACCTGCATGTATAACTCTCTACCAGACAAAGCAATCCATGACTCTCTCTTCTCAAGTGTCCATTCTGATATCAACAGATATCAGGTCATGTTTGTCATTGTATTGCAACAGCAAGCACTCTACACACTGAATGCCAAGCACCTTGTAGAACATAACATTGAGCCCAATATGCAAGTTACAAATTGGAGATACCAAAATCAAGCATGTACACAAATTTAATATCTAGGAAGTGTTTTAGCAGAGGACAGAAAATGCAACACCAGAACCTGAAATCCCCCTATACGACAATGAATGCTAGACAATCTCCTCACAGATGAAGAGGAAACTTCCAGCAACAGCAATGTGGTTCTACAGAAGGATGCTGAGAATACTGAATATGTGAGCAATGATGCTTCAAAGAAAATGGAAACAAAAAGGACATTTATACTTAACATCAGAAAGAGATAGTTGAAATTTCTAGGGCACATAATGAGGAAAGAGGGCTTGGAGAATTTAACACTGAATTGGACATATTGAAAGCAAGATTGATAGAAGAAAGCAGTGCCTAATGAACTTGTGTAAATGGTTGGTAGAACAGGGATTAGGAGAGATAGCAAAAAAGCAAAATTTGCTAAGAGCTACAAATGACAGGAAAATGTGGAGAGCCATGATAATCCAAATCCTGAATGGATACAACACATGAAGAGAAAAAAGAAGCTGTAATGACATCTGCTCTTGATTATCTGAGAGTCCAGGGCATGTGGTCTTTTTATTACAAGTAACAGCTTCTGTTTTATTCTTTTTGACATGGTGTAGTGATAGGTGTCTGCTTTTTGATGCAATTCTCACTCAGAGCAACCATCAGAAGCAGGCAAACAAAAGCAAAACATGGCTGTTTTCACTGAAGTGTGCAGTAGCTGATCAGTGAGCTCAGTGAAATACAATAATCACTTCTTTTTTTTCTCACTGGAAACAACCAGTAATAACTGTAATTTATGCATTCATTGAATTCTGTCTCTCATGTTAATTTTACTTTTTTGCTGCATTTCATCTCTGGAGTGCTGACCTTGTGTATGGAAATGTTGGGCACCTCTAAGTGTTGTTGTGGGTGATATATTGATCCACAAACATCTATTGAATGATGGAAGACAACAACAACAAAGAAACAAAGACTGAGTAAAAAAATAAGTCTTTTTTTTTCATTAAAAAAAATACATCAGCAAAAATAAGGTTACAATGCACTAGGCAAAACAATATCACTACATGATGTTGAGGGTGAGAAGATCATTGTCCTGAGAAGTTTTGATAGTCGTTGAAAAGTGTTTTCCTGAAAAGGACAGTTCTGTAGTCACTGGAGAGTGTTGTCCTGAAAAGGACAGTTTAGTAGTTGCAGGAGGGTGTTGACCTGAAAAGGCCAGTTTTGTAGTCACTGGAGAGTGTTATCGTGAAAAGTACAGTTTATTGCATATCATTGCTGCTGGAAAAGATGGCTGGAGCAGTTACCAATGGCAAGCTGGAGATGCAGATGATGATGTCTGGCTGGAACTGCTGCTGATGGCCGAGTGCTGACAGGATACAACAGTGGCATGGTTTAAAAGGATGTCCAGGAAAACTTTTGATATTGGCTTCCGAAGCTCCAGAATATAACATGATATGTCATCAATCGAACAACCTTAAAAGCTTACTTCAGATATGTTGTGGGTTTAAACTTTAGCCTTCTTTCCTCCAGAAGGTACCCACAATGCAATGGATGTTGAAGCACCTATTGCTCCATCTTATGGTTTGTTAGGAATTCTGTGTACAATGGAATGACAATGAATACATGTATATTTCAATTATTATATTTGAACTGCTAAAGAATTATAACAACAGCCAAAACAATAATGGGGCATAACTTCTACAGGAAGTGAATGACATATTTTGTTATCAGCATTTATGATTTACAAGAAAAACCTGTGAACATTTCACAGTTTTCTTATTTTAATATTCTGATGAATCTTAATTCTAAAATAAACAATTGAATAAGCTCATAGCAAGTTCTATGACAAAATATCCATAGAAATCCCCATATCACATTGTTAAATACAACTCAACAGCTTAACAACTTTAACAAAATATTTCAATGGCAATCATAAATATGAATGCTGGTCATTACTTTAAGAAGTAAGGGGGTACAAATGAAAAGATTTGAAATTGACAACTTTTTCTATTTCAGGCTTTAAACACTTCTTTCTTTCTTTCTTTCTTTCTTTCTTTCTGAAACTAAGTAGCATTTTCATATGTCTTTCCATGCAATCAAAACGGAATAGTCCATTATTCATGAGATATTGGCAGGAAATGTCAAACACTTTTATCTTCCCTTCTTTCTTCCTTTCTTTCATTTGTCTCACTGAAATAAAGTAGTGTCTTTTCCCCTCTTTCCATGTGATCAAATGAAATTGTCCATTATTAGGTACTGACAGGACATAACATTCATGCGAACTAAAGAAGAGACAGACAAGAATAATTATAATAAGATACTATACAACAATTTGTACAGCCATTCTCTTAAGATTTTTTTTATTTATTGACACAATTAAGAGGGGTAATTTACTTTTATTCAATTTATTTTTCATTTCAAAAGACAAAGTCGTTAACGTATTTAGGTTTCTGAATTATACATTCTTTGCTATTCTGAAATAGTTCTTGATTATCTATGAAAGGCGTCTGATAAGCTGACCAAAATGTTCTCATCGAATATGACCAAATGAGGTTTATTTTTTCAACATAGTCTCCTTGTGATCCATACACTTCTTCCATCAGTGTTGCAGTGCTTTGACGTCATTGGTGAAGAAGCTTTCATCCTGTTGGTCAAAAAAATTCATCAACAGCAGATATGATGTCATAATCACTGCAATACTGGTTCCCGGCCATGTGTTTTTTTCATGTTGGGGAACAGATGATAATCAGATGAGGCCAAATCAGGAGAATAAGGAATGTCATCAATTAGTTCAAAGTCACAGACATATACAGCAGTCATTGAAACCATTGAAAGTGTGCTGGAATATTGTCCTGATGAAACAAGATCCCTGATAAGCCAGTTAATGGCCCCCTCCTGGCAATAACTATACCTTAAAAGGAGGAGCTCTAGTACACACATCAGTTTTCATTGTGAATTACATGGAGTTTATAACACTTGGCTTTACTGCTATTAACTATGTGAAAAACATTTGGAAAAGAATATTCTCCTTTCTTTCTTTCTTTCTTTCTTTCTTTTATTTATTTTTTATTTTTTTATTTTTTTCATTTTTGCAGATTGTCACCTGATGAGAAAATAGGTCTCCTTAGATGGCATGAATTGAGATCTATAAACAATGAAAAAATTGAAACCCAATTCCCAGCTAAGTAGTGATGGCATCAAATAATATTTATGACACAATTCTTGTGTCATCTTCTGCAATTTCTAGATATATTTCAGTATTTTTCCCAGGGGGTCAATATATAGATGTAGACATGTAATACATTAGAACATATTAGCAAAAAAATAAAAAAATATAATTATTTTTATTATTTAAATGGTTTTCTTGGTTGACAAGTAAAAAACCAAAAATAGAGAAAACTTGAAACTTTTAAAATAGCAAATCAAATTTAAGAGATAGACTGGAATTATTATATTTTTTTTATTTTTATCTATTATTTTGTTACAAGCTATTTATGTAGTTTGCGTAGTTTTATTAAGTAAATATATCAATACTTTGTAAATTCTACAGCTACATCACATTGAAACATGGGTTTCTGTATGATCACCAAAGTGAAACAACGTCAAGCCTGGTCAGTAGCTAGATGGGTGACTACTTGGGAATAGCAGGGGCTGTAAGCTTGGATGTGCGGGTGGTGTAATGGATAATGGCTCAGAATTGTTAATCAGAGACCTGAGTTCCAATTCCAGTTGGATTTGTTATATTGAATTGTGCTCAATTACCCTTGGGAAGATATGAATCCACCACTTCTCTGACCCCAGCTATGGGTTAATTAGTAAGACTAAATCATAATAATAAAATTCATACAATCTAAAGATGTTTTATGGCTTTACATCAACATTGAGCTTGGTCAGTACTTAGATGGGTAACCACTTGGGAATATTAGATGATGTAAGCTTGGTGGCGTCATGGATAATGATGCAAAATTGTTAATCAGATAGTCAAGTTCCAATTCCAGTTGGATCCGTTATATTCACTTGCATGCAAATACACTTGAAAAAGATATGAATCCACTTCTTCTTCACCCCCAGCTATGGGTTAATTAGTAAGCCTTGTATCACTATATCATCACTATCTTAAAAAAAATTCAACCTATCTAAAGATGTTTTATGGATTTCAATAACCTACAAGGTTGTTGATAACCTTAAAAAATGAATGAATCAATCAATCTTATTAAATTCTGGAATAAGAGAAAATTAAATAAGAAGCAAGCACCATGATTTTATTTTAGTACTAATTGCATTTGAACCCAATATACATAAACAAAGCTTGGTCTTTACTAATTGCATTGCATTGGCTTTGAGTCTACCACACCAATTGCCTGTTTAGCTTTAGCTAATTTTTACCTAATATTTCTACTGTATCTGTCTATATTTCTGAGATGAGGTATTATGTACATTATTTATAATTATTCAGACTATTGTCCTCATCTTTGTCGCCATGTTTATTACAACATTTCAACCCTTTAGTATCTGTCTATATTTCTGAGATGAGGTATTATGTACACTATTTACATTATTCGGACTATTGTCCTCATCTCATCAATATTTATTACAACGTTTCGGCCTTTCAGTATCTGTCTATCTTTCTGAGATGAGCTATTATGTACACTATTTACATTATTCAGACTATTGTCCTCATCTTTGTCGCCATATTTATTACAACGTTTCGGCCCTTCAGTTTCTATCTATATTTCTGAGATGAGGTATTATGTACACTATTATTTATAATTATTCGAACTATTGTCCTCATCTTTGCCGCCATATTTATTACAACCTTTCGGCCGTTGTATGCTCCGGTCTTCTTCAGGTGGTTGGAATGTTGAACTGAACCCTTTATTTCACTCACTTGGGTAGACTGTTCTAGTTCCATGTGCCATGTTTAATGGATGTCAGTTATCAGTTATCTCCTGTTAATTTCTCTCTGAAAGTTCTCCACTACCTTAACCGGGTATTGAACTCACACTCTTTGGGTCCTGTCAATGGATCTAACCAATGCCTTTATCCACTGTGCCATGTATCCTTGAGAATGGTGTCCAGTTAGAAATACCTTCAAGTCAAGTAAATCTGTCTGCTCTGATGGCTTCCAATTGAGGATGTTCCCTTGTATCCAGATGTGACTCTCATCTCCCCTTGGGTGCTGCATCCATCAAACTTTAAAAGAATTATTATTATTATTATTACAGTTCTTATTTAGTTTGGTACTGCTTTGCTGACAGTAAGATGATCAATTTTCAAATTTAAACTTTTTTAAATGAAGAAACATTATTCAAATATATATTCCATTTGAATTTAGTTCTTCTTCTATGATCTGTGTCTCTCTGTGGGTGATTATGGCTCTCCACTTCCTCTTCTTTGTAACTCTTAGTAAGATTTACCTTTTTTTTTTATCCCTTATAATCTGTCTCTTGCCTTGATTATGTCCTGTAAGTATTAAATTCTCCAAACCGTCTCTTCTTATTATGTGCCCTAGAAACTTCAACTTTCTCTTTCTGATTGTAAGTATGTGTCTTTGTTGCTTCCATTTACCCTAAAACTTTCTTGTTACTCACATGTTCAGTCCATGGTATTCTCAGCATTCTTCTGTAGAAGCACATTTCTGTCACCTCAAGTCTCTTCTTCATCTTTGAGGAAATTGTCTAGCATTCACAGCCATACAGGAGGACTGCCCGTATGTAACAGTTCAGTATTCTTTTTTTTGTTTCGGATAAAAATTTTCCATTCATCAATACTTTGCTTAGCATCTTTTGCTATTGCAATGCACCTTCAGGTTTCACTGCTACATTTTCCATCTTCTGTTAAAACACTTCCTATATATTTAAAGTTTTTACTTGCTTGTTTTTGGTGTCTCCAATTTACAGTTTGCATTTTGGGCTGTGTTCCATTTAAACATAGAAGTCACAAAAATTACTTCAAAGAGCTTCAGATTTTGGCTTATATACTATATATATATATTTTCTTTTACCCAGAGTTTAGCCTTCTCAACACAAATGTCCAATTCAGTTTCATTCAAATAGTGTGTGTATGTATGTTTACATGTGTGCATTTACACCCTTGTGCAAATTAATTGAAACAACCACTTTAGTTTTCTTTCTTTCACTATATGTTCAGTTTCAAACCCACTAGAGTAACGGGCTGTAATAGATTTCTATTTTTTCCTCAGATTAGGTCATTTGCAGTGGTGTGCGGTAATATGAATCTATTTTTGGGGTGTATGATGAAATTTGTTTGGCCTTGAAAAATATTGCGTCATCCATGATTGCATCAGATTTTTATCACGCCCAGACACTATTGTCTCAACAGCCGATTAGTTGTCCTATGGCCATTGTCTGCGATGGATGTTACTCCAAAGAAGCATAGGAAAATTGTAACGCTGAATGAACACACTGGCAAACCTTACCAGTAAGCAAATCAAAGTACTGGCCTGGAAACTCCTGATTTAAATCAAATCGAGAATCTGTGGTCAATCTGCAAGGAACGACTGCGTGGATTGGACATATGAAGTACTAACATGTTCCCTGGGTCATGTTTCATTGTAAAAATGTTTTTAAAAAGTAAATAATAACAGAATTATTTATTTTGTTTCAATTAATTTGTACAAAGGTGTATATTTTGTTTCAATGAGTCTTAAAATATTTCTACAAAATTAAAAATAATATTTTTTTAATCATTTCTCGCTAAGCAAATATCAATAGATAGTGAACTAATTATCAATAAGATACTAAAGCTCTTTCACTGTAGGTAAGAGAAAGAAAAGCTGATTACTTTTAATTTTTTTTCTTTCATGACAATACACATATGATCAAAAAGTATTGGGACTGCTGCTATGTTAAAGGAGCTAATGTACACCAAGTGATTAACTTTGATCTCTGCCATGCATAAGTTATAAAGTTCTCACTCACTTTCATTGTTTATGGCAGTGCTAGGAAGGAGAGTGTGTAGAGTGTGGTTGTCTCACCACACCACATTACAGAGGTTCCATCAGTGGCTTATGCAGCAGTTTTTAGCTAAACACAATATTCTCCAGGTCTGACATCCACCATATTTTTCAGATCTTGACCCTTATGACTTTTTCCTCTTTAAAAATCAAATCCTACTTGAAAGACATTGAGTCAATCCAAGAAAACGCAATGAAGGAGCTGCTCATTGTCCCAAAATAGGAGTTTCATGAATGCTTCTATCAATGGATACAACACTGGATAAAATGCGTGGCTTCAGAAGGGGATTACTTTGAAGGAGATTAAGTGTTGAATTGTTAAGTGTTGTAGTTTTCATTTTATATTACCAGTCCCGATACTTTTTGATCAGACTTTGTATATAATCAAAAAGACAATTTGATGGAAATTAAGCTCTTAATAAGTTTCTCTTTTCTTTATTTCTTTCTTCTTTTTTTTTTTACTTGTTACCAAATTTATGATTTTATTACTCAATCCAGGGTAGGGTTTGTCCAGACTGAGTGGGATGAGAATGTATTATTGCAATGTTTTTTTCAAACTCAGTCAAATTGTGTGTGTATTTGTGTGTGTGTGTGTGTGTGTCTGTGTGTGTGTATGTGTGTCACACAAGCACATGTAAGACACTCACACACAACACAGACATACATATATATATATTAGATAACACTTATGCAAAGTTACCCACAGACAAAGTGTGTGACTGACAGAAAATCATCTTGTCTATTATAATATAAAATTTTATTAAAGTTAATATGGTTTTTATTGTAACATTATCATTGTAAAGACTAGTAACAATCTATATAATACTAAAACACTAATCTTGTATGCATGTATGTGTGCTCATGAGATACAGCTTAAACAATACATAATACCCAAACCAATTTAGGGGCATGTTATACCTTGGACCTCTGCTGAGTGCAGTGTTAAATTTAATTCAAATTAGACAAGGGATTCTTCAGCTATGGCTGTTTTCCTGTTTTGACAGCATTTTTAATAGGAAATTCAGTATTTGTTTTTTATAAACATTCTTATATCAATCTATGTATATAAACAAACACGTGCATATTATTTTCCAACTATTATGTGCATGAAAAATAATAAACAGTCATAATATATTATAACAACATTATTAAATAAATTTAAATATGTATAGCACAACATATATTTATACAATTCATTACACATCATTAGAACTCTTTTTATAAATACCTACTTGAAAAGTGAAGAGACTATGTATCACATGATTTGATGATAAATAAATGCACACTGGTTAGCTGCTGTTACATATTTTGAATTAAATACAATGAAGAAACAAATATATATAATAAAAGATATACTTATTATTTTGAAAAAGATTACACCTAAGCTATTACTCCAAATTCTCATGCAATTTTTAACTATAAAACCCAGTGGAACAATAAACCTTCTGTCATCATCATGTGCAATTAATAATAAAATTGATAATATTGTTACCTTATCATTTTGTATCATGAACTGCTTTTAAAAGAAACTCAATGGGTTTATGGGTGCTCTAGTATAAGACTAAATCTAAGTAAAATTATTGTTTATTCACTTCTAGACTTCATCAGTTAATGTTCATATGAGGGATGTTTGACTTTAGGGACTTTCCTTAAACCTGGATTTTCTTCTCACAAAGATATGAGAGACTGATCTTTCCCTCTCGGGTGGGGTGCTTATATAACTTCTCATCATTTGGTTATCCTACACATTCTAAAATCAGTTAGGTTGACCACATGTTTATTTATCAGAAGCTACTGACATCCTTTGGGGTATGATTCTGCAGCTAGTGGCTAGGAGGTCATTTTCCACATCAATCCTCTGAAACCCTTGGCTCATCTGATGTTCTGGTGTGACATTGAGTGCAAAGCCTACTTTGGTATTTTTTAGGGTGATCCCAGTACATACTGTGATCACCACAGATCAACTTCCCTTAGAGCAAAGGTTTCTTATTGACATTTAATTAATTAAGACTATCTCATATATCCTGGCATGGATCACATGCTACATTAAATTAAAATTCTATTTCTAATGAAATGGGAGAAGGAACTTATAAGTCTATTGGTTTTATCTACCATCAAATATGGTAGCACTGCAGAAGCAAAATCTTGTAACTTGTTTTTTCTTTTCTGACAATCTTTCTATTCATGGTTTATACATTTTAGAAAAGGAAAATTTGCTGCCTTCAAATACTGAAAAAAATTTTTTCAGTAATCTTCAACTTTCATGCTTCCAATAAAAAGGTGTATCAAAAAGATAGTTTTTCTTTTGACACTGCTATTATTTTAACTACCTTCATCCTCTTGGCAATGTTTATTGTTATAAAAAGCAAAGATTAGAATTTTCATAAACCCAAACATATGAAAGTGAATTTATACATTTTCTTTGTTCATTGAGAATTTGCAACAAAAATATTAAGCACTATTTATTTATTAGTTTGTTTATTTACAAGAATAATTTTATATTTCACAACATTTTAAAAGTACAAACCCTAAAAATGTAATACAACTAATACAATGCAATGTTTATCATTTATCAATTCATAAAGAAAGAAATATTTTTATTCATAAATTTATAAAAAATGATTGTCAAACATAAAAATTTAAATAAACTTAAAGTTTGAAAAAATGAATTTTCCGGGAAATTTCTTTCATGCAGCAATTCATTGATCTGTTTATAAAATATGAATAAAAAATTGTTTTTATAGTTATTTACAGATGATTGCATTGTAAATGGTTTACATATTTTGATAATTTAAAAAAAAAATTTGAATAAAGAAGATTTCTTTACACATTTTTTTCTTTAAAAAACAGTAAATAATAAATTGCCCACCAGAAGTACATGCAAGGGCATTGCACTGCAAATACCTTGATATTATGCAACTGTTGACCAGAGCAGCCTCTCTAAGTATTACCAAAGAGTTCCAGATCCTTACTACTAGTTGGGATGCACAACCAGTCAAATGCCAACTCAATAGAGTCAAAATGAAAAGTGACAGCCATTGATCAGTCAGATCACCAAAATGTTAAATCAATAACGCCATTAAAGAAAGGAACAGGAAACGACATACTAAACAGGAAGCAAAGATCATAATTTTTATTTAAAGAAAACAGTTTCAATTAATCAAGAAAAGTAATTTATAAAGATGAAAATGTACTGAAAAGGCACTAACTTCAGATTAAATTTATGTCTAGGCTCATATAACAAAACCACTGCTATTACAATGCAGAATATTTAAAAACAATTGTGATAAAATAAAAATATAAACGATAGCAAACTGAATAAAGTCAACTTGGTTATCAGATTGCAAAAAATTTTAAAACTTAAATTTAAACCTGAGTGTCCTGATATCTTCAGCTTTTCTCAGTGTAGAATTGTAACAGGTGTTTTATTTCCATCCCCCAGCCAAAGATTTAATCAATAAAACCATTAAATAAAACCAGCCTGAATATCTCCTTTCAAAGGATGAAACACATGTAGTGAGAGCAACAAATAAATTACTAAATAACCCCAACCAGTATTATTAGACTATGTAGTAGCCTGGAACCCAAATAATTAATAATAAAAAAATTAAATGTTAAGCAAACAAAATACTTTAAAATACAGATAAGATTAGTAATTAACAATAAATAAAGAAAAATATTATAAAAATATCAATAAATAAATATAGAATAAGCCCAGGATGCATCAGAACAAGCATTTTACCACCAACTGAAAAAAATTCTCTCTTCGTTTTTCAACCACTGGAGGAGACAGACATCCTGAACAGTTCTCTGATAAAACATGTTGCCACCAACAGATAAGCAAAACTTCTTTATTACTGTATACATATATGTTCTTTGAAATATACAATAATTTCCCTGAAATGTATATGAAAGGATTCTATCATTTTTGTCTATGCTTATTTCATTGTATCTCATGTACGAATTTGTTTGTAATATTATAATCCCATTGTCATCTGATAATGCCTTTATAACTCAAAAAAATACATATAAAAAAATTACATTTAGGCAAGGTCAATGCACCAGCAGAAAGCCAACAATACAAAACATATGAGTTTTTTTTCCATTTTGTCATTTCAATTACACATGATAAGATTTTATATAAAATGTTTCAAGATAATTTTAGAATAAAAAGAGTGGAAGTAATTCCAGAGAGAAGACATATAGGTTATCAATATTTAATAAACAAAAAAAAGAAACTATAACTTATTTTGTAAATATTTCAATGGAAATAATTATACTTTGGACTTTGTTTCAACAATTTTTTTTAGCCAAAGACCATCAGTTTTCATGTTTATCTTTTATCTGAAACACTTTTGATAATATGAAAAGATTCACTTTAAGAATTGGAGATGTCTAAATCAAGTAATTATTCTTTCTAAAAATGTCTTAATTTTTCTTATTTATGCCTGTGACCAGCTGCAGGAATTCTGAATTATAGACACTGAAAGATGACGTCAACTTTTAGGATTATTGTCATATGAAGTTCACCATAACTTTTGTCCAATTTCCCATTATACTTTGGAATTTTATTTATTAATTTTTATCCATTTTACCTATAAAACAACAACACAAACAAATTGCATTCATAATATTCTGAGTTTGGTAATAGACATTAAAACATATATACAAATGACCACACCACAAGGGCGTGGTGAAATGTTCCCAGCCTAACTTATTTTCCAAAATCTTTTCTTGGTTAGGCCAATTTTCAGCACTCCCTCATACATTATTTGTTGTTCAAATATATTGAGGTCACTAAAATGTCATGTTTATTGTTGTTAAATGACATTAGAAACATTCAATTTTAACTAATGACATTAAAAAAGAATGCATTTCATTGTACTGTGACAAGCTAATATATAAGCATATATTTTTTAAAAAATGTCAAAATCAGTGCCTTTTTGTTTATTGATTCTAACATTGAAAGAAGAAAATAATCAATATGCTGGTATACAATACTTTTTATTTTAAGGAAGGTAAAAATTTAACTCAATTTGTGTAGTTTAAGGAGATGGCATTTTGGAATTTTGGATGATTATATGTGTCAAAAGTGATTTGTAAATATTTATAACTTCCCAAAGTTGTTTGGCCAGTTAAGATTGATGCCAATTAAATGTTACTTACAAATAATCAATATTATATAATATTGAAGCTCACCAACATATGCAGAAAATCCAAATGAAGTACTGAAAATCATTTGCATGTGTTTGGCTATGTTAATGTGTGATTTAAACATTAGTGAATTTTTAAAAAATGACTGAACCATATTTAATTGTTTCATTTTTTAAACAAACTGTGACAGGTAATGAAAAGTGGATACTTTAAAGTAATGTAAAAGGCAAGGAAGTATTTGTTTGTCAAACAAAATGAACAACCATTAACCATATCAAAAACCATATGGTTATGTTGGAAATGAATCCTTCATCCTCTTTTGAGAGAACCAAATTATTATTATTATCTGAAAATATACTGTTCCCAATTGAACCAGCTGAAGTCAGCAATGGGCAAAAAGAATCTGGAATTAATTAAAAGAAAATGTGTAATATTCCATCAGAATAACAAAATTAACAGCATGTTTCTTTGGGGATCAGGAAAAATTGTCAGTTTGGCTGTAAAGTTTTCATTCATCATCTGTATTGAACCCTTGGATTATCATTTATTCCAATCTTGAGAAAATTTTGAAAAATATTTTAATTCATTAGAAGACTGCAGAAGACACCAACATTAATTCTTTGAAGATATTGAAAATGCAAATGAGTCCAAACAATAATAAATATAAAGAAAAACATGGATATGCCTGTTAAATAAAGAATTTGTATTTACAAACATATGTACAGGAATTCAAAGGAGTCAAAAAGTAGTAAAAATAGTCTTTAGTTGAATTAAAGTCTTTGGGTAGTTGGTCCACAGAAAAAACTGGGGTTTAGAAAAGATTTTGATCATCAGTGAAGATTCACTCATCATCTGAGCTGTTGTTGTTGAAGATGAAGGAAAAGCTATATATCTTCTCTTGTGTTTGAATGATTTAGAGATAGTCACATTTCTGCTTCTGAAATTCAAAATCTGCATCTTTTTATAAGAATTTTTTTAAAAGAAAGCCCAAGAAAAATAGGGTTTAGTTTTCTCTGATCAATCAAATATTTTGTATTGTAGAATCATTTTGGCATGTTTCTTCAAGGCATTGGTAATCATGGCTCTCCACAATTTCCTGTCCTATGTAGCTCTTAATAACTTTTGTTTATTTTGCTCAAGCTCCTCAGGAAAGTGGTGTTTGCTTTCTTCTGGCCCTCTTACCTTCAATCTGTTCTTCATCATGTGTCTCAAAACTTCCAACGATCTCTTCCTGATGTTAAATATAAATGTCCTTTCCATTTCCAGTGTCTCTATAATTTCCTCATTGCTCATACATTCGGTTCATGATATTCTCAGCATCCTTCTGTAGAACTTCATTTCTATTGCTTCAAGTCTCTTCATCTGTGAGAAGATTGGCTAGCAATTACTGCCATAGAAGGGGACTGATACTATATAATAGTTTAGTACACTTTTCCTTGTTTCTAACAATGTTTTTTTTCTTTCATAATACTTTGATCCGCTTTTGGAAGGTATCTTTCCCTATCCGAAAGCATCTTGAGATTTACATGCTACACTTTCCATCCTCTATTAATACACTTCCCAGATATCTAACTTGTTGCAGCTGTTTAATTTTGGTGTCTCCAATTTGTAATCTCCCTTTTGCTAAAAACCATACATTCTGTCTTCTTACAATTTATGTTTAGTCCTTTCGTCACACTTTCCTTCACTAACTTCTGTAGAAATTCTTGCAGTTTTCTATCAATATCCGCTATCAACAAGGTGTCATCTGCATATCTTACGTTGTTATGATTGTGGTTGCCAATAATGAATCCGGGCAGGACTTCTAATTCTTTCTGAATTGCCTTGCTGCATAAGTTGATTAAGTCTCGTGTGCAACCCATTCAGTAGGAGTTCTTGTAGTTTCCTTTCTATGTCTGCTATCAACAATGTGTAATCTGTATATCTTATGTTGTTATGATTGTGGTTGCCAATAATGAATCCTGGTAGGACTTCTAATTCTCTCTGAATTCCCTTGCTGCATAGGTTGATTAAGTCTCATGTGCAACCCATTCAGTAGGAGTTGTTGTAGTTTCCTTTCTATGTCTGCTATCAACAATGTGTCATCAGCATATCTTATGTTGTTATGCTTGTGGTTGCCAATAATGAATCCTGGTAGGACTTCTAATTCTCTCTGAATTGCCTTGCTGCATAGGTTGATTAAGTGTCATGTGCAACCCATTCAGTAGGAGTTCTTGTAGTTTCCTTTCTATGTCTGCTATCAACAATGTGTAATCTGTATATCTTATGTTGTTATGATTGTGGTTGCCAATAATGAATCCTGGTAGGACTTCTAATTCTCTCTGAATTCCCTTGCTGCATAGGTTGATTAAGTCTCATGTGCAACCCATTCAGTAGGAGTTGTTGTAGTTTCCTTTCTATGTCTGCTATCAACAATGTGTCATCAGCATATCTTATGTTGTTATGCTTGTGGTTGCCAATAATGAATCCTGGTAGGACTTCTAATTCTCTCTGAATTGCCTTGCTGCATAGGTTGATTAAGTCTCATGTGCAACCCATTCAGTAGGAGTTCTTGTAGTTTCCTTTCTATGTCTGCTATCAACAATGTGTCATCAGCATATCTTATGTTGCTATGATTGTGGTTGCCAATAATCAATGCTGGTTGGACTTCTAATTTTCTTAAAATGGCCTAGCTGTATCTTGAAAAGATTCCTTATGCCACTTTTTATTTTTGCATATATACTTAGCTTATTTCCTGTCCATATGCAGTCAGTTGTCTGCCAGTATCTGTTCCTGATTATTCTAATATCTTTCCCTCATTGTCTTTAGCAGATTAATGTCATCAACTACAGCTATATGAAAATGCTTACATTTTGAAGTACCAATAATTACTTCTTGAAAATAGGTTATCATGTTTATAAAACAATAAACACATTGTGTTTAACTTTCAAGCACTTATCATTAGATATTTTATATATATCTATTGATTGCCAATGATTTCTTAATCATAAATTTTTCTTTTGGTATTTAGTTTTATTTTATCTTTCTTATTTCTCTCTGAATGATAAATTATTATTAACAGTTCCTCTAAAAAATGGGAAACATTATCAACCTACTTTGATGGGTCATTAGATACTAAAGATAAATTTGTATCTATTAACCTTTGTTAAATGTTAGCACATAACATTTTGATGAGAAAAAAATTATATAAGAGAATAGAGAAAAGAACTTTTAATATTTGCAAATATTTAACATTAAATCAAACCTTAGATGTGAATAGGATTTAAATCAAAGAGGTGTGACTATAATTTTAGAATCAAGAAAGAGGAAATTATATGAAGCTGTATTTATCTTTTAGTGATTGAATTGAAACAAAAAAATGTAATTTTTTTTAACCTTTGCGGTGACAGATATTTGGTCAGAGTTTAACTTTCAATATTCTATTGTATTTTGTTTTGTAAAAGTTCACTGTTGTTGCTAGCTTTATCAATCATATATATATGTATATATACACACACAGAAACACACAGACACACAGGCACACATACACACATATATATATATATATATATATATAGATATATATATATATATTTACTAGCAGTAAAGCCCGGCACTGCTCAGTGTTTTATGTAGTTAAATTGCTTTGGGGTTTGAATTATTGAACTTACGCACGTATCCTCTGTTGTTGAGGTCACTGATTGGCTGGGAATCTCACTGGTAGCAAAATCAATGTGATCAAGGGTAACCGGTGGCAATAGCTGTATTGCTGCTCCGTGCTTACCCAAAGACTGCCACCCGTTCATAATCGGTCAAGATTTTAAATTCTGGCAATGTAAAATAGTGGTTACGTTTACACTGTAGGACTCGCCCCTTCACTATTGTCCATAAGTTTTCCCAGTTTTAAGCAGAATACGTGGGTGTTAATGTCATGTCTGTGAGTGTAATCCTGTCCGGGTAGGAGTTCACGCATTATCTGAACCCATTCGGGTTTGCAGGTAAACGTTATAAGTAAGTCTGGGCACCCATGTTGTCTAACATATGTCATAGCACCCTGCATGCGTTCATGCATGTAACGCCCCAACACCCACCCACCCAGTGTAGGTAGAGGGCATAATGCACAGCTTCCCTAGGTCACGGGGATTGACTTCATTTTGAAAGCTGTCGCGTAAGTGTATGTAGGAGTCTGACTGCAGCTGTTTCTGATGATTCCATATAAAACAAAGCCTCTCTGATTTCATCTTAGTGGCCATGTCAACCGCAAACTGGTGGAAAAGCTCCCTGCATCTATGAAACAGGTTGAAGTCTCCATCCCTAACCATGAAACGGTAAGGCTTTGGAAGACGTGGTTGACCACCCAGAGTATGAAGGGGAATGCTGAAGTGGTAGCCATCACCACCATAAGGGAAAAGTAAAGGGTACTGCAATGCGTCATATGATCGATGGGTCTCTGAAATCCTGCGAAGAGCGCCGCCTCTTGATTTGAGGGTAATATCGCGAGTGCGGCCATGCTCCCCATTTATAATAGCGGCCACTTCGTTGCACACATGAGCATTGTAGCGGCATTCATGTTCATCATGAGGCCGTTTGTTGGCGTCAATTACAATGCTGAAGGAAGGAAAAGGAGCATTTTCCAAAGCATATTTGAAACTGCGAATGTAGCTGTTAACCTCGTGAAGCATGGCCTGAAGTAGTAGTATGACGTCCCTGCGAGTAACTCATCCCAACAGTGGAAAAATACCAATCCAGGTTTCGGCCTGTAGGTTGTATTCTGCAATAAAGTACAGTTGAAGGAATTTAGGCGTAGAGGTCTCCTCAGACAGCAGAGTCCCAATGCAGTGGTATACCTGCCCCTGTACTTTGAAAGTGGGCATCCAACCCTCTTCTCGAACCACCTGAGCCCCAAATGAGGTCATTTGAAAGTAGTTGTTGTATTGCCTAATTGTTTTAAGGAAGTGGTTGGAGTCGGGATGGGAGCCGGATATTAGTCCTCTCAACGGGCTAGGTGGTTCATGCAGAGGTGGCAGTAACTTTGCTGGAGGAGCAGCACAGACCGGCAGGTTCCCTGGCCCATTTGCGGGCATTGCAGAATTGTCAACCGAGGTCATGGACCCTACATTGATGTCGTCATGCATAGTTAAGTTAATGCCGGTGTCGTAATTGAAAGCCAAGAAAGACCAAAAAGAGCTACTGGGACAGGTAACAGCACGGGCGGCTGCAAGGCGCTGAATGTCGCCGTCGAGGTGTATGCAATGAGCTTGGGGAGTTGGGGATAAGTGCACAGCAGCCATGTTTGTAGCAGCCCTTGAAAGTCTGTTTGTCCTTGTCTGTGGGCCCTTGGAGTTTCTGGCAGCACAAGTTGCAGCAGCGTTGCGGGCTTTGCGGGTTGCCCGCTGCATCTCAGTCTCGGACTCCCTCGACCTAGCTGTTGCAGCAGTGTCCCTGGATTGATGGGCGTGTCTGCAGTCAAATGTTTCAGCTGCCCTCGACCTGGCAGTGGTGGCAGCATATTTAGCATTTTGAACAGACCTACGTAGCGGTGTCTCAGTAGCCCTAGTGGTCGTTGTTGCAGCAGCATCCCGGGATTGACGGGCATGCCTGCGGGCAGGTGTCTCTACTGCCCTTGACCTGGCAGTGGTGGCAGCATTTGTAGCATTTCGCACAGACCTATGGAGCAGTGTCTCAGCAGCCCTAGCGCTCACTGTTGCAGCAGCGTCCCTGGACTGACGGGTGCGTCTGCGGTCAAGTGTCTCTATTGCCCTTGATTTCGCAGTGCAGCAGCATTTCTTACGTTACGAAGAAGACTTTGATGATGAGTCTCAGAAGCCCGAGATGCAGAGGAGTTAATTCAGCCTGTGCGTTCATTCTCGACCATTGTGCATTCGTGAGCCTTGTTCGCAACGAAGCCCTGTAGGCAGCTTTCCCAGCCAAGCAGATGGCACACTCCTTTTGTGACTGTGAGACCTGCGTGAGGGCGCTGCGTTGGGCGACCTGTGATAGTCGCATTGTAGTCTGTTCCTGGGACTTGTGGGCCCTTCTTGTCCTCATAGCAGACACATTGCAGACTGATGGCTAAGACGTACCCTCCTTTTTGGCGGCATGGGGAAAAGTGATGCTAGTAGTGGTTGATTAGGGTTGCTCAATTGCAGGAGTACAAAGAAAGTCTAACTTAGTATCGCAAAGCGTGAGCCAGAATCGGGAAAGCAGGTATAAGTAAAACAGCTGAATAAATTGTTTATGGTAGTTGGAAAAATGTAGTTAAACAGACAAATGGAAAACAAAAATGTAAGAAACAACTTGCGGTAGGCGAAATAATCAGTTGAAGGAGCCTATCATATCAACTGGATGGTGGCGTAACAGGAGAAGAAGTGAGATCTTCATCCCACAGCTGTGCACAGCAGATTCAAATGCGAAGTATTACTGTGCCAATCAGCGAGCATCCTAGGGTCTCGAACACCAATCAGCGGCCGCGTACTGCACTCAGCCAATGAGATACCACTATGTGAAGCATAGTCACGCGTGTGTGAATAACAATCAGCTGTAGAGTCTGTAGTGTAGATCTCTCAGTTGAACATACGTTTGATTGGTGTATTCGCAAATTCCGATGAAGACATGATTGTATCGACTTCCCTCAGGTATTAGTTGGTCACAAAGGAGCTCACAGGGCAAAAGTTTTTAATTGTCACAACTAAAGCCGATGAAGTTAATCAAAATCCCAAGCAAGTTGTGAAAAACATCGCTAAATTCAGGTAAACTCGATTTGAATGGGAAGTCAAAAAAGGTATGATTTCGTTGATTTTTATCCGATAATTGAAACCGATATTGAAAACGAAAGTCAGCACTTCAATACTGTCGGTGAATACTATGCTCAACGGGAATTTTGCTGAAAATTCTTCGCCATTTGCAAAAAATATAGCCAAAAATCAGCTAGACTGGACTTGAATCGGATGTCCCAAAGTGATGGATTGTATCGATTTTTTCCAATAATTGATATCGACATTGAAAATGAATGTCAGCACCTTATAACTGTTGATAAAAACAATGCTCAACGTAATTTTGGTGAAAATTCTTCGCCATTTGCGAAAAATATAGCCAAAAATCAGCTTGACTGGATTTGAATTGGAAGTCAAACGTGGCATGATGTTATCAATTTTTTACGATAATTGATATCGATATTGAAAAAAAAAGGTCAGCAACTAATAACTGTTGATAAAACTAATGCTCAACATGATTTTCGTGAAAATTCCTTGCAGTTTGCAAAAAAACAGAGCCAAAAATCAGCTACATTGGATTTGAATCGGATGTCCCAAAGTGATCGATTTTATCGATTTTTTCCGATAACTGATATCAGTTTTTTAAAACAAAGAACAGCACCTCAAAACTATAAGTAAGGACATTACTCAACGTGAGTTTGGTGGATATCATTTGTAATTTGTGAAAACTATCACTGATGAATTTTTTTCAAATCAATATTCGACCCGCTATCGGTTTTATCGATTTTTTCCAAAATTGGAGGAACAATCGAAAAATATGAAGATGTCAAGTACGAATGTCGTAAATTTCCAATCTGACGAACTGTTTGCACATGATGAGGTAACAAGGTAACAAACACACAGACAGAATATCATTTATAGATACATATATATATATATATATATATATATATAAGTAATTCATTGAGTCTGAAAGAAACCTCAACAGAATGAAGAAAGCACTGGATGGCCGTTTCGTCCTATATTTGGGACTCATCAGCATTAGAACCCGGATCAAGCAATGATATACATATGATAGAAATTTCATATGGTAGTGGATGCGCACTGCTGATGAGTCCCAAATATAGGAGGAAACGGCCGTCCAGTGCTTTCTGCATTCTGTTGAGGTTTCTTTCAGACTCAATGAATTACTTAGTTATAATTATCAAATCCTCCTTACAATTTCTATCATATGTATATCATTGCTTGATCCGGCTTCTAATGCTTCAGTTTGGGCGGCTTGGTGATAGTAGTCGTGGCTCCAGGGGGCACAGTCCTATGGTTACAGAGAATTTCAGTTGAGTTCCACCACGGAATAAGTGAGTGAGCGGCGCTATATTGAGTCTGATTTGCTACCTCTTCGTCACCGAGGCCCATTGGAACAGTTGGTATGACGTTTGCTTGATAACTTAACTGTCAGGGTTTCAATTCTCGGTAGTAGGTGCGCACTGCTGATGAGTCCCAAATATAGGAGGAAACGGCCGTCCAGTGCTTTCTGCATTCTGTTGAGATTTCTTTCAGACTCAATGAATTACTTAATTATAATTATCAAATCCTCCTTACAATTTCTATATATATATATATATATGTATATTATAATATTAATAGATTTATTTTTAATCCTAGATTTTTTATTACTTCAACCATTATTATAAAGGACACTTTGTTTTTGAAATAGACACCCCATTTTTATTTATAGCTGTAATACACACTGTTTAATAAAATAAAATAGGGCCTTATTTCAAATAAAAAGTGACCAGTATAATAACATTTGAAGTAATATATATATATATATATATATATATATATATATATATATATATATATATATATATATATGTATGTATATATATATATGTATATATATATATATATATATATATATATATATATATATGGTGGACTTTCAAGAAGGGCCAAATACAGAGACCGGGTGCACTATGTGCCACAAGGTCCCCAAACGACTCTCTGCATGTTTTGAATTCAGAGTTATCCTTCTAGACCATTTGCCATATCCAAGGCTATAAAACCCAGTCTGTTCTGCTATTTACCCATAGCTGGAGGGAGAAGAAGAGGATTAATACTTTTCTCAAGTGTATTGGCATGTATGTGAACGTAATAGATTCGACTGGAATTCAAACTTGGTTCTCTGATTCCTCAATCCAAGCCGCTATCCACTACTCTACCGTGCCTCTTTATATATATATATATATATATATATATATATATATATACACACATAAAAATGTATATATACACACACACACACATACATATATATATATATATATATATATATATATATATATATATATATATATGATAAAATATATTTTTAAGGTATGCTATATTTATTGGTTAACATGCTCAATATGAGGGCTAGAGTATATGTAAATACAAAAGTGGATACTGAGGTCAACACCCAGTGGGAATCACCATTTTTCAATAAATATTTAATGGATCCTGGAACATTTGGCCTGCAAAAAATATTTGGCAGACTCATGTGAATCTGGGGAAAAATAAAGCATAAAAATATGGAATTTAAATTAACAATTAATGCATCTATGCACAAAAATAAAATAAAATTAATGTATACACACTTAAAAGAAAAGGAAAAGACATTCAAACTTAGCCATTAAGAATGTGTTGTTTGTGTGTGTGATATGAGCATGTGTGATGCACATGTGTATGTATGTGCATGTGTGTGAGTGTTCAGTCGTCAGTGGACCAGGAAAAAAGGATATTCACAGCATTATCCTTCCATTAAAAACCATTCTCCTCCCAGCTAAAGCTTGAATAGCAAGGAAAACTGAGCTTTCTAATCTTTAATGACAGCCACTTGAAGAGGACAATCTTGAATTCAAAACTTGTGAAGAAGGCAACAGGAAACCGCTCCTTTATCTTTCCCAAGAATACATGGCAATTCACAAATGATAAATAAATGAAATCTGAGTCATCTGAGTCATGATTACCTATATCCTGAAGGGGCATGGAATCTAAAAAAAGAAAGAAAATCAAAATAGATGTTATTTTATGTCCTTTATCTTCTCTATATATTATTTATTTATTATTCGTGCATGCATTAGTGTGAAACATTAAGTGTTTGGTTCTTGGTCTAATGTTCTGCTTGTTCAAGTTGAATTGTGTTCTGTATTGTTCAGTCTTAGAAATGTTCTTGTGAATAAAATCTTTTGTAGTTGAATTTTTTTTTTTTTTTTTTTTAAGCTTATCACCCCAAGCAAGGCTGGAAGCCACTAGCATGCAAGGGGTTACAGAAGGTTTGGAGGAAGAGCAGATAGGAGTGGTAAAGGAGAGGATGTGGAGAAAGATAGTGGATCGATCAAGGCAAGGGGGTTACAGAAGATTTGGAGCGAGAGCAGATAGGAATGAAAGGTGAAAGGATGTGGAGAAGGGAAGTGGATAGATCAAGGCAACTGGAGATGTTGATTGACGTTACACTTAAATAGTTGGAGATTGTATTTGTCAGGGAAACAGGAATAAGGAAGGGAGTTCCACAGGCGAGACAAAGAATAATTACTTGAATGAAGAAATGAACAAAATCTTTGAATGAGAATTTCAGTTAAAGTTTTAGGGACAGTTTTGTTTAAATTCAGTGTTGGGGGTTATAATATGTGTGTGGTTTACTTGTGTTTGCTTAAATAGATTTTAGCATAGATTCCAAAGAAAGGCTCAGAAAGAGGTTCTCTGTCATGTCTTTGATCATTATCAGATGTAAAATATATTTAATATGCTTCTGCTTCCTAAATTCTGTCTGTTTGATAAAATTAGTGTTGCCATTTGCTTTACTTTTCTTAACATATAAAAATGATAATTATACATGTACCTGAAAAACAAATGGAGAACATTTTGGCAGTGTTTGATAAATCTGGGTTAATAGAGTTATTAGATTTTGTATTTTTTAATTATTTCATCCCAAGCAAGACAAAAAAAGCCACCAACATACAAGCAGTTGCTGAGTGTGAAAGAATATAAGAAAAAAACATTATTAGGGAGAGAGGACAATAAAAGAACGGAAATAAAGAAGACAGAAGACAACGATTAACATTGCATTTAAGTTTTTGACTGACAAACAAGAAGCCGGAAGAGAATTCCATAAGTGAAAAGTACAAGAATTTATGGTTATATCCATTTGAACTGTAAAATGATGAAATTTTGCTGCCAATCTGGTAGTGTACTTAAATTCATAAAATCTAGGTACCATAGAGAAGACTTCATCAAATCAATGACCATGAAAGTATTTATAGAAAAGGTAGAGGGAAGCTATATTATGTTAGTGGGAAAGTGACTGGGGTCGAAATGCTAGGTCAGGATCAATGACATTGCAGATTCTTTTTGGACTTTATGAAGGATCTCTAAATATATAGGAAGATTACCAGACCATATATGGCCGCAATATTCTAAGCATAGACAAATGGTAGATTTTAGAAGGAATAAAGAAAAACAAGGAAGAAAAATCAGCAATGACATTCCTTGAGAAACTTGTTTGACAGGGTCTGCAATAATTGCAGAATTCTTCAAAATATTTATAATCATCTGGTATCTTCTGACAATATATGGATATAGTCAATCACATATTTTCTTTAAACCTTGTTGGTAAGGTCTAGAATATACTGGGAGCATCCCCCGCAAAATGGTAATTGGCCTGCAAAAGGAGCTATCTATTGTATGGATGCTTGCTGATATCAAGTATAAACAGGATTTGCTTACCTATAGACTAAAGTATAAACCTGACTAATGATTACCTACAGACTTGAGTATAAACATTACCACTGATTATCTATAAACTTGAGTAGAAAAACAACCAACATTTACCTTGAGCAGTGTTTCTCAATCTTCTTTTTAATTCAGGGCTCACTTGTAGAATAACTAAATCTCTAGGGTACACTTTAAATTTTTATAAGGAAAAATTAGTCAGGAAAATAATAACGAAGTCTGTCCTGAAATAAGCATTTATTTTTCAGACATTACATTGTATATTTAAACAGCACATTTTTCATTTACATGGATTTATGAAAAATTTGCTATTTCTTTTTAGAGAGGCCGATAATTATCCCCGAAAGGGCACTTGTCTACCTTTCAGGGTGTATTAATGTGGCCGGGCACATCAGTTGAGAAACACTGAGCTAGAGACACAAATATAAGCATAACTATTGACTCAAGTACAAACCTGAATGTTGCTTATAGGCTCAAGTATGAATATAGTCAATGTTTATCAGTAAATGTAATTATAAACCTGACCAATGTTTACCTACAAACTCAAGTATAAATCCAACTTATATTTATCTATATGCACAATATAATAAAGAATAGATTTCACTACTAAATAACACAACAACAGTTGATATATTATAAAATCTACCCACAAACCAACCAACAAAAATTAACTGAAAAAAACTGGAAAAAATATTTTTCAATGAATCTGATAACTGACTTAAAAATTTGGAGAATATAAATCATCAAAATATTTTGGTCAAACTGGACCCCCAGTTGTAGAAAATCAATCCTGACTGGTAAAATAAAAATGCAATAAAACTAAGACATTATTTGATTCAAAATTTTTAATTGTTTTTATGAATAAAATATATTATGGATACTGTCTTCAGAAAAAAAAAATTTTTAATGAATAATGAAATTTACAAGAATTGTTTTCATTTTTTAAAATTTTAATTATGATTATGGTATATAGAGATGAAATTTGGGCTAATACATAAGTAAAGGCCAAATTTACTGTCTATAGTACCTTTTTATTGTTGATGCCATTTGGTTACAGTGGTTAAAGTGGGTGACTATTGTTTGTGTTCTTTCGTGATTTGAGAGTTCATACAGAGTTGTTGTGTTTTTGGCTGACAGAAATTAATTTGTTGAATACATCCTTTTTCTTTTTCTTCTGGGGTTGTATGTCAGGTCAAACTCACAGCCGATGAATCTCCAACACTTGCGTCTCAAACTGCTACATCGAATCAATTTCCCACTTCTTCTTCTGCACATGGTTCTTTTTCTTGTTTTTATTGGGTCTGACACATCCGTGTTTTCCGTTTGATTTTTGGTGGTATGTGTTGTCGTTGGTTGATTTTTTTATGCCATTCACTGACCCGCATAAGCTATGTCCAGGTTCTGTCAGTTACCAAGGATAGGAACAGTAGAAGGAGAGGAACTATGTGTAATAGATTAGAGAGAAAGAGAGAGAGTTTTCTTTGTCACTCTCATAGTGAAAAGGAAAGTGTATATTTCCATATGGTATTATTACTACCTAATCCTACTACATAATAATTTATAAACTTTTAAATCATTTAAAGTTCTGTATTAATTTGTAGCAGTCAAATGAGGTCGTTATTAAATTAAAAATATATTTACAACCTCCAGTATTTTTTTGAGATTTGGAATTTTTTGTGTGTGTATAAATGTTGATTATTGTAATTACATACTTCCATATATGATATTATCAGACAATATGAGATACTTATAATAAATTTGTTGTCAATTTTATAACATTTTCTCAACAATCATCTTCAAAGGTAAGACTATAAAACCAACGTATCTAAAATTCAATAAAATATTAGATTGCTTAAAATATTTTCTTAAATTTTTAAGATTCCTGGCTAGTTAAAAAATTATATACAAAAAAGTCATCCATGTTGTATTCAAGTATTTTCTTTCAGTGTTGTCCCTCTTAGAGATTATATTTCCCAAACATCAGTTGTCAATAAATTACTCAGCACATCAGATAAACACCCTCTTCATGTTAAAAAAGATGCTTTTCTACAATATTTTAAGCTAAAAGTAAGCAATATTTGTTTCAATTCAGATTAATTAAACTTTAAACCATCTAATTTTCCTCAAATAATATTTCAGAAAAGTATATCTTATTTTTGAAAGATTTTTTAATAAAGAGAATTATTTTGTGCTGACAGATCTGTCAGTATAGACAAATTTGTAGATTTTACTGATAAATAAAAAAGAAATTACATTATTTAATTTGGAATTAAAACTTAAAGCTTCAAGAAAGATTTTTCATTTTTAAAATGTATTTTAAACTTAGGAATCCCTTTTGTGGAAGTACCTACTTAAAATGCATATATTTTTCATCAGATTGTTTGATAATTTTTTATTCTGATCTCATAATCTATTAAATGTTTAAAGAGAGAAATATATACATTTTATTTACCCCTTATTTACCCCTAAAATATGTTTTTTTTATTCCAGAGAAAACCAGTTATTAACAAGCAAAGTATATGTATGTTTTTTAATCATTTCACCCCAAACAAAGCAATAAAGCCACTGAGACACAAGGAGTTATTTAGTGTGAAAAAATATAAGAAAAAGGAAAACATTATTAAGGAGTGAAAACAATAAAAGAACAGGAATTAAGAAAATAGTGAATAACAATTTTGACATTGCATTAAAATTTTTGAAGGTCTAAGTTGGCTAGAAAGCAAGAAGTGGAAGCAATAGAAGAATTTAAGTTAGTTTTGCAAAGTGTAAAGATATTCCAGATATCTTCAAGACCGTTTCAAAAGAAAAGATCTTAGACAGTAGAAATTGGAATGAATGACATGAATATTGGAAAAAGAAAGGTTGAGGGGGGTAGGTAATTTTTTGTTTATTGGTTTTCTTGTATTTTTTTCATTGTGTCTGTCATAAGATTTTGTTTTAAGAAAAAAAGAAAAAGTTCAAAATAGTTATATCTAAATTTTTAGTAAACTTTGTTTCAGCAGTCTTTGAGAAATTTGGAAAAATAGATTTGCAGTGGATTAATAAATACTTAATGCAGATATATTAGAAGGCTGGTGGGATCCATCTACTCAGGTTTTGGTTTTTATCTAAGTGTCGTGATTCCAAACATTTAACAACAACAACAACAAATTTTTTCTATGAAACATAAATTAAGTTATTCTCTGAAGGAAAAGTAGAAGCACAATATTATATATTCTTCTCGAAAATTAACAATAAAATGTTCAATTTTTCTTTGCAGTTAAGTTTGTCATCAAATAAGTGTTCATAGGGTGATATGCGATGTGTGGACAGACTTTATGAGGGTCAGCCTATGTGTTTGTGAGTTCATAGACAAAGCCTAAGTCAGAAACTGCTGGCTGTCAACTTCATTGTGTGTGGGTGTTTGTACAGCCGTGTAGATCAAACTGGGTTCCAAAATTGTTTTGAACCCTGAGAAACAGTATGCTTCTATTTTTATATCTGTAAGGGAATTCAAAATCTAATTTCATATAGAGATGTGATCTTTTTGAATACAAGGTTTTCATTAGTTAGAAAATAATTTCACACTTACTTGTGAAAAGCTTTTTCTTGAATTTGTGGAAGTGGTGAATAACAAGTATTTTGGCATTATTTGCCCTAGTAATTACTATTTATCATACAAACTTTTTGATGGGATTTTATTGGTTGAAAAATATATATAGGATTTAATTCCTATAAGGATACAAATTTGTAAAGTAGCAACTATTTACCTTCAAATACAACTGGAAAATTAATTGTATACAAATATTTTTACTTAGCTATGTGCTGAACATAAGTATAGTGATTTCTTACATTGTAATTTTTATTCTAGTGGTTTTATTTGTTCTATTTTATTTAAGGCTGCACTTCCAAAAATTAAAATGATCATAACCTTGTAGCTGACCTCTAACCTAGCTCTAACATCTCAGTGGAAAAAACTGATAATGGTTATGACAAATGAGATACATGATAGGAAATAATGCAGAGATGGTAGGAAGTGAAGATTATGAGGATAAGGGCTATAGATAATGATTAGCCGTTGATTTAAAAGGGTTAAGATTCTTGTGTTCAGGGAAGCATCTATTAGGAAGTCTGTCTCACAAAGTAGCAGAACTTTCTCCTTACATTTGGAATATGAAGGAAATGAGGGTGATTTGACTCTGTGGAAGTGGCATGGAGCTGTTCTAGCTGTAGAGGTCTGAATTGGTGGAACTAAAGAATGTAGCTCATCTCTTTTGCCATGGAAATAGTGATAGATTAGTGGTAGGCTTGTGAGATTGCATCTGTGGAAAAGAGAGTGCAGAGTAGAGAATATTTCTTTCCTTGCAAGACCACATAAACAATTTTGAACTCCATTTTAGTGATTAGCTACTTCAATAATTAACTGTGTAAGATTTCTTATGGGAACATTTTATAGTACATGAAATAATAGTGGTGAAGAAGAGTACATGCACAAATAACAGATCAATTGATTTTCAATGCTAGATAAGATTTATTAGACAAATTAAGAAAAGGAAAGTTTAAAACAAGAGTTCTTTTTGTTAGATGCAAATTGTGTACACAACAAAATTTTGTTGGTGTGTTTTATGTGTGAAACATTTACAGCTCTTCTAGCTTCAGCATGGAAAGTGCATGACACCAGTTTGAAAGACAAAAACGTGGAAGAGAGAGAGTTACTTGTTGTTCATGTATTTTTTATATCTCTGACCTGCTGCTGATATTTTGTTTAAGGGCTGTTACTGCTACTATGTTTAAGATCACTTTACTATCATAATTAAAAAGTAAGGATTGGGTAGCTCCGGCTAGACATGCCTCCATTTTTGTCTAATCTGACTCTTATAAAGATAAAGCATGGCAGAAGGAGTCAGGTACTTTCTGGATCAATAAAATGAGATGACCATTTTTCCAGCATCTTTAGCAATGGATTGTATATGTGAATATGACTTGCAGCCTGACGTGAACTCAATAGATATTCAAAAAAATAAAACCTCATTGAGAGTGCAACCATTTATCATGAGTGGAGAACAATCAGCATTTAATTAATGATGATGATGAAACATTACAATGTTCTAGTAACTAATCACTGAAAATTATTACACAACCCAACTAGTAAATAAAATAGAGCTGTTCATATGAGCAACTTTGTACTGGCCATTTGCAGCTCTTCACTGTTGATTAGTTCTGTTACACAAGCAATTGTGAAAAAGTGAAAATTACATAGAATGTTTAGGTATTGTATTGGTAAGAGGTCACATTTAAGAATGCAATGAATTAATAGCAGCAATGCATTTTATCTTAAGTCAATTAAAGTTATTTAGCTGTAAAAATGTTCATAATAAAGAATAAAACTTATAATAAACATCACCTAAAATATCTCTCATCTCAATTCTTCTTGATTGAAAACAATATGCATAAAAAAAAATGTCTATACAGTTTATTACATTTTTGCTTTTGAATTGTTTATACATTTATTCAGTTAGAGCATTTTGTGCATCTGTGATCACCTCTCCCACTATTTCTGTTGTAATTGTGGTTCATTGTGACATTCAAGGCAAAATAGTGCAATGGCATGCCAGCTCCTTTTGCACTGGGAATTTTGAGGTTACATAGTCACTCCTGGCAGAAGCTCCTCTGCCCATTAAAGCTGTTAATTTCAGATGTACCACTCCTACACCCAGGCGAGCAACTGGCCGATGGCTGCTTGGCATAGGTGGGTTATAGAGAAGCATTCCCTTTGACTGGTCGGGGAACTCTTCTGACTACCTTCACACAGTTTAGCTGGCAAGTCAATACCATTGTGAGGTGTGTGCCTGTCACAGTGTCCATGTGATACCTTGGAAACATTTATTGATAGGAATATTAGTATATAGAGATTTAATATCTAAAATATCCATAACCTTTTTCATAATGTACCTTTGTTTTTATTTAATAAGTCATCAGAATTCTTTAGATGTGTTGAACTGATAGTACAAGGTTTATAATTTTTGCGATAGTGTGGAAAGTGCCAGGTCTTAGTAATATTTACCAGGAACTTTGGAATAAATGAACTGAATTAAAGAAATAAACAAATAATATATATTTATTGACTTTGATTAGAATAAGTCTTTTATGAATCAAGTCAGTGAAAGTTCATCCTGCTAAGTAGTAGTCGTCATCTTGTTGGCAGCTGCCAGCTGTGTGGTTACTTTAGAAACATGAGCAGCATCAATTCTCAGGCCTGAAAAAAGGCAAAAATGTCTCAAGCAAATGATCGCTTAGTTCTTCACACTCAGGCCAGTTTCACTGTTGTCTGTCAGCTCTCTCTTTTCATACATTTTTGAAAGGCTCTAGCCTACCAGGCATGAAACTTGGTTTCGGCTAATAGCAAAAATCTCTTTGTTCATTTGATTGGCCAAAATTCTTTTATTTATTTTCCAGCATTTCTGGCATTTGTTTTTTAAGTGGAAGTTATGTGGAAGTCTCTGTTATTTTGGTGGATTTCTAGTCACAGTAACTAAACGCTGAACTAGCAAACTTCCATTTCACAACAGTTGTTCAGTCTTTTCTTCTTCTTCTTCCTCTGTTTGTTAGGAATTGCCTTCTTATTAGTTGAGAAAGAAGGGTAGAGAGAGAGAGAGAGAGAGAGAAAGAAATATGGGCTTTTAAGGAAAGCAAATGCTTTCTTTTAATTTGAATTTTTTTAAATATTTTATTTCCATATTTTATTTTAACATTTGTGCACACCACAATGGCTCTAATAATTTTGTGTGCATTCCAGAGAATATTGTTCATATTAGAATGTTAATTTTATGTATTTTTAGTAGACCATATAATGTATATATAGAGGTGTGATGTTCTATGTAGGATGACCCTCTTTCATTTTTGTAATTATTTTTTTATTATTTTGTAAATCTTACAATATCATTCTTTACAGTTATTTGTTTTTGCTCATAGGTTTTATTATCTACTAATAACATTGCTATTTTTTGTGATATATCTCTGTGTTTATAATTACTATACCTTCATCTTTGTCAAGTGGTAAGATGATCATTGTCATATTTTTTGTTAATTTATTTATAACATTTATTTATATTTTTGTTAGAGTAGTTTCATTGTTTTGTTTTGTTTTTGGTCAAATATAGTAGATTATGCCTTGTATAAATTCTTTAATGAAATCAGTCATTGTTTTGTAATCATATGGATCATATCAATTCATATCAATCATTTTATCATATACATGATGGCTTTATACTCAATTTTGAGCATGAAAACTTAAATTAATTATTGCTTGACTCTTTCATAAGCTCTTGTAGGAAATTCACTCATCACTTTTTTATATTAAAAAATCTGAATGTCTGAATTCCAAACAATAATAAAATAAAATTAAAGGAAACATGGTCTCATGCCTGTTAAATAAATCATTTGTATTTACAAACATATGTTCATGAATTCAAAGGAGTCAAAAAGTAGTAAAAATAGTCTTTAGCTGAGTTAAAGTCTTTGGGTAGTTGGTCCACAGAAAAAACTATAGTTTAAAAAAGACTTTTAAATAGTCCAAAAAAATAACTGTGGTTGAAAAAGGACTTTTATTGTTAGCAAAAATTCACTGACCATCTTTGTTATTATTGTTGGAGATGATTTGTTTGAAGTCATTGACACATGTTTCTTTCAGCATGTGCTAAGGAGAAGGCAAAAGCTATATAGGCACATTTTCACCTTTGCTTAAAGACAATTGCATCTCTGTATTTTGAAAATTGAAATCTGTGGGGTTTTATAAGTATTTTTCCCAAAAGTAGACTTAAAAAAAAATTAAAGTTTTAGAGTTCCCGGATTGGTCAAATATTTCACATGGTGATGTTAATTTCTAACCATTAGACACTTTGATTTAAATGGTGTGTATTGTATTGTGGAATCTTTTTGTCATGTTAGTAATATTGTCTGTTATTAGGTAGAAAATAAATTTTGGATGTGTTTTAATATGGAATGTATATATTTATCTAATTGTGTTGGAAAAAGGGTTTATTCCCTATACTCTCAAATAGCTTCCTAGACCTGCATTCGTTTTAGAAACAAACTGGCAAATGCTACTTACAGATTCAGTGTTATCTCGGAGTACAGTTTGCCATAGAATGTTTCTGCTATAGAAAAGAAAATGATTTTTCAAGTCAACATTTAATTTAGCATTAAATACACATAAAGAACATGTTAGTTTTAGCTGCAGGTTAATTTCAACCATTCTTATTTAACCATTTTAGCTGTAGTGCTTTATATGGCTAACAAGAATTGCTATGGAGAGAAGAATCTAATTACATACTGGACAGATGTGTCTTGGAGCAAATTCTGAGTCAGAAATATTCCTCATGTTTTAATGAGACCTGAAGATTTTCAATTCTCTTGTGAATAAGATGACATCACCCTGATCTGGATTTAAGGAATTGAAATCTGACAAATTTACTTCTGATAACTGCATTTTATATTTTATGCAGTCCTTATATAACTTGGCTTGGCAATTATTACATGGATGCTTAAAAGAAACCAGCTCTCAATGGAAGATTTTCTTTGGTCATCTACTTTCATCCATTTGTGCCATGTACCTAGCCACATCCTGGGTATGACACTAAACTACATTCAGCAGCAAGGCATCTTATTGGGAGGTTTTGAAAAGCATGGAACCACGTTTTAAATGCTGTTGTTCCCAGGTCTACCTTGAGCCAAAGTGGTAGCACCTGTTAGAGTCCCAACTATGGGCAAATGGTTAACCTCCAAACTGGGGTCAAACACTATGAAAGTATGAAAATACATTTTTATAGTAAAAGAATTACCAGCAACACATTTAAAAAAAAAAAAAAGAAAAAAAATATATTACTAGCAATGTATTGTTTAAAAAAAAAATTACCAGCAATACATTTTTGTAAAATTACTAATACTTCCAAGAAAATTAAATTTCGGTATTAAATGACCCGTAACGAGTTGATATGCCACTAAACAAACAAAGTGTAATTGATTTTTCATTGCTATATTATTTATTATCTGACATGATTTTTTATCATGTTTTTTTATCATGTCTCTGTGGGTGTGCAAATATATCAGAGCAGGTAATCTTGTCAACTGTCATTCGATTATGTATACTACACTAGTAGTACACACACACTTATGTCTGTACGTATGTGTGTAGTGTACAGTGTACACTATGTCCATGCATATTTTTTGGAAGGACACTCCAATAGATACTAGTAAAATAAATATTTGGTGGTCTTGAGAGGTCTAATTAATTTCTTGAAAAATTGTTTTTTACTTTTAAAGATTTTTATATTTATTTAAATTTCAACAAAAAAAATGTAACGGTTATATCGTTATTGATTTTGTTTGAGTCAATGAATGCAGTGCAGACTGTTTCAACAGCTAATTTCGCAATTTTATGTGTGTGTAACTGTATACACATTTAAAAATAAAAGTAAAACATGTCTAGGTAATTAGTAAGTAGTGTAATTAATTGTGTACTAATGTAATATACATCATGTTTATGAACACACGTACGTACGTATGTGTGTGTGTGTGTGTATGTATGCATATATATATATATATATATATATATATATATATATATATATATATATATATATATATATATATATATATATCTGTATGTATGTGTGTCAGTCAGTCAGTCACTATTGTTAAAATAAGTTTTCTTCTTCTTTATCAAATGGGTTCATTAGCCAATCCGTGTTTTATAAGCCGCCAGTGGCCTGATGAAACGTAACAAGTCATGTGATTCTGACGTCGGTTTTTCATGTTTTCTTCACTTGTTCAATGTCTTTTCTCGCTGATGGATAATTCATTCAAATAATCTCTTCTTGTCTATATCGACACGACTAAATGACATAATACTGGAAAAGAAAAAAAAAAGGACTTTTATTTATTGACATCAAACAACACGAAGATAATTTGAAGCAAACGTTTCCGTCATGAATTTTCGACGGAGAAGTCTGTGTTTATTACCAACTCAAAGAAAAACTCTTCTCTTTTTATTCGGTCTTTTGGCAATTGTTAAGGTAAAAATATATATATATATTTATTTTAATTATTTTATTAGTGTTGTTAACTTTATTTTTGAATTTTAATCCACTGCATGTGATTTTTTAAAAAACGAAATGTGGGTTTTTCTGTTAAGTTTTAAAAAGTCGGTTATTTTTTTCAATTAGTTTCGTTGAATTTTACAAAGTACAGTGATTAAGACTAGAGAGAGACTTATTTTAATTTTATTTTAGTTAGTAAATGTATTTTTCTTTTCCTGTAAAATGTGCTGGAAAAAAAGTGATTTTTTTTTTTCTTTAAGAAAAAATAACTTTCAAAAATTCTCGAAAAAAGTTTGAAATCCAAGATTTACACTAGAAAGGCTGACATTTCATATTTTAATGTACATTAATGCCTAAAAATCCATTGTTTTTCTCTTTTTCACATAAAAAGTAACTTTATTTTCTTTATCAAAGATTTATTTTCGATAAAGAAACTGAAACCATGTGACAATTTATTTATTGTAATTTACTTTTAGTAACTTAATTTCTCCAAACTAAAGCCGAACTCCTCGACAAAACCTTGAATTGTTTTTAAACTTTACTGATTTCTTACCTTGAGTTTACCTTTTTAGTTTAATTAATAATAAATTACAAACGAATATTATTACAAAATCTGGCCATAAAAATCCTTAAAAAGTATTTCTCCTTTCAACTGTATTCAATTCACTTTTCTCACAGAAAAAAAACAAACAAACCAATTTTATCATTTTTAAGGTTTAAATGAAAAGTTCTTGCTATATAAAATAATAAATATCTTTAGTTTACAGTATGACTCTGATTTCACCTTTTTTTTTTTTTTTCTTTAAAAAGAAAAAGGTGTTAAAAAAAAGAAATTTAGAGAAGTTCCTCTTGACTGTTCCCCCAGTTTGTGACCACGACGGTCGGGTCGCATCACCTCATCAACATGCTCCACCCACAACAACAGGCCAGATAATATTGATTATTTTCTTTTATAAACAAATGAGTTCAGCTTGAACATGCGATTTTAGACTTAAGTAGGTAAATCTAATCTATAACTATGTTTATTACGTAATTTTATTTACGTAAAGAAAGTAGGAAACATTTTTCTGTTGAACTCTGCCGAGAATACCGGTCGCCTCGTGTGATGAATTCTATGGAAGCCCGTACTGATCAAATAATTGATTTTGTTACCTTTTTATTAAAAGATACGTCCAAAATACGCAAAATCATCGAGGAATTATATAACTTTTTTTTTTTTTTTTTTGTAAAGCTAAGCTATGCTATTCGTAATTTGATGAGTACATTTTTTTTACAATTTTTTTTTTTCGCTCTAATATTTTGGTTTCGATGGGTTTTTTATTTTTATTTTTTAGCAATTTGAATCTAATTTATTAAAGTGATTTTTCTTTTCCTTACACAACTAAATTTTGGCTTATTCATTGAGCTTTTTGCTACTAATAAGTTGAAGATTTAAATGTTTTTTGTTTATAATTTTTTTTTCTTGTAAGTAATAATTTTTTTAAAAACCTAAATGATTTTGTTTTGGATTTTGAGTACTTGAAAGTTAAAACAAAACTAAACTGAATAAAGTGTTCAAATAGTCGAGTATTTTCTTGTCATTAAAAATAAAATAGGTAAATTTACTTTTTACAAAATTTACAAAAAAAAAGAAATGCTAGAAAGGAAATAATTAATGACCAAAATTGGCGCATTAATTATTTCGTTTCTAGCTTCTTTTTTTTTCTTTACCGTTATTGCTTAGAAATACAAGGACAACAACAGTAAAAGAAAAATGTTTTCATGATTGCCTCCCCGACTTCAACCTAGGAAAAAAAAAAGATCACAATAAAAGACTATGGCTATTTTATGGTAAATTTGCTTTTTAAGCCCTTATTTCGAGTTCAGCGAGTACATTTACACGAAAATGTGATGATTTGTGAAAATTTTAAATAGGTATTTAGTGCGGGGCTTAAAAAGCAAATTTACCGTAATAACTTATTTTAAGACAAAAATAACTAACACTCATTGATAGAAATAAAATTGATAAAAAGCAGCTTAGCTTATGGCATTTAAAACCTTTTACTCTTTTACTAGCTTAAAAAAAAAAAAAAGAATGATCGGATAGTTTTTTTCTTCTAACTTACCAAAAACTGGTTTACTTACCTTTTTTTTTTTTTTTTTTTTTTTTAACTCATATTATGAATCTTCGTTTGGAACAGTCATGATTTCGAAATAAAACTAAATAACACCAGAAATGCCGTAGAATTTATTTAATTTAATTTACCCCCCCCCCCATCAAAACTGAAATTTAATTCAGCCTTTGGAATTAAATGTCTCACTTTTTTTCTTAAATTCTAACTAAAACGAATTGTTTTTCAAACTAATTCAGAAATAATGAATTCAGCTTTTACTTAAAAATAGGGGAAAAAAATTGAAATAAATCTTTATTGCACTTTTGGGACACTAACTACGCTTCCTTTTTTTTCTTTTTTCTTTTTTTCTAAGCCAGAATTACATACTTGAAGTTAAGTAAAAAAAATACTTTTGAATTCTTCTTACTTAGTGGTTATTTTCGTAATATAAAACTCAAACCTATAGTTATAGTAACTTTCATTAACAATGTAACAATTAAGTTAAAAAATTACCCAACATTTACTTTTACAGGTTATTTAAATTATTGGTAATAAATAGCCAGATGACTCAGTGGACAATAACTAGTGTCTCGAAAATAGCACCTTGCCATTGCACTAACTGGGGGTCAAGAAAGTGCTTTAGTGGGTTATGGAACCGGACAATTTTCGTATGTTGCACATTATGAAATACTAACAATATCGGTCATGTGTTGTACTGTGGCTATGCTCTCCTCCCTAGCACTAGATGACCCTACCTTTTGGATGGTTGGCGCGGCGAAATTTCAATGCTACTGTTTTTTTTGTTTTGTTTTTTACTCAATTATGTTGGTGTTCTAGAGCCATTATTGTCCTTGAAAACTTTTACTTAATACAATTGGCTTGGATTAAAGGTCACGTGTCACTTAAATAATTTTTGTCCTGAAATTAAGAATTCGTTATGGAAATTAAATATCATTTGCATATCAAAGGTTGAAAGCAGGAGTCATGTTAGTTAAAAAATACTATTGATAAGGTTAGTTCATCAAATGAAAAGTACTTTGATTTTTATAATATAAAATCACAAAGTATATTAATGATAATGCTTAAATTACAATTAATTAATTAATTAATTAAACCTCATGTCAGTCAGTTCTATTGAAGAAATTTCTTTATTTTGGAATATGCTCAGATTGTGACTTTGTACTGGTTGCACAAGTTTCTTAATGATTCTTATTTTTGGTCAGGGTGTTCATCCATGGATATCAACAGTTTCCTGTTCCTTGCAGCTCTAAATAATTTTTTTTTCTAAACCTTATTCACCCATCCATTTTTCTCAAGCTTGTCAAGTATGTTATGCATTGTTTTCTGCTGTCTCTCTTGCTCTCAATCTGTCCTGTGAGTAACATATTTTCGAAGCCTCCTTCCTCATTATGTACCCCAAAAATGTCAACTCTCTTCCTGATGTTAACTACAAGTTTTCTTTGTTTCCATTTTCTCTAAAACCTTGTTGCTCACATGTTTCGTTCATAGTATCATCATCAGAACCACATTCATGTCTCTTCATCTTTGAGGAGATTGTCCAGTATTCACTGCCATACAGTATGGCATATCACATTATTATTCAGTACTCTTTTCTTTGTTTCTAACAGTTTTTCTATCTCTTAATACTCTGCTTAGCTTTTGGAATGTATCTTTGTCTATGTCAATGTATCTGTCTATCAGTGTCATACTTTCTGTCCTCTGTTAGAACACTTCCCAGATATTTAAATTTTTGTGCTTGTTTGATCTTGTTACCTCCAATTTGTAATTTGCATTTTGGCTCATCCTTTTGCTAATAAACAAGCATTCTATCTTCTTGCAGTTTTAGTCCTTTCGTTTCACTTTATTTAGCCATAGACAATTTTTCTTTTGTTTATAACCAAGAGTTTATGACAGATAAATAAGGGAGTTTTTATTCATCTCGTGTTTATACAGACCTGGTCATTTAAAATTTCTCTCAAAGGATTGTTTTAGTAGCTTCATCATAGATATCAAAGCCATTCGTGGATAATTGTCTAGTAATTGTTATAAGTTAGAATATTGTAGATTTTATCAGCACAAAACTATTTTTATGGATATTGTAGTGAGTTTGATCACTTTGGATTAATTTCACGCATTTCCATAATGACAGCTACTTGATTCAAATATTTTTGAATGAAAAAGTTTTACTTTAATTTTAGTCTTAAGTGCCATCATTGAATATGAATTTTTCACTTTTTGTGCACATTTATAGCCACATTTACTCTGTATAATATGCAAAACTGTTACAGCGAACCATATACTCAACGAACAAAAGCTTTGTAAAACTCTAGGCATTCTCTGCAGTATTTGATTTTTATTTATATGGATATTGTATTCAAATAAAGACTGATTTAACAAAAACATGCTGGAACACAAAATTGGTTTCAAATTCATCTTCAATCTTATTAGACAGATGTGTATACATTAGTGACGTAGGTTTTGGTCCTTATTAACCATTTTGTTTGGAATATGAAGACTTCATCAAAACTATTTTTAAAAAAAAAAAAAAAAAAAAAAATCTGAACTGTAATCTTGTTACTTTCATTTCTAAAAGTTATAATTACTTTGTTTTATTTCCACTATTTATATTCAGATTATTGTCCTCTTGTTATCACAACATTTTGGCTGTCATGCTCTCCAGTGCTCTATATTAATCTGGGGTATCTACAAGGAATTCTGAACTGAACTCTTTATTTAATCTACAGGGGTAGACCATTCTCATTTCAATGCTAAGGTCTACAGATGTTGTGTCAAGTTCTTATTTATGGTACTGCTCAGTTATTGTCCACCTGTTTCCACTAAGTGCACACTACCTGAGCCAGGGATTGAACTCACAGCCACTGTCACCAAATTCATGAACCAACACTTTAATCGACTAAGCCATTGAGGAAGATTGGAGGGCATAATAGCTGAAATATCATAACAACAAAGATGATGACAGTACTCCAAATATAAATAGTGTAAATAATGACTCCTTATTCCAGAAATTCTGACAGAAACTTTTTGTTAACAAATCCGTGTTTGCATCATCTTTCTATACTTTTGTTTTCTCAGGTCTCTAAATTCAAAGAAATTGAGATTTTTTTTTTTTTTTTTTTTTTTTTTTTTTTCTCCAATTTAGCCAGGTTAAAGTTTATCTTGACAAGTGGTAATTAGCTTCCTTGACCAACTAATATTGCTATGACAGTTTGAACTCTGACCCTGATTGTTTTTGTTTATTTCCATCGATGTAATTGGGGCATTTTTAGGTTAGGAAATGAGCAGATTAATGTGTTATTATCATCAAATGTTACAAAGCCTCAATGAGACCTATTTTGTTGCCTTTTAATAAAATTGATTCAAACACCACTATACTTCAATTGATTTTTTATTTTATGATAGAAGCTATGTTCCCTTTTTATCTATTTATGTTCTTGTATCTTCATGTGATATGCCCTTCAGTGATCTTATGAAAATCTATTGCCTTATGTTTGTCATTTTATTGTCTCCCTTTGAAGATTAATGTTATACTTTTGTTACATGCGAGAGTGGTTTCCCAAAGTGCCTACTCTTGTCCATCTCCTGTCTGTTTTGGTATATTTTATTAAGTGAATATAGGCAGCCTTGGGCAAACTTTGAAATAGGTTTGCCAAACTTTTTCCCTAAATAACAAACCACTTAATGTCTCATATTTTATGTAACAATTACGTTTGTGTTTCTTTACTTGAATCTACTTTTGTTTAATTTAAGATTCAACAACTAAAAAAAGTCATTTTCTCTGAAATTGTATGGTTTTGAAATCAGTCTTTATGAAGTTTTTTGCAATGTCAATTCTATTCTATTGTATCATTTTTTGGTTTGTACATATTAAAATGACCCGTTTTGATCTTATGCAATATAGACACACATAATGTCCATTATTTGAAACTTTTCTTTGCTATTGGTAGCTTGTATAAATCTATCAACTATGATCATATGCAACTGGTTCGTATTTGGTTATTTAAAATATCCTAGCCAATGTTAAACAAGATTTCATTTTAATATTTTCTCTTGTATATTGTCAGCATCTGAACTGATGATTGGTTCACACATGGGAAGTAATTTCTTTAAGTACTTTTTTTTTTAAATGTGACTAATTGGCTAAAGGTTTTTTCTTTTTTTAATCAGTGTATTACAATAGATGACACTAACCCTCCTCTATCAGGTGATTTTTATACCTGACACAATGCCTTTGTATTCTTAATGTAAGTTTCAGTGACATTTTTGTAATCTCTTTTGTCTAAAGTAGTAGTATAATAATAATGTGACTGTTTTAAACCGTTCACCTCCCTCCAGCCTTTAAAAGAACCTTAATCAGATTTGAATTAACATTAAGTATTATACTTATTTTTATTTTAAATTTATAAAGGGATTTAAGGATTTTTTTTATTTTTTTTTATTCCTTCATTCTTTTAATGAATGTTAGCATTTCCCCTTGCTCCTTTCCTCCATCTTTTATTCTGAATTTTACTTAATACTTTTGGCTCTTATTAGATTCATTTGGTCAATCCTAATCCCCCAGGGAGAGGAATTTATATTGTCACAGCTTTTGTTAACAATAACAATACTTACCATTTTCCCTAATTACTTTTTTCTCTTTTCCTTTGTGATTATCATTTTTACTTTTATAATTTTCACTTGTTGATGATTTTATGCTTATTTTCATAAGATAAACTAGACTGAAAATTTGGTTAATTGAAATTCTTTATCAAAAAAAAAACATTCAAATAGTGGGAGTTTTAAAAAAAAAAAAAATTTTTTTTTTTTTTTTTTTTTTTTTTTTTTTTCAATTATGGGTATAGATTTTTTTTTTCCTTTTTAAATTGGCAGTGTTATTCTTGCTTAAATCATTTGTTTATAAATTTAAAATATTATGACTAAATGAAAAGAATTGTATACCTTGTTTTATTTATTTTTATTGAAAATTGCTTGGGAACCAAGTGGCATTTAAATGATTGTTGCATTAAGTATTTTGGAATCATTAAAGTTTCCATAAAACACTTCAGAAAAACTTTCCCTTGAAAGTCCTTGAGTAAGCTAAATGTCAAATTTGTTCCAAAAGTCATCATTTAACAACATAATATTGATGCATATCTCTTCAATTAAACACTTTCTGAAGATATGAAAAATATTGTGTTCAGACAGTTTTAAACTTTGTATTTATATTTTAAGTATCTATTCTATGACTGTGCTTCAAGCTCGAACTATTGTTATCTAGTTTTCACTTTAAGTGTAGAGGTTTTCATATCTAAAAACTGAAACTTGCAATTCAAAATACATGTGAATAATCTCAATTCTTTTAGCGCGATGTGAAATGTTTTTATTAAAACTATGGTACAATCCAATTAAAACAATATTTCAGTTTTTTATATGAACTGCTATTAAATAGTCTCATTTAACAATACTTGATTTCACTTGTGGGTTAAATAAAATTATTTAGAAGAAAAATAAATTTGTACTTCTTTATATTTAGTTGACCCTTTATTCTAGAGAGTGTGGCAGAAATACCTCCTGTATAATACAGGGTGGTCCAAAAGTAGTTGGACTGTATTTGAAATAGGTTTATGTATCAGTTATATTATTACAACTGAGGATCTTGATGATCCATTTTCTGAGAAATGGATTGGCCGAAGAGGTCCAATTGATTGACCGGCACATTCACCAGGCTTGACCCCCAATGGATTTCTTCTTTTGGGGTGTACTCGAGGACAAATTTTATAGCCGAAAACCAAAAAGTGTTGATTTGAAAAGATAAGAGATGCATTTCAAGAAATTAATACCCAAAAAGACTTGTGCAAAAAAGTTTGTCGAAGCGTTAGAGGTAGAATTCAAAGCTGTGTAAATTGTGATGGAAAACAGTTTGAGCACCTGATTTGATAAAATTTAAGGGCTTTTGTATTGTTGTTGACAATAAAATTTAAGGGCTTTTGTATTGTTGTTGACAATAAAATTTAAGGGCTTTTGTATTGTTGTTCCCAATAAAATTTAAGGGCTTTTGTATTTTTGTTGACAATAAAATTTAATTGTCAATGTAATAATTGTGTTAGTAAATATAATTGTATGTATTTGTAATCTGAAAATAAAATAAATTATTTACTGTCCACCTACTTTTGCACCCCACCCTGTATAAACATCAGTGGCTATAGTGTCTTAATCTAGCTATTGTCTTAACCTTGTTTTATTTCTTCTGCACCCCTGTATCTACTGATATATTTAACCACTTTTGTGGGTGGTTTTAACTAAAATAAATCAATGCTACTCATTCAACACTTTTTGATTTCATATTTTGAATCTAAAAATATCCATTTTAAGACATACATAACTCTTAAATTGAGAGAAATTCTTGCCTAACTTACTGACTGGTATCACTTAATTGCAATTAGTAATAAGATTTGAGGTTAAATTTAAAAGCTGCATTTTTTTTCACCATTTTACATTTCCTTTTTGAAGGTCCCCTCCTGACACGCTTTTTTTCTCTTTAATCAACAAAATATCTAACCTCAGAAAAGTTTGATTCTTATGAAACCACAAAATGATCCTTTATACATCATTGCATTTTGATAAATTTTAAATCTTTAATATTGCTTTCTTAGCTCTTATAGGTGTTAAATTTTCATTAGTAATCTTAAATAGCATTACATAATGACGGTGATTTCTAATGAAATCCCCTATTTTGAATAATTATGAATCAAATCTTTGGGAGTTTATCCTTCTTGATTTGCTATAATGGGTTAGTCACTGAAATGTTATTCTTACAGGGGCAATTATCATCAATAAATTCTTACTCTGTTATATGGTGAAAATAGTAAACAAAAAATTTGTATCAAAACAAATTGACAGCTATTTTTGTTTCAGCTCCTAAAATTCTGGCCTTTTATTTACATTTCTTTGTTTACATAAAGGTACTCATATGCAATCTAGTGCTGCCCAATCCTCAGTGACCAGCCAAAAGTTCTTATGTGGCCATCCTTCTGAGTCCACCCTGCAACCCTTATTCCACAAATGAAACATTGCTAGCCTCTCCCTACTCTATGGCAGATGTTCGGGCGAGTTACATTCTTTAGTTACCAGCTCTCAGACCTTCACAGCTAGGACCAGCTATGCCATGTTCATGGTGACAAACCATTCCCATTCTCTTTTGGTAAGGAGCAAGTCTGCTTGGACAGCTTATTCCCCAGAACTGTTGCTCTGTGGAACATACTCCTAAGAGGATGCTTCCCTCACAACTACAATCTTGGTCTCTTTGAGTCCAGATTCAACTGATATCTATCCTACATGTACTTATAACATATATTTCTTAATTCCTACCCCCTTATAACAATTTTACTCGGTAACCCTCCACTACTTTGAGTGGACTTTGTATTGCATGAATTATCAGTAAAAATTGCCTTTTCTTGATTGTGTACTTATTTTTTATGAAAAGTAGTTTGTGTCATAATCAAATGTAGGTCAGACTTTCCAGTCTTTACCTCAAAAAGATCTTACCTAACTGTTTAGTAATTGTCTAATGGCAATTTGGTCAAACAATCATAGCAGTCTTATTATCCTTAATTGAAACTGATTTATCAAAAGTTGGAAACAATTTGGCCAGATGTGGTGAATAGAAAGGAGCCTATACTGCTGCATTATACAAAAAAATTTCATATAATTAAAAAAATGACAGAAAAAAGAAACCACTCATTCTCCCTGTTCACACTTTTTCCAGGCCTTAGATGCATATACATTCCAGCAGATGTACACCAATGAGGACCCAGTTAAAATGAATTCTGGCTACTTGTATACTCCTGTAACTAGTTTTTTTTTATGATGGAATAAATTCACTGATAGATTGTTAGCATTGTGCCAATTCTAATAAAGTTGTTAAAGCTGAATTATGGCATTTGTGGTTCAGAATGGCTTTTTATTTTATCTTTACATTTTTTTTTTCTTTTGAATAATTGAGGTGCTTTTTGTTTGTATTTGAGTAAATTCAGATTTTTGGAGTTTATTCATTTTGCTTGTCCTGTCAGCAAATATACATCTTTTAGAACTATTGAAATTATTGAAAATGTCTTCAACAGTAACAAAGGCATTTACTTTTTCTTGTCTGTTATCTTCTGGTGTTTTAGGAATATTTAAAAACTTGAATGTTAAATTTGTTTTGTGTATCAAATCATCCAGAATATTTTACTGGGGAGGGGAAATCATTTATTTACAGAAATGTTTTGTAATCTGCATTTTTGTGCTTATAAAATTACAGCATTAAACCCACTTTTTTTTTTTTTGTTTTTTTTTTTTTGTGGGAGATGGAACTTTTGAAGAGAAACAAGGCAGCCAGTAACTTTGCTTAATCTTTCTTTTCTAGAACTGTTCATCTGAGGGTCATTGTATCTGGTATGGGCAATGTGGAAATGGCTACAATAATCAACCAACCAATTGTGTTTATAATGGACCAGCTAAGCCACTCAATGATTCAGAAGCGTTACAAATATTGGAAAATTATTGTCCGGAGCTTTATAAAGGTAAGTAAAATCCTTACCAGTTTTTGATGTTCGCCATTTTTTTTAACTTAATAATTTTAATTGCTTTGAGTAATACCTCTCTATTCATGTAATTCAACTTTTTTAAGTAATTTTTTTCTTTAGAAATTTCATCATTGCTACATACAAATGTTAAAACTCAGTTTAACACAGCACAAGACTAAAGATGTTAATAATGAAAGTTTGAAGATTGTGTTACGCTAAATTTTAAGGTAAACCTGCCTTGAAAATCAGTATTCAAGGTCTGGGCTTTTATTTTGGCTTGACCAATTACTGGTCGTTGTAATTATGCAAGTCTGGCCCACCAATTTTGTTTGGTATTGATCAGCTTTCTTGTACAAGTCAAAATGGATACTCTTCTTTTTTTTCTTTGTGCTTGTGAAATGTTTCCTTAAGACTTTCAAAATATATGTGAGCAAAAAGAAGAAACTCTAGCATTAAAATTGGAAATCATAAAATAAAAATCTTCATATCATACAAATAGCTAAACCTGTCAACTGTACTTCGAAAAGTTGCAAATAATTTAAAAATCAAACAAATTTCTAGGCAGATGTAGACATTAACAGCAAGTTTATTTAAAACCAAATTAAGATTTCATTTATTTTTATCCAGTTTAGTTACCCAGCTCTATTAAACAGTAATTATGCTTACAGGCCAATCATGATTTTTAACTATTACAATAATGTTAATATCAGTCCAGTAGAATTAATATTGTTGAAATCCAACACAAATATTAGAAGT
>OZ038498.1:106904762-106932262 GCA_964036315.1 Acanthosepion esculentum | reverse complement strand
GTAGGGTTCACTAACAGTAGCCTTTGCTGCTCTGATATTCCCCTCATTCTACAAGTGGAAAATTAAAATTGATCTGATAAAACCTAAGTGAAAGAATACAATGCATGAATTTGTCAATTTTTCCAATGATTTAAAGTTTTCTATCAATACAAGTATTAGAAATTTTGAAGTGAGAAGCAATTTTTGCTCATATTTAATGCCGAGTTTTTTGATTCAAACTTTCCTATGATAACAAACTTCACCAACTCAGCACTGAAATTTATCTTTCAATAAAAAAAAAATTAGGCGTTGTTTATTAATACTATCTTGATTAAGGTAATTTTTTTTTTTTTTTTTTTCCTAGAGTGAGTATATATGAAAGTGAATAAACTCTTAATAGAAAACCTAGGTAAAGACTTGACATAAAGTAGTAGTTACTTATGTTTGAGAGAATTTTGTATCAGAATTGTTTCTCTCTCATATATATATATATATATATATATATATATATATAACACCTACACACACTTTTTCTTTCATATAAAATTAATTTATAGGATTATTTTATACAATTTATTTATTTATTTTTTTTTTTTTCTTGGCATTTGAATTACATGATTTGTTTTTATCTTTTTAACAGTAAAAATATATTTCTAGAAACTTTAAATTGAACCAATTTTATTTCAGGCCCTTCTACCGGACTGAAATGATAATTGTGACAAGACCTGGCAACCATTCTGATGTTGTTCATGATTTACCACCACCATCTGTTGGCAAGATGAATTTTACTCCAATATTTGATTTGGATTTTATGCACCAAGTAATTTTTTTCTTTAATCTCTTAATGGAAAAAATTTAACTAGGGCAATAATTAATTAACGTGTGATTTATAGATCAAAAGGATACATATATTCATACAACTTAATATTAGATATTTGTACACCTTCATATTGGGAGAATTTTATTTTCCCTATTGGGTCATTTTGAAAAAAACTTAAAATATAAAATCTACCTTTTTTTTTTTTTTTTTTTTTTTTTTTTTTTTACAGTAAAAAAAAAACTTTGGAAATAAAATTTCATCTGATTTAAGTGAGCATTACTCACTACAGTACTAATAATCTACAATTTGCTGGAGGTGACTCTAGGGATGTGTTTAATTTCTTTTCTGAATTATAGTAAGAATCTATTATAATTCTGAGTACACCTTTTTTTTCTTAAAGGTCCTTGAACTTCAGCAAAATATTGCAGAACTTCGAGCTTCTTATGAAAATGGGACAATTGGCCTGAAAGACATTTGTTTTTCCCCTTTGTCACCACAAAATGACAACTGTACTATTACAAGTATCTTCCAATATTTTCAAAACAGTCATAAAAATCTTGACATAGTCAACAAGGACATGTTTTTTGAATATGGAAACTACCTTGATCATATCCTCAACTGTGCAATGTAAGTAAATTTTATGTTATTACGACATTTGTGTGATATCTCAATTAAAACATTGTGTAACAGTTGTTTTTATACATTTGGGTAATTCATTTTTATTTAAATTATTTTTTTGTATAGAAAACGTTTTTAAATGAAGTTACTTAAATTTTAATAACTTCTTTGTCAGCCTAAGACATTGACAGGAAATGTTTTCTTTTCCTCTCTTGAAAAAAAAAAAAAAATTAGTATGTATCATATATTCTGAAGATTGTGTTAGATATTTGTCCTGCCATCTGTAATACCATTGTATTAAAGTAAAAAAGTAAATTACCAATTATGTTTGCTCGTGTCACATAAATATTTATATTATCAAATCTATTTTGAATGTTACATTTTCCATATTGCAGGAATCCAACTTCTTTTAATGAAACATCAATTTTTTTGCCATGTATGTCAGCTTATGGAGGGCCAGTGGATGCCAATGTGGCTTTGGGTGGCCTGAAAGGTTTGTCTTTTTCTTTTCTACTTTTTGTTAAGCTTAATTTCTGGATATAAATACCCCCCCCCCCCCCCCCCCGCCCTTCTACACTCGGTCATCCTCATGTAGATTTTTTTTTTTCTTCTTTTCCAATTCTGTTTTAGCCTGATAAACTATGTTGCTATCTAAATAATTTCCTTTCATGGGACAAACTTCTAACTCTACAATTACAAAATAGCTTCTCCATATTAGCACTAATTTCACTGAGCAGCTTTTTATTATGGTTGAATAACTCTCATAATTTTACAGCAACAAGAACTGACTTTAACATTTGTTTTTATTAAAGTTTGCTCATTCTTGCAGACTCGGCAAAATAGTTAAGCAACTTGAATATTTTTTCCAATATTAGTCTTTACAGTTTTACTGTCTAGTGGAAGTTGTACCATATAATATTCCTGCTGTTATTTTTGTTTTAATTTACAACTTATCATATATGAATTCTAATATACTATTTTGCCTAATTAAATATTTTAATGTTACCAGATAATCTGGTATCTATTGTAAGGTTATTGTTATGACACATGTTCATACCTGGTATAACGTAATTCGTTAAAGTATTCTCTATACATAATGCTTAGGCTAGTGCCATACACCTGCGTAGTTAACATGAAGACTGACTCCAATATGATTACTCTCGACCTCATACTATGGAACTCTTTATAATATTGGATGAGTTCATAGAATCACTGAGAGTGAGCTCTTTACTCTGCAACATATATGTTGGGTGGCAACAGGTTGGAGTGTTTATATAAAGGGGTATATTCACTTCTTTTGAATAAGATTGAAAGTAAGTCATTAAGTCAAAATTTACATCAAGATAATTAGCTTCTTTTAAGTTTATTTTCCACCACCAAGTCTTTTGTTTCATTTTCAGGTTTTGTAGAAGTTAGTATTTGATTTATTATTTTTTTATTTTTTATTTTTCCTTATAATAATGAAGTACAGTTCCATTTTATTCAGTTCTCTATTCACAATTCTTTGCATTGACTTGTTGCCAATTATCAGTTCTTTAATACCTGTTGAGTAAATTCTGCAGGTTTTGATGTGATGGGTTTTTGAACATTTCAATCTGACTTTAATTAGTGAAATTTTCTCCAATCAAAATATTTTACAGCAATTGCAGAAGAAAATAAGTGTAATAATTGAATGGTGCAAACTCTGGTGAAATATGGCAGGCACAGTTGGACAGACCGAGTTCCAAAAGTCTTTCCTGTGGTTGTTCTTGCTGTATGTGACCGTGTGCTGTCTTGAAGGACACTTTTATTTCTTGTTGACTACCAAACTTTGATGTGGTCACATTTCAACTGCTGGATGTATAAATGTGCATTTAGTGTTTCATTGCAGTTGAAGAAATCTAAATGAATAATACCGCAATTCCACAACGTGTACAACTTTACCATACTTCTATTTAACTGTGCTTTTTTTGGGGGGGGGTGTTGATTGTGGAGATTTCACCTTTTGCATTGAACAATGTCGGATGTAACCCATTTTTCATCACCTGTTATATTTAAAGAATGGTTGGTTAGGATGATACATTTGTCATCCCAGTTGGTTCCTAAAATGGAAATTACTTATGACTCACTTTTATTTTATATATATATATATATATGTATATACACACACACACACACACACACACACACCGGTAAAGATCCGTGGGTAAATGATCCAAGTGAATCCTTATCATATAAATATTAAAACTGATCCACAAAGAGGGCTCAATGTATTTATTACAGTGCCTATGTAGATAAATTACATTTTTCTCTCTTACCCCCAATACTTTTTTTTTTCTCTTTCCTCCCTTTTAATTTTTTTTCTCTTTCTCTTACTTTGTTGTTTTTGTCTTCCTGCTCCTTTTAAAGTTGAATCTGCAAGCTTCCTTTTTATTTTATCTTCAAAACTTTAGTATTGAAAAACCCTGATAAGAATTTTTTTCTCTTACAGGGTGAAATGGCCATCCATATGGGGTATTGAGTTTCATTATATGTAATTTATATATATATAATGGCTGGGTGCTCATATTTGAGTATGCCTTTCTACTAGGATGGCTAGCCAATCCCTGTTACAGACGTTAGCTCAAGCATATTTTGTGTTTGTTCAGGGCCCCACCTGTTATTCTGATCAGATCTTAGTTACAGTTTCTGGGAGAGCACATTATCTGGCAGGATCAACAGTCTGAACAAGGCCTGTATGCTGAAACCCTTGACTTGTGAGTTTGTGCTGGCACAACCATCAATACCTTCTAAATAGTTCTGTTTACCCAGTTTCACTCACAAGGCTTGGGTCAACCTGTGATATAATTTTTCAAGTACATCTCCAAAGGTACCACGGGCTGTGGTTGCCTCCCCATGCCAATTCTATCAAGAAGTTACCTTCCTGATTAATTGACAATGATGAAACTTAAACCCTGGTCTCATGGATAGAAAATAAATGTTCTAACTACCCAGTCACCTACCCATTTATATATATATATATATATATATATATATATATATATATATATATATATATATATATATATATTAACATACAACATGTGTTAGCATGTGTGATACCCTGTCTTCATCAGTTGCAGACCAGGGGTGATATCACTGTTTTGGTGGCTATGGCAGGACCACCACCCTTGGCGCCACCAGCAGCATTTGCCACCAGACAGGGTATGAAGATAAGCTAATTGATCGTTTCTCTTTGTAAATTCTCATAATGAAATAAACAAAACGATTTTTACTCTTTGCAGCTTCTATCCATAATGAAAGTTTGATATTTGAATGTGTTTGCTGTTATTGATGCGCTTGTAGAGATTGTTATAAACAACCATGCAAATATTTCACTTGTGCACTTTATTTGCTTGTTGTTTTGATCTCGACCAAATTCAACTTGACGCATGCTGAACTGTTGTTTGAATGTGATGCGAAACACTTTTCTAATATATATATATATAAGAGAGAGGAAACTCTAAAATGTTTGTAGGTAATCTTTATTTGATTTAAAGATTGTATTAAAAAAATAAAAAATGTGGATACTATTTACATCATTCAGATTATTATCCTCATCTTTGTTGCCATATTTATCACAACGTTTCGGCCGTTGTACGCTTCGGCCTTCTTCAGATGGTTGGAATGTCGAACTGAACCCTTTATTTCACTCACTGGGGTAGACTGTTCTAGTTCTACATGCCATGTCTAATGGATGACAGTTATCTCCTGTTAATTCCCCTCTCCAAGTTCTCCACTGCCTTAACCAGGTATTGAACACCCACTCTTTTGATCCTGTCACTGGATCTAACTAACACCTTTATCCACTGTGCTATGTGTCCTTGAGGAAATAGACAGATGCTAAAAAGACGTGGATGTTAACTAATGATAAAGCTTATCTTTATTTTGATATTCCTATATTTTCAGATGGCAATGTTAATGACTCCAATGCCTTCGTTATTTCCTTCATTGTAAACAATCATAAAGATCCAAAGGATAATAAGATGGCTGAGGCTTGGGAAGCAGAATACATTAAATTTCTCAAAAATTATAGCAACCCTAACATGACGATTTCCTTTTCAGCAGAGGTAAGCAATTTAACCATTCAATTAAAATTGTAGAAATTTTCCTTCAGGAAGAAAACCAGATTCAACATCAAAATTTTTCTGTTAAACTAATATTTCTCTTTATTACTTTGGAGGAATTTGCAGAAAAGTAATTACTTAGAATGTTTGTAGATTGTTGGTTACTTTTGACTATAAAGTTATTGAATTTCTGTAACATGTAAAAATTAACTTTGTGTCACATTGAATTTGAAATTCCACACATTATAGTAATGTTGTCCAACAAGGTGAATGCACATGAAACCCGATAAACCAATAAAAATCAAACAATACAAAAGTAAAAATACCAGAATTTCTTTCTTTTTCACAATTTCTCATTCTCTAATGAATTTTTACTAAAAGTGAAACCCATTAGATTAATAAACATTTCCTATTTGTTCTTCATTTTATTACATTGTTGGTAAATTTTAAAATTTTTGCCTTTAATGGGATTTGGATACAATGAAAGTTCAATCTTGCTAAATTGGTAGACTCTGCTTCTTTATACCATTTAAGATTCTTTTTTACATGAAAAATATTTTGTAATATATTCAGCAATGTGGGCCTCTCTAACCCTCCTAAATAGGGTTATTGGTGTCGGTGCATATTTATTAAATTTGATAACATGTCTAAAAGACATTTTGTAAATCATGGGGAAATGTTACCAATTGAAATTTATTATCTTATTTTTACAGCGGTCCATTCAAGATGAACTAAATCGAGAAAGCCAATCTGATGTTCGCACAATTCTCGCCAGTTACTTGGTTATGTTTGCTTACATTTTCTTGGCATTGGGACAACTTCAGAACGTTGAGACAATTTTGGTAAGTTTTTTTCATTTTGTCTGCTTGATTACATTTTTTTTTTTTTTTTTTTTTTTTAAATTTGTTCCAATCATTTGACATCTCAGCTGCAATGAGAAAGGATGTAGTTGACTTTACATAGCTTAATCATAGCAAGGAATAATTCAGTACAGTTATATATTCTTTTTTAAGTCGACATGTTCTCTTTTGATCCAGGATGAGGAAAGTTTGTTTTAACTCCTTTTTTTTTTTTTTCTTCTTTCCATGTTCTGTTTATTTCACTCCAATGTGTTATCTCACCAAAGAATTAGCTTGCTTTACTTATATGTATGTATATATGTATATTCCATCGCAACACAGAAAATTTCCATGTTTCAAAACTGAAACTAAATTTATAAATTTAATTATAAAAATTAAACTTAAAATCCACAGTCTCGTTCCATTGTCAAGCGATGATAGGAATAAACTTTCAAAGAAATTTACTTATTTAATAAGTGCAGACAATATTGATATTATGAGTTAGTTAAGGAAAATCTATTTTAATTTATGTGTGGTTGGGTTTTAATTTCCTTAGATAGCTTATGTAGCCAATATATGTTACTTACAAAGTGATAAAAGTTTAGTTGGGATGGGGGGTGCCTGCTAACAAATGTATACTTCTGTTATTCAGCGAGTCGTCTGCGTTTTCAATGATAAAGAAAAAATTTCACGTTTTTATTCATCCACTTAATTCATAATTTTGCTCTATTGTTTGTATCGCAATGTTTTGTTAAAAATAATTAAGAACACCAGATTATAAATCTTACTGTTCTTTATTTTAATTATATATACACACTTTATACCTTTTTTTTTTATTTTCTCTTAAGTGCAAAAGAAAAAATGTTTGAAATAAATGTTACTTACCTCTTTATAGATTTAATAAGTACTTGGAATTAGATTTGAAGAAATGTAAATATTTTAAGCAATTTGAAAAATATAATTATAATTTCAGGATTTATTTTCAAAATTTTTTTTTTTTTTTTATTAATTCATGCTATAGACATTTTTACCTTCCTCAGAATGTTGTATTTGTTTGTTGGAATTTATATCAGCTAAAAGATTGTTAAAAATAAAACTGAATATATGGAATAATTTTTGTATGATTTCTTTTGTTAAGATTTACAAAAACTTAACGATTATTATTTCAACATTAAACATAGTTAATTAAACTGGTGTATTGTTCTTAAAACAATATTGATATTTTTCCCATGTTTTAAAGTCTATAACCTTTTAATTTGAACATTTTGTCAAGTCTTCTCTCCACCAGTTCTTAAGATTGCATTTAATTTTTTCTTTTTTCCATCCACTCAATATAGGTGGACCTGAAATTTACCCTTGGTTTCGGTGGTGTTGTTATTGTCTTGCTGTCTGTTATGATGTCACTGGGAATTTTCAGTTATATTGGACAGCCTGCAACTCTAATTATTATTGAAGTAGTCCCATTCCTTGTTTTGGCTGTTGGTGTTGACAATATTTTTATACTTGTACAAACATTCCAAGTAAGTAAAATCATTTCCCCTACCCCCACTTACCTTAAGTTTTTAATAATTCTTTCAACTTTATTTCCCTTAATTCAAAATTTATATTTCTTTAATTAAATATTTCAATTCTTAAATGATTTTTGTCTAACTTCTTTTTTTTTTTTTTTTTTTTTTGTTTTTTCTTTCCTTCAACCCAACCCCTCTCTCAAAACATTTCAATAGAATCTAAGTCAAATTCTGTAAATATTTTGAAATCATTTTTTTTTTTTTTTTTTTCTTGTCAGCGAGATAGTCGAAATCCAGAAGAATCATTGGAGGAACAAATTGGACGTGTTGTGGGTAAAATTGGGCCCAGTATGCTGTTGACAAGTTTGTCTGAATCTGTTGCTTTCTTCCTTGGTAAGTGGAAAGAATAAGTTATGTGAATAGTGATAACGTTGAATGATTTCATTTTTAGATTCTCACAAAGTACAAAGGAAACTTTGTATTTTGAATTTGAATCTTTAAAACAAAATATAAATTGCATATTATACAAACTTCTTTTTTTTTTTTTTTTTTTTGTCAAAACATGCATCAACCAGTGTGCAGTTGTTTTTCTCTTCACACTATAAAAAGTATTTTGTAGTAATGATATTCAGGTTTTATTTGAATTGAAAATTTGATTTTGTTTGTTCAGAGAAACTTTTTGGTTACAATCTAGCCAACATTTTTATGCTCTGCTTCAAACTCGGCACATATTTTTCTTTATTTTCAAACAAATCACATGTTTACATTATTTACATCATTCAGACTGTTGTTGGCATCTTTCTTGCCATATTCATGACATTTCGGCCATTGTATGATCCAGCTTTCTTCAGGTGATATTCATTGAAGGAGGTCAGAGCATACAACAGCCGAAACCTAAATATGGCAGTAAAGATGAGGGCAATAGTTCAAACGATGTAAACAGTTACAATATTTCATCTCAGAAATAGACAGAAATCAAATGTGTGTGTGTGTTTGGGGGGGGGGGTAGTTTTGAAATAATTTCGTCTTTAAATCCTTAATTGTTACTTTCTTTTAGGTGCTCTGACTCCAATGCCTGCTGTGAAAATGTTCTCCCTTTATGCAGGAATGGCAGTATTCTGCAACTTTTTGCTACAAATTACTTGCTTTGTAGGTCTCATGACACTGGATGCCAAACGACAAGCGGTAAGTGTCCCACCATATCCTATTAGTTTTTATCCAAGAGTCTTGGAAGTTGCATTTGAAAATGAAAAAAAAAAAAAAAACTCACTTTTCTTTCTTCTCCCCTTTCTTCCTTGCTTGTGATAAATTTTATTTTTTAAGTATAAAGAAAAGTGCATGTTAACATGGCAGTTATTGGTTTGACTAATTCTGAAAGCCATTTTGAATCACTATTACATTGTTAGTAAAAAGATCAGGGCTGAGACGATTGATAGAGAAAAAAAAGTTGGTTAATTAATTTGAATACACTTTCCTCTCACCACTACTTACTTGCCCAAATAGTAGAAGCAAAAACTTTCTTCTGCCCATGAAGCAAACTTTAATGAGGGTCAATAAAGTTCCAATCCAAATTCCAAAAACTAAACTACAATTTCACATGTAAGTTATATATATAAAAACGGCTTTAAAAAAAAAAAAAGAATGTTGGAGACTTGATAGATGATGAAGGGTAGCAATTCTGTATGGACTTTGCTACTGCTGTCCTGTATTCAAATCAGATTGCAAAAACAGACTTCTGAAGTTATTCATGAAATTATGAAACAAATGCAAAATATGGAAATGGCTAAATTCTCATTCAGTATATTTAAATTTACTCTTAGGTTAAAACATTTTGTTGAAATTACAAAAATATTTTCCTGATAACTACATAAATCTTTTATTTAAATTGATTTTTGAGCTTTTTCAAACTTAAAAAATAATTCAGATTTGATTTGTAATATAAAATACTCTTATTTAACCTAAGTTCACTTTGCATATTACAATGGAGACGTTGGTTTGTATTTGACAATATTTTTTACTATTTTTGTTAATCTGTTCTTTCAGGAAAATCGATTTGACATTTGTTGTTGCATCAAACTGAAAGACAAAAATGAAGAAACTCATGAAGGTTGCTTGTTCTCTCTTGTCAAAAACTATTATGCTCGATTTATCACCAAGAACTGGGTTCGCCCTATTGTGGTATGTATACTAGTATTGTGATTGTTGCTTTTGTAACAGCAAGACTCTTGCACCCCAACCATCCTATTAACAACTTATGAAATAAGTCTTACTTAAGACAGTTTTCTAACTTTATTGAAGCCAAGGAATTAATTCTTGTCACTGACTTGTCATGGAGATAATCATCAAAGGCTTTTCAAGTGCAGGTTTAAGCCCGAGTTATTTGGATTCAAAGGTTATTTTCATTATTAATTAACTGTCAAATCAGATGGAGAAATCAAAAACCATTGAAACATTGGAAGACAACTTTTCAGCACCCTATTGGAAGATAAATTTTCAACACAATAGCAGATATTTTTGTCATAACTTTTACAAGTATGTGAAACTGTTCAAATTCAAGGCACTGAGTTTTGGTTGATTGATTTTTTTTGTTTTATTACATTTATTAATCTTCTATGGGACGGCAATCATGTTGAGAAATTGAAAGTTTGTTTTTTTTCCCCAGATTTGGATTCACTTGCCTCTATTGGCACCACAGTCATGGGCACTCCTTGATGTATGCAGCAAAGATTGAGAAAACTAGATGAAATTAATTTCTGCAAGCGGGATGTAATAAAGGGCTAAACGTACAATAATTAATTTCTTAACAAGACGGCGGCTCCATTTTAAAAATGCTCCTAATCTGTAAGCTTCTCAGTCTGACCATCATTCCTGGATCTTTTATATAGACAATAACAGAAAATGAAATTGTCATATCTTTGATCTCCATCCTTCTAAGCTAGAATATATTAAGGGATTTGGATCAAGAGGGATTGGTGAAAAGGGAAAGTCAGAAGTAAGAAAACTAAGTGTAAGATAACGTGTGTGTATGCGAGCGCGTGCGCACACACACACACACACACACACACACACACACAGAGGAAAAAAAAGGTTAGTTTTTGATGGTTACAGTTGTTTTGAAGTTAAAAGGGTTGAGCATTTAAAGTTGAAGTGTTCTTGGGGAAGGGTGACATAGACTTGATCCCAGAAGCTATTCAGTCTGAGCTTGTATGTAACATCTTGGAAGGTTGTTCTATCTCGTGCTGAATTTTCTAGTCATTGGAGAGAGAAATAAAATCAGTAGTCTAATGCAGATTGTGAATGTCCTTGGCAGACCTGCAAGGTTCTTGTCAGTTTTGTGATAAGATTTGCAGGCCTGACACCAAGCTGAAGGGTGACATGAGAAAATCACTTTCAAGATTCTCCAAAAGTCTTTTGTGTGTCACATGTAAAAAGATATGTAGGAATGAAGGGTGTGGTTTGCAAACTCCTCTGTTGGGTTCATAGGCTCTCAGCTCAATGTTGAGGAGAGGGCCTTCTGTAAAGAAGCTGCGTGCTTGCTTTGTTGGAGGCGAATGGATGAAAATGAAAGAATGACACGAGCTTGTTTGCCATAACTAAAAATTTTTCTGTGTAGTGGATTTATCTTAGTTGCCAACACCCATGGAGCAATTCTGCAGATGTTGTTCTTTTTTTTTTTAGTTTTTTTTTTACCATGTGACTTTTTTGCTCTTTCAGATTGTTATATTTGCCTTTTGGTTCTGTTTATCTGGTGCCTTGATGATGCATGTGGATATTGGTCTTGATCAAAGTCTCTCGATGCCTCAGGTAAGGGATTTTTGCAGTGTAACAAGTTGCCAGCAATATATAAAAGCTCAAACAATACAGAAAAACAGGCTTATCTATAGGTATACATTTTTTTTAAACTGATATAGACTCCATCCTGAAATGCAATATTTGCTGCTTGTTGAAATGTAATTTCTTTCTTGCTTACAATTTTCCCCATATTTGAAGCTTCCAATTAAAGTGCTCATCAGCTGAGCAGATATGTTTACCAAAAAACTGGTTTATGTAGTCCAATGTTTGATAACAATGAAAACATTAGTAAAAATCTGCCTTGACAGAGTATCTTAATTCAAATATAAAATTAATTCTCTAAATATACTCTGGGTGGCAGTCTGTATTTAATAACTTGAGAATTTGTATTTTGTCTTTGTAAACTCTTGTTAAAAAAAAAAAAAAAAATTAATCTCAACAAAAATAGTTTTTACATTAGTTTTAATTCAAATATTTCTGATCTCATTTTTTCTTATGCTCGGTCAATTTTTTTCTTTTTCGCATTTTGTCCATTCTTCACCTTTAACTAATTTTGTACAACAATTTGTCTTGAATTTTGTTATCTTGATGTTTAAAATGCTTTCATGCAGCATTCTGTCTACGTAATGTACAAAGATTTTTAAAATCAGTTCACATTTGTAGAAAAAAATGGATACTGTTAGCTGTGGCAAATATTCTAACATTACTTTCAACAAAGCATCATGTCTTTTAAAGCTTTTTCTGTGAAATATTGGTATTTCAGAAGAGTAATATATAACCCCTATTTTTTTTTTTTTTTTTTTTTTTTTTTTTTTTTTCAGGATTCCTATGTGTTGCAGTATTTCCACAATTTATCTGAATATTTATCAGTTGGGCCCCCTGTTTACTTTGTTGTTGAAGATGGCCACAATTATTCGACATTAAAAGGCCAGAATGAAGTGTGTGGCACTAGTGGATGCAAACCTGACTCTTTAGAAGGACAAATTTTTATGGCATCATTGCAAAAGAACTAGTGAGTTAAATCTCTTTAACTATGCTATGCTTTTTTAAATTCCTCTTCTAGTCAATAAGTTGTCCATGACACATTACTTATTTGATTCTTTCACTAGTAAATATATAATAACTATCAAATTAATGATTATAAAGCTACACGCAATGAATTTCTTTTTTAATAGCAATTCGTTTTTGGAAATTCATTTTAAATATTGTGATTTTTAACAGGATTAATGATGATGGCCAAATGTTTAACAAACTTTGTATATATTTATTAAAATTAATCAAACCTGGCACAAGGCCATCTGATTGAGCTATCACTCAATAAAAATGGCTTATTGGACCAATTCTTTGCCATTGCACTGTGATATACAAATCATCTTGTAAAACTCTAAAAATTATCTAAGCATAATCTCATAATAGAAATATTTTGAAATGAGTTTCTTCAGAATCACCTTACCTGAATTGCAAAGAATATTGATTTTAGTCACCCTGCTATATTTACTCTTTTTACCTGTAGTTCTCGTATTGCCAAGAATCCTTCTTCATGGATTGATGACTATTTGGATTGGATTACACCTGCTTCTAAGAAATCATGTTGTCGTTACTACAAATCCACTGGCAAGTTCTGTGATTCTACAGGTAAGAAATATTGGATTTATTGGATAGAATTTTATCACACTTTTCCTTCATTAATCAATCATTAGATTGACAGTTCACGTAGCATAAGACTTGCAATTTGAGATGCCCTTTTTTATTTTTCTTTCTTTTTTCTTAACAAAATGCAAGAATGTCATCAAACACTTGTATAAAAATTATTTTAAAGGCACTTGTGATCTTTTATTGAAAAATATTTAAAACTTTAAGGAAAGTTGATTTTCTCATTCTGTTGTCATTTTAGTAAGGGATCCAGATTGTGTGCCTTGTCAAGTAAAAATGAACTTTGGACGTCCAGATGCCGATTCATTCATGAAGTTTTTGCCATGGTTCCTTGAGGACAATCCATCTGTCGATTGTTCAAAAGGGTAAGTGGAATTTTTATTCTTTGTTTTATTTGCAATGCTGCCAGCATAATTGAATGGATAGCAACTCGAAATGAAAAATCAGGAAACAATGTTCAAATTCTATTTGGGCCCATTACCTTCATTTATGCACAACTGATTTTAAATTTAAGAGATTAATCTTTAGATTTTGGCTTCTCTCTATCCCTATTCGAGGTATCCGCCCCCCCAATCCAGACTGTAAAAAGATTTATTTGGGAGTTGGAGGGATTCCGCATGGGTTATCTAAAGCATTGCAAAAAAGCAACAAAAAAATTTTCTAACTCTACTGAAACAAAACAAAGAAAAAAAATGGAAAGGATGTATTTTTGGTTACATAAATATTGACATACTAGAGAATCTGTAGCCAGCAGCAGATTTTGATATTAGCCAAATACATTTTAGTAATATCCAAAATGTTTTTTGACAATTTTAAGGTCAGTTAAATCATTAAATTTTGATTTACATGAAGAAATTTGTGGTAGATGCGTCTCCAGGACATGAAATCACATGTTCTTGAAACTAGATTTGTGTGGGCTTTATATAATATCCGTACTTAGATTGTTTTTTTTTTTTTTTATTTCAGTGGTCATCCAGCCTATGGTACTGCAGTAAATCTCCTAACAGAAGATAATGTGACTCGCATTACAGGTAATTATTTTGAAATGACACCCTAAGACCCCCTATGGCATGTATAGTATGGTGTACCACCCTCATTCATTTTATATTCCATTGGTGGGATTTAAGTTTCACTCAGTTTCTTCTTGCAAACCAGCAGTTTGTGGAACAGACTATCAAGTGCATGCTTAACCCCCAACAATAACTACAATCTTAACTTGTTCAAGTCTAGGACTGTTATCTTCTCTTCATATCACCATAAACTGTGCCTCTTGCTCTGTAACCCTCTATCGACTCTTGGGCCTTGTACTGGATTTTTAAGAGATTAATAAAATGCAGGTAAGATATACAAACCAACACAAATTCTTCCATTATGGTTGTGAAGAAAAAAGCTTTGATGTCACCTTATTTAGTGTGGACACACAATTTTGGTAAACTAGATTGATATTTTTTAATTAGTTTTTCTGCCAGTGTATTTTCTTTTAATGGATTTTTCTGTTTGTTCCAAATTCATCCTTTTATTTTAGTTGTAAATTGAACTGTCAGTTTGATTCTTGAATTTCATACTTTTACTTTTAAATCTCTCACACACGCACATTTTATACATTCATATATATATATATATATATATATATCCAAATGTAATGAGAACAAAAAGAATATAAATTCAAATGTTCACAGCATTAATTTAAGAGGGCTCATTACCAAGAGTAGAGCAATAATTATTTATTATAAATTGTTATATATGGACAAAACAGTTACTCACAACAAAGATGCATTTTTGTTTTGATGTGGAAGCATCTCGACAGGTGAGGAACAAAGATGGTTATGAACGATTCTATTTAAAAATGCCACCTATGGAATATCACTTTCCTTTTCTCATTATTCAAATTGTTTTTGGAAAAACCATAAGGAGAAACACCATAAAAGGAAAACAAAAAATAATAATCAGTAAAAGCAAAGTGATCAAATTTTCTTCACATTTTTCACCCACCTTTTTTCCTTCTATTATTTTCTTGCCCCCTTCACTTTGCTTTTACTGGTTTTATTATTATTATTTCTTTTCCTTCTATTGAAACCCTTTTATGTTTTCCTTTTATCTCACCTGTTGAGATGCTTCTGCATCGAAACAAAATTGCATCTTTGTTGTGAGTAATTGTTTTGTCCGTATGTAACAATTCATGATTAATTATATATAATGTGTGTGTGTGTGTGTGTATATATGTGTATGTGTGTGGCTGAAAATCTACAAAGACGTTTTTATATCTGCAAGCGGAGTTTTGTTTTTTGTTTAATCATTTCACTCCTATGCAAGGCAACAGTCATTAACATGCATGGGGTCGCTGAGTGTGAAAGAATATAAGATAAACATTATTAATGAGTGAGAACATAAAGATGGAAGATAATGATTGACATTGCATTTAAATTTTTGAAAATCAAAGTTAATTGGAAAACAAGAAGCCAGAATGTTCAACAAGTGAGAAAAGAAAAACTGTTAGCATCAAACTTAGTCACATTTAGCAGATTCTTTGGATTTTATCAATTAAACTTTAAATTTTAACATAACTGATTTTAATTTAGGTCGTTTTTTGTTTTGTTTTTTTTGTTTTTTTTTTTTACATCAAAGCAAAATATTTACAAATTGAATGTTAGATTTATTCTTTTATATATTTTTTATTTTTTTATTTCTTTCATTCAGCTTCTTACTTTATGACCTACCATACTGTGTTGAAGACATCCTCTGATTATATTGAAGCATACAAGCATGCACGAGAAATTGCTGCCAATATTACCAAATCAATGGATACAAATGGACGGTACAAGGTGTTTCCTTACAGGTAAAATGTTCGCATTTGATGATTTATATATAATTTATATCCATTTTTCTGTGAATTCAATTAATTCAGTAGTCCTTTTAAAGCAATAATATTTAGTGTCCTCCTAAATTAGATTTAAGTTGATTTCAACCTTTCTTTTGCATGTTTAAAGAAAATCTTACTAAATTCATAGCATCATTATTCAGTCATCAATGTTTTTTTTTTGTTTTTTTTTTTACATGGCTTTTGCCAACTTCCAATGTCTTTCAAATAAATACAACTGCTGGTAACATTGTAACACTTTATACACTCTTTAAAAAAAGAATCTTTAAAAGCAATTGATGTTTGTTTCCCTTAAATTTATGTAGGATCCATTTTCCTAGTTGCTGAATTTTTGCAACTGTTTCTAAATAAGATTGCAGAAAAAAGTTTGTGTGTGTGTTGTTGGTTTAATTCAACTCTGACCAAAATGTAAATATAACACCTGAACAAATAAATATAATTTCATATTGCTGTAAATCAATATTGCACAATGGAAAAGCTTGGATAAAAAACTGGGTGACTTCAATGTACCACAAGGTTCGTTTTATGGTGCAGAGGTTTTAGAATTAATGGGTCTGTACATTTTATATAAAATCAACAAAGCAGTATACATAAACAACCACGGCCTGTATAGGGATGACGGGCTGACGACAGTGCCAGACAACAGAAGAGTAAATGACAATATAAGAAAATTGCTTTCCAACTCTTTAAATGCCTTGACTTTAAAATAGAGGTTGATATCAATAAGTTGTCCAATATTTGGATGTAGAATTAAATCTACAAACTGACAGTGTGTCCCAAGACATGAAACCTGACACAAAATTAAAATACATGAATTCTGCATCCATTCAACCTGTCAGTATAATAAAGCACCTCTCTAAAGAGTCTAGGTTGTCTAGAAATTCCTAGTAAAATAATTTTTGAAGATGATAAAAAAAGAGTATGGAAAGACTTTAAAAGATGAGGGGCATAAAACTAAACTGGAATTTAAACCTCAAATAAAACAACTGATGAAGACTAATTCAAGGAAAAGAAATGTCATTTGGTTTAACTCCAAACCTCCTCCCTTTTAACTTGGAGGTCAAATGTAAAATAGGGAAAATATTTTTCAAACTACTTAATAAACACTTCCTCCACCCAAAGTTCCGAATTACACAATCTTTAATAAAAACAATTAATTTAAGCTGCACTAGTGATTTGGAAACCACAGACAAAATGCCAGGAATTTCAAAACTAATGTGCAGCAAGACATTGTTAACAGTGAAGCATGTAACTGTAGAAATAAACAGTAGATGTCCACTAGATGGAGCTTGCAAAACTGAAGGAGACATTTATAAAGCAGAAGTAAGATATAAATGGTGGCCAGATCAAATTATACATGGGATGTAGTGAAAGCAGCTTCAAGAGGAGATGGTATAATCACAAGTCCTCATTCAAGCTATAAAGAATTCTACCAGACTAGCCAGCTATGTGTGAAAATTAAAAGGAAGAAAAAAAATAACAAATCCAATTGTAAACTGCGAAATATGAAGAAAAAAAAGCTAAACCTTACAACAGCCATAGTGATATGTGCAGGGAGAAAAGTTAATAACATTTGCAGACCAGAAAAACCTTTTGAATAAGAGATCAGAAATAATGACACAATGCATACACATAAAAGTTCTTTTGAGTTTGTATGAACCAAGCAGAATGAGAGTTTGTACATTTCCTGTAACCCTGCCTCCAATACAATTTCAATACCCTTGCTTTTGTCCTCCTCTTCTATTAGGCATTGTGTTGTATGTTTATTTATCTTTAAATAATAAAGAGTTAGGAAATTATTTAGCCCAAATCTCTTGAAGATACCAAAAGGTTGAAACCAAGGTAGCATGATCAGCTGATCTCCTAATTTTTATTATATATATATATATATATAGTGTGCGTGCATGTTTCATTAAAAATGACAGGCGAGGGACTACGGTTAAGCTTTTTACTTAATTTTTCTTGTGTTCAAACAAGAGCTTTCTTTTCTGGACAAAGAGTGTAAAAACTGTCCAAATGTTTTATATTTCCGAGTGCTTTCAGCTGTACCTTTAGCCATTATCAAGGATGGTTTGATTTTTTTCAGCTTAATCGAGTGTCTGCATTACACACTAAGACATACACATAATGCAGACACTCAATTAGAAGGGGAATAACTAATATGTACTGGGAATAAACAGCTTCTATGTTGATCCAGAAAGAGTGAATTCTCTCTCTTGTAAAAAAAGATGATGTTAAGAGCTCTGGAAATCTTGCAGGATTTCTCATCAGTGGACATCACCATGACAACACGCATCACGCACATGATACTGGACAGATTTAGAAGGAAAACTGCAACAATTATTACGTGAGGTAATTGAAGAAAGCTATTATAAAGGACTGATCATTAAGAGAATCCTGGCTGTCAGCAAAAAGGACCACTACCCCACCCAAGGTGTGACCCATCTACTGGTGATGTAAGATTGAAGCATGAATGGAAGTTATATTTTGTAGATAGTAAGAGACAATGAAAATTGTGACACAGAACTTCAAAGGCACATAGCTAAAGATGCTTTTTTTTTTTTTAATAAGCAAAGTTATTAAAGGATTGAAGAATATCCTTAGAAATTGTGTGGAACTTTTTTCTTTTTTTTTTCATGGCAGTGAATGCTGGACAATTTCTTCACAGATGAAGGGACTTGAAGCCACAAACTTGATTCTACTGAAGAATGTTGATAATACAATGAACAGTTTAGGGATGCTAAAAAGCAACTACTAACAAGCGACACATAATGAAGATGGATGGCAGAATAAGTACTGCAGAGACAGAAGAGATATAAAGGAAGTTGTGGAAAACCATGATTTCATTCATAATGTGTGATCCCTGTTTAGCTGTCAAATAAAACTGTTGGATGATAGAAAAAATTACAAAAATAGCTATCTTTCATAATACAAAAAAAGTCAATAATAAGTCTATCGAGAATCTATGATGACCCAATCTAGCATAAATTTGACATGGGCTAGGTATTGACTCCTTTCGACAAGTGTTTCCTACTGTGAGCTCTAAATCCAAAACTTGAAGCACAAATTTTGTCATTGATGGGGGCATGCTACTTGGAAGGTTGAAAACACCATGTTTCTGTGCTGCTCTCTCTTATCTTCCACCTTTTGCAACCTGTCATTTTCAAATTGGTTCACACCCCAGCATGGGTTGTGACGCCACTGTAATTATTATTGGATGCTGGTGATTCCCATGTGTGTTGTAGACATGATATTTTCCATTGTTAATAGACATCCAAGTTTTTTCTACTTGCTTCTCAAACTTTGATGATTTATTTGAAATAAATGCTGAATCTTGAAGACCTTATACCAACAATAAGTGTTCAGTAGATTGCTTATTGTTTCTTTATTCTCTAAACTAACTAAACCTTTTTCACATCACGATTTCTAATTAAAATGTCTTGCTTCCCTAAGCCAATGTTCTCATTGTATTCAAGTATTTCATTTAAGTATAACTAATGTTATAATTACGGTTAGTTATTTTACATGAGGCTGGATTAACACATTCATAGCTCAGATGAAGCCAAGAATTTCAAATGCTGATTTATATATATATATATATATATATATATGCTGCCAGACTTTTCAAAAGATTGCTGCTACACAATTACTAAGTACATAGCCAGAATTTTGATCAGAAAATTTCACCATGATTTTTGTGTGGTTCATATTGACAACATAATTTAGAATGAAATTAAGGTCATTAACAATGAAAGATTGAAAAATAAATGTTTATAAAATATTATTCAGCCACTTTTACTAAACTGCAGATTTGAGATAGATATGCGTGTAAACACACTGTTTTTATTGTTAGCTTAGCTTTTTTTTGTTAGTCATTGATTATAAATAAAATCCTCTCTTCTTCTTTTGCAGTGTATTCTATGTGTTTTACGAGCAATACCTCACCATTGTTTATGACTCGATTGTCAACATTGGCATTTGTTTAGCAGCCATCTTTTTGATGACTTTCATCCTTCTGGGATTTGACATCCATTCGGCAATCCTTGTTGTCTTTACAATTATGATGATTTTGGTGGACCTCCTAGGAATGATGTATATGTGGGATATTTCATTTAATGCTCTCTCACTTGTCAACCTTGTTATGGTAAGTTTCCATACCTTTTCCTGTTTATGACTTGGACTTTACTATTGGCTTGGCCAAAAAGGTTTTCTTGTTAAATACAAAATTTACTTAAAATTTTTGACCAACCCAATAAGTTTAGCAACAAAAATGATAGTTATTTTAATATTTATTTATTTTTAGTTTTTAATACTTATTTTGTTTATATGAATGAATATTGAATGAATTCAGTCTGTGTTTGATTTGTTTGTAGATCAATTTTTGAACAATTCAAACTGGAATTTGAATCCAATCATTAGTATGCCATTTTGACTTGTGTGACATCTTTGATAATTTTTCAATAAGTAAGTTATTGAAGAATGTCCTTAGAAATTTTGTGGAACTTGATTTTGATAATTCATTTTTTTTTTTTTTTTTTTTTTTTTTATTCACTTGAGATAATTTATCTGGAATTGGAATGAAAGCAGTGATGGCAACGACCCTGAATCCATCATAAAAATGCAGTATGGGGAATTAGTAAATACTAAACACTTCAGATACCTTGGCATATGGATCAGCTATAACAAAAATAGAAGAAAATGAAATTGAACATAGAATAAGTTCTGCTAGATGGAGTTTTCACCCAACACTGCAAATTGCTATGAAACCAAAACATCAACCTGAAAACTCAAGTTATGTTTTTCCAAATATTTTCAGAAATATCTAAATTTTCAGCTGCATGCAACCACTTCCTAAGATCAATGGTTAAAAAAGTCTTTGAGCAAGTAAAACTTTGAAGGTCTTGGCAAAGATCATCCTTCTTTGAACCTTGTGGACTGGTGCTACAGAATCACAAACAAAGAACTGTACCAAATAAGAGAAACCACATCACTTGAGGACTTTCAACAGCAGCAACAACTAAAATGGATATCACATGTAATTGAAAGAGAAAATAATGAAGCCTGAGTGTCTTGGCAAAGATCATCCTTCTTTGAACCTTGTGGACTGGTGCTACAGAATCACAAACAAAGAACTGTACCAAATAAGAGAAACCACATCACTTGAGGACTTTCAACAGCAGCAACAACTAAAATGGATATCACATGTAATTGAAAGAGAAAATAATGAAGCCTGAGTGTCTTGGCAAAGATCATCCTTCTTTGAACCTTGTGGACTGGTGCTACAGAATCACAACCAAAGAACTGTACCAAATAAGAGAAACCACATCACTTGAGGACTTTCAACAGCAGCAACAACTAAAATGGATATCACATGTAACTGAAAGAAAATAATGAAGCCTGAGTGTCTTGGCAAAGATCGCCCTTCTTTGAACCTTGTGGACTGGTGCTACAGAATCACAAACAAAGAACTGTACCAAATAACAGAAACCACATCACTTGAGGACTTTCAACAGCAGCATCAACTAAAATGGAAATCACATGTAACTGAAAGAGGAAATAATGAAGCCTGAGTGTCTTGGCAAAGATCATCTTTCTTTGAACCTTGTGGACTGGTGCTACAGAATCATAAAGAACTGTACCAAATAATAGAAACCTGTTGAAGATTTCTATTACAGCCCATTTTTTGTTTTTTTTTCCACACCCACTGTCAACCTGTATTATATTTAATTTTATTTCTCTCTACTGTATCTGTTGTAATCATCAGTTGTACAAAGCCAGTAAACTTAAACCCTCTGCCATGATTTCTTAGTGCTAGCAAGATGATGGGTAGCTTCTGAACAGTTTCAAATAGCCAGTTTTCAAGCACTTCGCCAGGCCAATAACATGAAGAATTAACCTTCCTGCCATATATATATATATATATATATATGTGTGTGTTGGGGGGGGGGGGAATATTATTAGACAGATATTTTGTGTCAATTAATTTTACTGATCAACTTTTCTAAATTATGAATAATTCTTAGACAAGGAGCAAATTCCGTCAAATTGTCAATTATATTTCTGACAGAATTTCTTTCCTGTCGAAGAAGGATTATTTGTAAATTGACAATGGTGATCAGTAAAATTGACACTAAACATGTCTTTAATAATATCTTCTGCGCACACACACACTAAAATTTTATATATATCCAGCCAACAAAGAAACCCTTCAAAAAGAAAATGTTTGACTAGATTGTGGAAAGTGAATTAAGATGAAAATAAGTAGCCAGTTATGTTATTGTACAATTAACACATTTCCAAAATGCACAGATACTATATTCTGATCCTGCACAGAGAATTAGGGAGCAACATTTTTCTTCATGTGTGGTGTAAGAGTTAGGGCCCTAATTCTAAAGTTGTAATTTTAGAAATCATAATTATCTAATTTTTTTTCTTTTTTTCCTCAGGCCATTGGTATTTCTGTTGAATTCTGCTCTCATATTGCCCGTGAGTTTGCCTTCTGTTCTGATGGAACCAGAGTTGACCGTGCTCGATTTGCAACTGCTTACATGGGCAGTTCGGTAAGTGTTTTATTTACTATTACTGACTAGGAATCAAATAAACTCTCATGAATAAATTTTCATTTTCATCTTTAGTTTTTAGCTACAAGTTAAAATAGTAACTCACTTTCTACTGCCTCGGTTTTCATCCACTATTTTTCTATAGACTGAAAGTTTGACATTATTGCTTTTCTTTTGAGTTCTTTGAGATTTTCACTCGATGCCTAATTGTAAAAAATGAAAGACATTTTCCCTCTGATTTGCAAAAGGCAGTTTATAAATTCTTTTATATGCTAAGCTTTCTTTATAACTTATTCAAACTTTGATGCCAGGTTAATAACACTTGTTACTAGTTTATATATGGAGAAGATTTTAAATAATAGTTTTCTTAATATTTTTAATGAGATTATTAATATTCTAAGAAGTGAGTGTAGGGCCTGTAAATATTATTTTCCCTTTATTTGATAACCAGTGTTGATTGCATTATTTTACACAAGATATCTTGAATTTTTCAGATAAAATAAAGGAGATTCATATTAACAACCCAAATTAAATGCTTATCCTTTTTAAGTGTTAGAAAATAAGTTTGACTATTTTATTCCCTTGCTACATTGTCATGAACATGTTGTACAATGCTTATTGATAAAAGTGAAACATTTTCAGTTCAAAGCTAAATATAACAAAAGTTGGCATAAAATGTTTCCTTCTTTTAGTTGAATACCTTAACAAATGCTAAGAGCTCAAACATGTCCAGTGAGCTTGCTGCACACCGGGATTCCATCTTAGGTTTTTTTTACATCCCCACACCTTTGCTTAGATGGCTGTTGATCCCATGAAAGGATTCATCCACACTTTTTCACAGGTCTTGGGAAACGTGTGGATCCACTTCTTCTCCCCTACTCAGCTATGGGTTAAATAATAGGACTTGTGTCTGGAAAAATCATTCTCAAAAAACTTATTAATGCAATGTTCATTCGCAATAAAAAAAAAATTTTTAAAAAATCTTACAATCCAAAAATATTTAAGTTTTAATTAACCCACAAAGGGGTTGATAAACTGTAAAATACAAATCAATTCTCACTCGATAATCTTGGTAGAAGAACCAGTTTAGTTGCTGAAAACCCATCCATGCGGCTGGTGGTACTGGCTTATGTCGTAAAAGTAGCCAGACAGCATTCAATGATGTTGACTGGTTCTTTTTGGCTAAATACTGTTCTTGCTCGGAGAGTGGGATTGATCCATTGTGACATGTCTTATTTGCATTCTCAGCAATAAGGTCACACACACACACACACACACTTCAGAGATTAATACTAATCATAGATCAAACAATGAACATTTCAAACCAAAATGTGGCTATTATGTCAGGCTATGGACTTAATGATTCAGCTTTACATTGTTTTCATGTGGTTAACAAAATCAAAGTCAATGAGTTGTGAAAGACAAATTTGAGATAACCAATGAATGCAACAGGAAAATACAGATATCAGCTTGTTAACCATAACACATCTGACCTGGTTACTTAGTGTCAGTCTTACATAGTTGAGTGGCATGTGGTAATAATTGTGCTATCAGTAATGGTACCCATTCCCCATGAAATGTCGTGTGTAATATCTGAGCTGATGATTTTCATGCTGTACACCTTTTTGAATCTGGTTATGATTTGAAGTTTTAAAAAAAGAAAAACAGCTTTAAAGTTTTATAAATTTCTAGTTTATTCTGATTCTTCCAATCAAACTATTATCACTGATATTTCTGACTTTTTCTTTTTCTCTTAGGTACTGAGTGGCATTACACTGACCAAACTTGGTGGTATTATTGTTCTTGCTTTTTCCAAGTCTCAAATTTTCCAAATCTTCTATTTCCGACTTTATTTCGGAATTGTCGTCTTTGGAGCAGCTCATGGCCTCATGTTCCTTCCTGTTTTACTGAGTTATGTTGGTGAGTTAATATTTCTTTTTCATAATAACTCTTTCTACAAAACGCATATGTTAGAATAGCCAATGATAAATAGGCCAAAGTTTTAAATGTGTATAAATGCCCATATTATCTAACAACCAGGAACATCTGAAACTGCTGTCAATGGTCGATCATGTTTATACTAGAGATATACAATTTTATCATTTCACCCCCAAGCAAGCTGGGAGTATCACTAATATGCGGGGGGTTACAAAGAGTGAAAGTGAGAGAAATGACTGCTTATTAGGGGTGGTGGATTGAGGAAAGGAGAAAAGATGAACAAGATGGCAGTTGACATTGCATTTAAATTTTTGAAGATTTAGTTTTCAGGGAAGTAAACAAAAAATGGTTCAGAGGTGGGAAGTGTGGGAAAAGAAACTGTTTGAGTAGAAATGGTGGTTATATTTTAACTATTTCAATGCTAAATGGGTGGGACCTAGATGCCAATCTCGTAGCACAATGTAGTCGGGGCTCATGGAGGGGGGACTCATCAAAGCAGTTGCCATGAAAATATTTGTAGAAAAGACAGAGGGAAGTCACATCATGTCTGTGAAAGTGACTGAAGTCAGCATGCCAGATCAGGATCAATTACGTTGCAGATCCTTCTCTGGAGTTTGTCAAGAACCTCTATGAACAGTAGTGTCACCAGACCAGATATGGCAACAGTATTCAATGCATGGATGAATGGTAGATTTATAAATATCTTGTTTTCTGGGGGTTCCCTTTAGACACAGAGGCAAGACGACTAGCAAAGCTGTACACATGTTTATTCCATGATGGTCAACTGCAGAAAGAGGGTTAATACTGTTAGTGACTAAGGGAGCTAATTGCTCCTGCTTCTGGAGAGTTCTATTAAGGAGATTACTAGGTAATACATCATCTCCCTTTCTTTATTTAAGATTAGTTGATTAGTATTACATGGGTAATATTTATAGTCCTCGGTTCAGCCTGTGTTTCTATGGAATACCTGAAATAAAGACCATCTTTTGTTTCAGAGGTTTAGTCTTTGTGGTGGCTTTATTGTTTTGTCTGAACGGTGTAGTGTAGTGCTTGACTGATGGTCATACAGTTTTGTTTCTGATGGTAGCTGGGTGTTTTGTGTTTTCATCTTAGTATTTGGTGAGTGTGGTGTACTGTTTGGTATTGTCTGTGAGTGGTTGCTATCAACGTTGAGGTCAGATCTAGTTGACTCTCTCCTGGCTGCTGTTTGGAGACAAGAGGGTCTTCTCATCAGTCAGCTGTTGAGTAGTTCTGCTGGTGATTTGAGGTGAGTTGAAATAGGTGTTGCTCTATAAGCCATCATCGCCAGGTGACAGTCTGTTCCTGATTCTCTGGCTTTTATTAATAGCTTTTTGCATACTCACACCATTCTCTCAGCGAATCCATTCCATTGAAGATAGCGAGGCGAGGATGTAATGTGTCCCAAAGTTATATCTTTGGGGGAAGTTGGCAAGCTCCACACTGGTGTATTGGGGTCCACTGTCACTGTAGACTATCTCTGGTATGCCTCTTTCTTCAAACTGTTGTTTCACTTGTTTTATTACTGCTGAAAATGTGGTGGAATGGAGGTGTCTGACAAACAGACTCTTGCTTAAACTGATCAGCTGTGAGGGTGAGGGTTAGGGTTGCTTTTCATAGTAAAGAGATCAGTACCTATGTATTGCCAGGGTAGGATGGGGTCTTGTTTGAGTAATGTCTCTGTTCGGAGGATTGGCTGGTGCTTCTTGCACATTGGGCATTTTGTGACCATGTCTTTGAGGTCTTGATTGATCCCTATCCAGTATACGGCCGTTCTTGCTCTTAACTTTATTTTCTCAATCTCCTGGTGGGAGGCATGTAGTTGCTGTAGTATGTCATGATGAAGGGATGCTGGTATTATAATCTTGTTCCCTTTCAACAGCACACCATCCTGTATTCCAGTTTCTTCTCTGAAGTTCCAGTAGGGCAAAAGAGTGGGTGGGCAGCCATTTCTATCTGTTGGCCATCCTGCTGTGATGACTTTTGTTAACTCGTCTAGAGTTGGATCTTTTGTTTCCTCTTTTACAGCCTGTAATCATGTTGGAGATGTACTAAGGTATTGATTCAGCATATATATGTTGAAATCAATACCCTTCACGAGCATTCCAGGTCTGGGGGATATTCTTGATAAGCAATCTGCGATGGGGACTGCTTTGCCTGGGCAATACTTTATTGTAAAGTCGTATCCTTCCACTTTTAGTAGCATTCTTGCTAGTCTTGGTGGTGCCTGTGCCAAGTTCTTCAGTGCTATCGACTGGAGTTGTTTGTGATCAGTGTTCACTATAACGATTGAATCATTCTAATCCAAACATGACAGCTAACATTTCTCTCTCAATATTAGAGTATTGGGTTTCTGGTCCTGTTAGTGTCTTGCTGGCAAATGCTACAGGTATTTGGTCCTGTAGCAGTGCTGCTCCCAAACCTGCAGTTGAGGTGTCAACCTGCAGTGTTATGGGTGTCTTTGGATTGAAGTAGCTTAACACTGGTTCCACTAATCTCCTTTTTGATGCTCCCCAAAAGCTTCTTCCTGTTGAGGAGTCCAAGTGAACTCTGGGTCATTTCATGTCAAAACACCAGCAAAAAGTTGAAATCTGCACCCACCAACACCAAATTACTTGAAATTTGGCACAAATGCTTCCCTTCATGAGTTAGGAAAGTGTGCCAAACTATTTTGTACTAGACTTTACCATTCCAATTTTAAGTGGGGTGTGTATAATTTTCCTATTTTACCTCTAAATTAAGGTCGTGCAACGTCGCCAAATCTCAATGTTTTTTTTTTTTTTTTTTTTTTTTTTTAAATTAAAGAAAAATA
>OZ038498.1:106874762-106899762 GCA_964036315.1 Acanthosepion esculentum | reverse complement strand
GAATTATTAACCCATTAACTTTTTGTCCAGACAGGTGTCTTAGGAGTTTTATTCCTTATGTTTAATTTCAGTAGTTACCATTGTCGTTTTTATAGAAACTAGAACATCAAATATGTGTATAAAACATCAAAAAATAATATTGATTAGAAATAATAAACTGTGGTTTAGTGTTGATGTCTTGGTCGCTGCACCAATATGAGCCTCACAATGATCGTCGCAGCGGCAATATGTGACACCCACTGGCGGTCGAATCCTGGTTTACCATGGCACCAATATGGAACGCCCACTGGTGTGGTTGCAGCGCCAAAATGTGACGTCCACTGATCACTTCGCCAGTATGACACTGCGCCATCAGCCCATGGTCAATTCCAAGTTGCAGCGCGAAGCTGTAAGGGTTCTTCCGCCAGCGTTTTGGTGTTGGCTCTTTGTCACTGCCACCAGCCTGTATCCCGGTTGTTTCCGGTTTGATATCAGCTTTGTTGTTCCCAGCTCGCCTCCAACGTCTGGTTGCCGAAGTAACTGCTTTGATCTCCAGTCTAACCTACCCACGTTGTGATTTTGATCTTAGGTAGACGAAATCAATCAGGCGTCGGGCCATAGTGCAAGCTGAATCCGGGTTAAAGGTGATACCGCACAAATGTAAGTAAAAGAAATAATAAAACAAAACTCAAGAGGTTCAAATATGTTGAGAAATAACAATTGTCTTTATCTGTCTGTTGAATACAGGAGTGCGTCTCTCTCCCAGCCTGTTTCTATGGATTCGTGACACTTTTTGTGTTTCTTAAGCGAGTTTTGGTATCTTAAGTCGTTCTTCAATAAAACTTGCTTTTGGTAGGAAGACTAAGTCGAAGGCGTGGAATCTTGGTCACCTTCTGCGAGGCGCTATTTTCCAACCTAAACTCTCTCATACTCAACTCGAACTAACTCTGGAATGCCCAGAGACGTTCGTTTATATTGACACCGACCAAAACCCGGTGTGGGGCCGAACATGGTTTGGGTTCCTCGATAATTCTCGATTCCCAACAAGAATTCTCTTTGTCCTCAGGACGGGAAAATTAATTACTTCCCATTTTTGGAAGATTAATCACTTTCCATTTTGGAGGGGTTCTCCCTCGTCCGTGAGGAGAGGTCGGAGGAAAATTTTCCTCCTAGACTCTTTCTTTCTCATATTGGTATCTCATACCAATCCTCTCGGTGGATGTTAACACCTTCACCTATCACTCACGCCACCACTTGGCCAATGATTGCTCGGCAGTGTGGGTGTGGCTAGACTGGCCCTCTTAAAATTATCTTCCAGAATCCTCTTCATCAGCCAAAATTTTTATGAATTCCACATTGCCATAATTAAATTTTTATCAAATCTTATCCTTTTCCTGAGCCACCCAAAATCCCCTTAGCAGAATCTCTACTGACTCATTAATCACTGTCAAAACCCGACACCTGGTTTCTCCACTAGTCAACTTTTAAATGGGTGGCCGTATTTACCTGAGAACCAAATTCTTTATTTTTCTCATGTCTTAAAATTCTCGTATCACCAGATGCTCACTTTTGGCAACGCTGTGTCTGTCGTCAACAGTTTGAATAAGTAATAATACTTTCTTTCTTCTTTTTTTTTTTTTTTTTTTTTTTTTTTTTTTTTACGCGGTTCCCTTGTTCATGCCAAGATCTGTACATATAACAGATGGCTTTCTTTGTTGGGACCCAAGAATAAAAATTAAATGGTATCTCTGAAAGATAACTAATATTGATCTTCTCTGCCTGTATGCAGTTGACCGAAGCCAAAATTCTTTTATAGCCCCCATGTATGGTTGGCTTTGTCTTTCTTTCCTGAATTCTGTTTTCCTTGGCGCGTCACTCTCTTATCATGAAATTAATTAATTTTGACAGAATCTTAACTCTGGCTTTCTCTTACGGATTTTCTGTCTTTTGCGAAACATATCTTTCTTTGTAAATGAAATAAAATCTTTTCCCATTTCTTTTTTTCTTTTTTTTTTTTTTTTTTTTCTTTTTTTTTAAAAAGAAAAATGTCATTCAGTCTGTCTTTCGATATAGCTCTTTCTTGCCTTAAGTATTTCCCATTTTTAATTTCTATGGTTAATTAGTTAGCCAATTACCATAGCTAAATAGTGTCACACATTTCAAAATAGTCATTATTTTCTTTTGAAATGTAAAATTACAACAGTGTCTTCTTACGGCTAATAACTTTAAAGGCTAAGTGTTGTAAAATATACCTCCACAAATGTAATGTATGCAAGCAATTCCTTGTAAATACAAGGAATAACGTGATGTGAGTTTAATTTTAACAGATCCCCAAATGGGGCTTATGGCAAGTAATGTGTTAACCAGAGAGAAGGTTCCAATTTCTGTTGGGTTTGCTATATCCATTTATACATAAATTTTCTTGGGAAATGTATTGAATACACCTCTTCTCCCCCCAGCTATAGGTTAAAGTGAAACTTTTATCACTAAACCATTATCTCATGAATTCTTAAGATCTAAAAATATTTTCTGGCTTTAAATCAAATGCAAATGGTTGATAAGATAGAAATTGAATTGCTCAATCAAAATTCCAATACTTTTATCAAGTTCAGTTACCTGAAGAATGTCAGAGAGTAAAGTAATTGTAACTCGCATGCTAGACAGGTTAGCATATTGTTATCAGGTTGGAAAGAAAGTTCTCATGTTTTATGAATACATTTGATTCAGAAACCAATTTTCCTTACAATCAAAACATTTAATGTTTAAATAATTATACATGGAAAAATTTTTTTTTTTTTTTTCAGTGGAAATGCCTTTTTCTTCCCACACATACAGAAATTATTGGTGAATGAAGCTTTAATGCTATTATTACAATACAATGATTTCTGTCCACCTCCCTTTTTCTCATCAAAAATTACAATATGTTCAAACCCAGGTAGGAAATGTCAGTATCATGTTAAAAATTTAATAATACCAGTTTGCTTGTATAAAATGCTGGCATCACACACACAAAAATAAATTTATTGGCAGGTTACTGTTCTACTGTCTATAAACTTGACAACTGATACAGATGAAACCTGAAATCATTATGCATGTTGCCCTGTCTATCAAATTTTTAAGTATGTTTGTCAGAAGTGGGAAATAGTAAAACAGTATGATGATCTACAGACTTCTTTAATCAATAGTTTTCAGTTGCAGATTTTAAATTTGACATTATCAAGTCCCTTGGAATGTGTCTCCAAGAACAAGTCAAGTGGATGACTTCACAGTAAATTCTAGTAATATTATTATTATTTTTATTTTTTATTTTTTTCATGGACAAAAAAAAAATCTATTTAAGAGAGACATCCTGTTTTTATTTAATAAAAATAAAAACATGAAAAAGGATAAAGTTTAATTGTTCAAGCCTGCATTAGTTTATTACAATTACCTATTGTAGAAATACAATTTCTTGCACATCTTAAGAAAATTCTTTTTCCTTTTTAAGTCAATGATCATAATTTTCAGGAATCCCATCTCTAGCCAGCCTCTAAATTGGCAAACCTAAAATTTGGGTAGTGATTTTTAGATAATCATAAAATTAGTACTTTTCTGAAACACTAGAAGATAGATAGGGTGGTAAGACCCCCACCAGAATCCATATAATTAGTCAGGAAGTAGGCAGTGAGTTAGCAAAACTATTGGGCAGTAAATGTAAGGGTCCTTTCTCTGTGGACAAAAGCAGTTCACCTTTCCAAAGCCAAAGGAAGACATTGCTTCTTAAGGGAGAAATTGTATTGCTTACTATTTCACAATCAGAGTCTTGAAAAGCATTTGTCATTATTCCTTGTTGAATTTTTGATCACGGCCAGTGAGACAAACCTGTGAACATAACGAGCTGGCTCTCTAAGCACAGAGTCGACCTTGGATGTTACAGCTTGTGCAGTGATGCATGGAAGGCATTGTCACTATTATACAATGTCTAATTATCAAACACGATTAGTATTTGTGGTTATTGTTTAACAAGGGACAAAATTAAATAGTGATGCCTTTATTTATATCTTTTGGAGAAAAGATGCATAACAAAATGGGAAAGATTTTTCATTTTTGCCCTTCAGGACATTGAACTAAGTTTATATTGATGCATATGAAATGAGACACTGGGAATTTTAAATTAATTTCTTTCCTTTTTTTTATGATAGGCATTTTGGGTATGTAATCTAGCTGATTTCATTAAGATTCTTTGTGTGTGTCCATCACTTTGGTTATTAAGTATCTGACAGTGTGATAACGGAAAATCTGCCATGAATGATGAAATGTAAGAATCAGAACACAAATTTACTGTGAATGTTTGAGTGATTAAAGCACTTTCTAAACATGTTTGTCTTAGTGAATTGTTTTCTCTCTTAATTATAGTAGCATTTTTTAAAATTAAAATTGTGGTCAGTTGTGGTATGGTGAGCAACTAATGCATTTAACGTGTTGTTTTGTAAAAGAACCCTTTTGTCTTCATATAATCTTTTATTTAAGTTTCTTGATTTCTCTTATGTCTTCCTTGTGGCAATGATTACAGATAATAGTCAATTCTCCTTCAAGTTTTAGCTTATTTTGTTTAGTATTAATTAAGTTTTGTTATTTTAGATGTAGATGTGACAAGTTTTATGTTGTGTTTAGATAAATTCTTTTCTATTGTCATTGTGCCAGAGTTTGTGGGTAGCACTATATTTTTTTTTTGATTTGTTGGTTTTGTCATGAATGGCTACATTTCTATTTTGGAACATTTGATTTTTTTTTTTTTTCGTATTGAATATATAATTTTTTTTTTTTTTTTTTTCAAGTTTCTCACCCCAAGGCGGGAGTGCCCTAGCATGCAAGGGGTTACAGAGAGTGGGAGCGAGAGGAAAGGATGAAGAGAAGGACTGGGAATAGATCAAGGCATCTGGAGATGTTGATTGACATTGCATTTGAATAGTTGGAGATTATAGCTATCAGGGTGCAGTTACCGTGAAAGTATTTATAGAAAAGACAGAGGGAAGCGACGGCATATCTGTGAGAAAGTTACTGTAGATGAGATGCCAGATCAGGGCCAGCTGCATTGCATATCTGTCTCTGGATTTTATCGAGGACCTTAAGATGAACAGTGGCAGCCCCAGACCATATATGGCAGCAGTATTCTATGCAAGAGTTAATGGTTGATTTATAGATTTGAAGGATGGACTCGGGCAAGAAAGACTTTCTGGTGCGACACGGACAACCAATTTTTCTTGTGGTAGATGAAGCTATTGATTGAATGTATTTGTTCCATCTCAGGTCAGTGGACAGTGTGAGACCAAGTAGTCGCAGAGAGGTGCTCTCGTGGAGTTGAGCATCAGACATTCTAATGAGAGGCAGGGAGAGTTCTCTGTGGTGGGTAAAAGAAAGCAGTTTTGTTTTTGAGACATTAAAGTTAACCAGCTATTTCTTGCTCCAGTCAGGCTATTGAAGGAACTTGAAGGTGTTTTCAATAGAGTTGCATCAATGTAAATGTAAACTTTGTCTGATGAAGTCCTAAAGGAGGGAACCCATTACACAAAAACTTTGTTACATTTTTCTCATATATTTGTTCTTCATATATATCATGTCTGGCTGCACAATGTCAGATTTTATTATGCAAGTCAATATTTTCACAATAAAACTGGTAAAATGATAAATATGCCATAAGAATTTCAACTTGTGTTTTAGTAATATTTGCAGTAACTCATTTGGAGGTGTGAAATTTTAACCAACTAGAGACTTCTTCATCACATTCGTATATTTTAACATAGTTATTGAAATGTATTTTTAATTTCAGATGTATACTTTACCATGAGTCAAAAGAAAGATATCACCAGAAAAGAGAAATAAATTTGATGGGAACAATTTTTGGAATTACAAAAGTAATTCATTAGAGATCAGTTAAAAATAAATTTGAATAGAAAGACAAGGGAAAAATGGTTTGAAAAATGTCCTAAACAGATCTTTAACTTTTTGTTCTACTTGGGTTATCTCCCTTGCACTGCTACCGTCAAGTGGCAGTGTGTTTGTTGTGACAATGGGAGTCTATTCAGAGATGTTCATAAATTTAGATGATTGATTCGGTGAGGGGGGGGGGAGAATATAACATTAATAATTATAAATAATATATTAAAAACTCACACTTAATTAAATAATAATAAAGAACTTAACGAAATATAAATTTTATAAACCGTAATTTTTATTGCCATGTGTAAACTTGTCATAAAATATTTTATGCGAAAAAAAGATCAATTTATTCAAGGGGAATAACCCATATCATTTTCAATGGATTATTTCCCTTGAATTCTATAACATAAAAACTATAATTTTTATCAGCTGTCCGTTCGGCCATATTGGCTTCAAACTTGTACTAATGTTTCGTGTCATCACTGCGAAGGTTTTGAACTCTACTTAGCTAGGATTATTTTATTTTCTTCCTCAAAAGAATATTTCTGATATAAGTAAAACGAAAAGTCAAAATTCTTTAGTCAAAGTTTCGTAAAGTTTAAATATTCGTATGTTTTTGTTTTTGTTTTTTTTTAAATAAATTTCGTTTTTTGTTGTTTTTACTGCTACTTTTATTTAGACACTAAAACTTACAGATTCACATTTACATTGGAAATTTTGACAAATTGATTTAGTCTTGATTTGTTTCTTACTGTAAAATTACAAGTAAAAATAAATAGTAATAATATAACAATTTGTAAGGAGTCGAAAAATATATTTTATCGCAACGAGTAAAAAAAATATTGAAAAGTTATAAAATAAAACTAAAAGTTTAATGTTTTGTAGGAAAATGAAATATAATCAATAATTAAAGTAATAATGAATAAAAAAAGAAATACATTTCCCTTGCTGTGAAGAAAAAATATATCTTTCTTCTCCTGGAATATCGGGATGTTTAATTTTTCATTTAAATTTAAGTGAAAAATTAAATTCTCAATTAAATTTAAGTTTTACCCGTATACGATTTTAAATGGATATATTTAAATTATAATTAAATATATTAATACACAGGACTAAACTGCCGATTTCGTTCTCGGCTTCTTCATAGGAAAAACTAACAACAAAACTACTCAATGAAGCAGACGATCTTAAAATTATTAAAAACCAAAATATACTGTTCACAGATAAATATTTATTTTAACAAATCAAAAATTACATGCATATTGTTCCATATGCTAAGTAGTAACAAACATAAAAATAAACAAAAGGATTTTTTTACTACAGTCTATAGAATGTATCATTCTATAAGCTGACAACTGAAACATCTTTCCTTTTTTTTCAGTCTTTTCTTTACAATAAACAAATGTTGTTATAAAATCTTTTTAACAGTCAATTCAATTTCTTCAGATTCTTTTATGTTGTTTTTTCTTTCTTCAAATACATTTCTTTTTTCTTCCTTTGAAACTCTTTTTCATTTCCTCAGGAGCTGAAAGTGTAAATTATAAAACACAAAGCCTAACCCAATCTAGGATCTTAAAATCTTCTTATTCCATGAAGAAGATCCTTTAAAATATTTTAAATCTTATTTTAAAGTAAAGAATGTGAATAGGGGCAGAATTCCCCGCATCGAACGACTCTGCCAAACAAAAAGAAACGTTGACTCTCCGAGTCAACAAACAAATCAAATGCAATAATTGCCCTTCTAGGGAATTAAATTACTTCTTTGAGCTTTGGAATTCTACCGAAGGTAATAAAAGTTTCTCACAAAGTCCTTCGATGCGAAAACTCACCCTCCCTCTTCCCATCCATAAATAAAACCAGTAATATAGCTATTAAAAAAGCTAAATAAATATTATTAACTCTATAAAAGGGAAATAATTCGATACTGCAAGTCGAATTATTAAGGGTAACACTTTATTTTATGTGGCAAACTAAATTAGTTAACCACGAAGTTAACCACAAAGGAGTCGTCTGCAGCTTCCAATTCCATGAAAAAGAGCGGCAACAAAAAATTATCGTCTGTTTTGCCATCAGACGCGTATTATACAAAATATCAATGCATCAACTAATATATTAGCACTGAAGTCATTGAAAAGATGTCTTCTCACTATCTTTATATATACAGTGTAACCCGGATATAAGAGAGTTGTCGGGACCGGAGAATACGTCTCTTATATCCGGGTTTCTCTTATATCCGGGTTTGGTCTATTTTGCTTAGGTAAGTATGGCTCTAATTTGGGACCAGATAAAATATCTCTTATATCCGGGTTTATCTTATATTCGGGTCTCTTATATCCGGGTTACACTGTATATTCTAAATTTCTGTAAATAAAAATTTTCCAAAGCTGATAATAATAAAGGGACCGGAAATTTCCCACGAATTTAAACGATCGTTGGGTGTCGCTGTTTATGTTTTATAAAAATATGTGTGTCTGTCTGTCTGTCTCTCAACATTCCTTTCTACAAGACTGGCAACTGAGCTCTGTTCTTCCTCTTGCATCAAGATGCAGTAGTACATAAATGAAGGCGTGCCCACTAGGGGACGTCTCTTTCTCGGACGACTGATATCACTTCCCAACGCATAACGTTCAGGCGTTTTGTTGTTTGTTTTTTTGTTTTTTTTTTTTTACCGAATCTCCGCTGATAACAAAACAAGCTTTACTTTTATCGTTCCAATTCAGCGTTGGGATGACTTGAGCTCGACCATTATAACTACCGATGAAGTAAATACAAAATTTATTTGGTCATCCCAGCGCAAGGCTGACTCAAACTCTATCATTTAAACCATTATAATTACTTACCCTAACTTACTTCTGAATCAGAAAAAGGAAAGCGGACATAATCAAGAGATAGTGTCATGTTATTTCAAAGGCGGGCTTTCTATGACAGCCTCCCTCATCCCTGAGTGAATTCTCTTCGGTATTGAGAAGCTTTATCCCTCACAAAAATAGCAACATAAGCCAAGCAGCCCACTCTGGTTCACGCCTGAATGTACTGCGGCCTTGAGCAACCGTAATCATTACTACCGTCTTTATCAAGGAGAACGGTGTAGCAGAAACCTTGACTCATTAAGAACTGCACATAATCACCACAAGAGAGTCTTAGAAAAATGCAAAGAGCAGCTATGCAAAACGCCATAAGTGACTCTTAAGTTATCTCAACCACGTCGGATAAAGCTAAACTCTTTGCTATAAACTTTGCCTCCTTCAATCTTAGACGTCAAATACCATCCCTTACCTGACTTCCCCCACCTCACACTAACACACGCTTTGTGATAGTTCTATATCGGCTCTGGAGGTTTACAGACTTATCAAAGACCTAGACTCTACGAAGTCAAGTGCTCCGGATAAAATCCCCGTAGTTGTTCTCAAGGACCTTGACCCCAAACTGTTTCTAATCTTGACGAAACAGTCTTCTTTAGGAAGAAATATACCACAAGCCCATGGAAGGTGTCTAGTGTTTGCTCCGTATTCAAGAATGTTGATGAGCCCTGCATTCCCGTCACAATATCACCCCATCAGCCTCCTTAGTGTCATTAGTAAACTTTTTTAGCTATCATAAACAAGAAAGTAGTTCAACACCTCAACAAAAACAAATTCCTGAGCGAAAACCAATATGGTTTTCGCTCTTCTCGGTCCACTGCTGATGTCTTAACTATTATCACGCATAGAATCAATGAAGCTGTCGATGATATAAATCTCTCGAGAGTGATCGCTCAACATATTTCGAAGAAATAAAGTTCGGCACAGGGGATTGCTACACAAAGTGACTAGCTATGGAATCACCTAGAAGGTTATCACACATATCAAGTATTTCCTATCAGGCGGGTTTATGAAGGTCGTCGTTAATGGTCAGTCTTCTGAGGCACACGAGATCAATGTTGGCGTTATCCAATGTTCTGTCTTCTCTCCTACCCCCTTTCTGCTTTATATGAACGATCTGTCCAAGAACATTCTCAAATCCTTAGTAAATATATATAGTGGTGATAGCACAGTGTATGGATGAACCTACCAAAAAAATTATTACAAGTGCTGCTCTCTCCTCTGGCCTAACTCTCAACGGGGAAAAGACAGGTTGATATCATTCAATACACCTAAAATTAATTTCGTAACATTTCATCACCACCAGACAGACGATAAACCTGCACTATTGTTGATGATGGATCATACCATCAAAGAGGCACATTTCTTTGAACGCTTACTGGGTCTAAACCTCATTCCTGACTACAAATGGAAGACGTATATTCGTGCCATCGCAAAAGATACCGGAAGAATGGGCGATTCATTGTATTGCTCCAGAAAATACAAGAAACTCTTGCTATCATGCTATATTACTTTTACAAGAGTCAGATCAGACCAAGAATGGAGTATTGCTGTCCAATCCCCACTGTCCAGCCTCAATAGAGTTCAAAGGCGCTTGCACGACGTTGTGGGTGATGAATTATTCTCCACCATTTGACCATTATCTCACAGACGAGACGCTACCAGCCTTTCACTGTCTTATCTCTATTACTATAGCAGATGTTTGGACTAGCTTCATTCCTTAGTGCCTCCCAGCTAGAACCCGCCATGACGTCTTTAGGGTGGCAAACCATCTCCATTCACTTTTGAATTTGGTTTGATAAAAATCAAGTTTTTCTTCCCTAGAACTGTTACTCTGTGGAACAAACTCCCAAGAGAATGCTCCCCTGACAACTACAATCTTGGTCACTTTAAGTCCACTTTCAACCGAGATCTATCCTAATCATTTTCATAATACTCAATTCCCATTTCCTCCTCCCTTACAATCTCACTCAGTAATCCTCTAACTTGAGTGGTTCTTGCGCCTTACAACATTAAGTTAACTAACAGTAAAAAAATGTTTACGTCGCTTTCTTTTACGCAGGAAGAACACCTAACACTTTTCGCATCTTTTACGCTGGTGACACGAAATAAAATTAATATTTTAAAAGTTTTGTGAGTTTTTTTTTTATGGACAGGTCGCCCTGTTATCAAAGCGACACTTCGACTGTTGATGAAATAAATATAAATTTACTGATATTGGAGAAGTATTGAGCGTTTGGCGTAAAAAGAAAATCGTTTGAACAGAGGAATATTACTGAAAAGCGATAACATATCAAAACGACCTATTCTTCAAGTGAAAACACTTTCAAATCAGATGGTATAAACAGATTGGTCTGTCACGTGCAAGTACACCATAAGAAAAACTATATTGTTGACCATGCTTGCTTTTCCAACCTAAATCAGTTCAATTGTGGACCGATGAGGGTTTTAGAAATTATAAACATAGTCTTAACCGAGTGCAATGGTTATGGTAATGGCAATATTAGCCGTTTCCTTATAAGTAAACATTCAGCATTCTTTGATCATGCAGCCAAAGCCACTGTCGGTTGAAATATATGAAATCTTCCTCTTAAAACAATTTTTCAGGAAAATACGTTCCCCAAGTCCAGTAAATGTTTCACGCTCCCCATCGATGGGGGTTTCCTTCCTAATCTTTTGTTTGAAGTCGTGTGAAACGTCAACATCATAATTATGTCATTATTCTCTCTTCAAGTTACATACGCTATCCATTTTAATTGTTTCTGCCGTTGAAAGTCTTCAAGTGATGTGGTTTCTGTTATCTGGTTCAGTTCTTTGTGATTCTGTAGCGCCAGGATGGTCCTCGTTGAAACCTACACGCTTTACTCGCTTGAGGCCATTTCAAACCAGCGATCTGAGAAAGTGGTCATATACAGCAGAGAGTTTAGATATTTCTAAACGACTTTGCTGCTATGCACGACATCCATATGAATGTCTTGAGTTGAAGCTATTTAAAAACATGATTCTAATTTTTAATATTATATTTTGGTTTTGCGGCAGCTTGTGGTGTTGGGCGAAACTACCCCAAACACAGTCTATTCTATGTTCAATTACTTTATTTCCTATACTAAATTTATTGTAACTGATCCATACGCCAAAGTATTTGAAGTGTTTAGAATTTACTAATTCCACATACTTAAATTTAATAATAGATTCAGAGTAGGTGCTATTACTTCTTCAATTCCTATTTCAGATTATAGTTTCTGTTTCGTAAAGGCTTATCTTCAGTCCAACTTCTTGTAACACATTTGGAAGAAGATGATTTTTTGTTCAAGATCATTCTTGTCCCAACTATGAATGCATCTGTCATCGACATAGAGGGGGAAGGCTGTCTCAGTCAGTTATGTGCTATGCGACATACACCCATAGGCGATCATGTATCTTTCGATACATGACTGATGAGGCAGATTTTTCCCCGCAGTAGGTTGCCATTTCTTTCTACGGTAGACCAGTTGCCATCCAAGGCTATAGAACCCGGTCTGTCCTGCTATTTACCCATATATGGGGAGGAGAAGAGGATTCATACTTTTCTCAAGGGTATTAGCACGTAAGTGAATGTAATGGATTCGACTGGAATTCGAACTCGGCTCTCTGATTCCTCAATCCGAGCCGCTATCCATTACTTCACCGTTTGTTGCTTTCTATTAATAGATTAATTTCGGATACGGTATGGAATGTTTAAGTGACCAGTGCCCATCGCTTCACATCTGTGCTTGTATATGGGTCGAGCATAGTCTAGGAAGGGATTAAATAGATGGGAGCTTTTACTTCCTCCTTACCGTACTCCTGATGAGGTTTGGAATATTTCGTTAGTGGGGTCCTCGCCCAACATTTACGATTTTGTGGACCGAAATAGTTCTTTTATCAAAATTAAACATTCAGTGGATTCGGAGATTGGAAGGCGATTTCTAATGGATCAGAACTGGAAGTCTCCCTGGATGTAATCGTATGCTGCAATGAACCTTACATCGAATGTATACAATTTTCTATTGGAGAGGTAAGAAATTTCCTCTTGTTGTTTGATGACATATAAGCCATCATTACTTTCCTTACCAGAACAAGAGTCAAACGGTGAGTATGTGCTTAATACAATGTTTATTACTACCTTCACTTCAATAAATCCAATTGAGATGCCTCTGTATGTGTGATTGCCTTGGGGTCACCTTCTTGTTTACATAGTGTATTAATGCTCGATGCACCTAACTTTTTGGGGTTGCGCTTCGGATTTCAGACTTCCTTCAGGAAATTAGAAAGTTATTTTTTAATTCGGGTAGAAGGTATGCTATTTTCACAAGATTAACCTCCAGTTAAGTTTATTTCAATGCAAGCAGAAATAACTAGTGACTGTGTAATGCATGCCCAACTGCCTATCAGTGTCAGATAGGTAACTATAAAGTAAATTAGATATTTTGATATGAGTGATTATAAAAGTGCATCAAGTTGGAAAAAAGTGAATTCTAAAACTAAATTGGTTCGTCAAACATGCGATGGAGCAATTGAAGGAAATGGCGTACAAACAAAATGGAAGGAGAAAGGCTTTAAATATGGCGCTTTCATTCATTGTCATGTACACTTAGTTTTGAGTAGAAATGTTTGGAATGTTAATGGAATTAATATATTTGTTCTCATTCTTTCACATTTACACAGCTTTAGTAAAATTGCATCTAAAGTTCAGAAAAATATCTTTGGAAATTTTAATATCGACATACCATCATTGTGCTATACGAGGTAGGGCTATCGATCTTGAATAAAATTTTTAAAAGGTATATTTCTTAATATTTTTCACAAATAATGAAAAGAGGAATGAAGATATAACATTTTTTCGGGTATAAATCTGTTATAGTGGAACAACCTGGCATACCCCGACATGGATTAGTCAGTCTATAAAAGACTGACGAGCTATTGAAGAAGAGGAAAAATGAGACAGACAGAGAGAGCGAAGGCGACCCTTACGAACCTCCGTGACTTATCTCCTATTTTCCTTAGTATTACGAACTCTTGCTCATTTGTACTTTACGTACAATAAACCATTGTTATTTGTTACCTGATTTCTTGTGTTATTGTAACTTTCCACTCGGGATTACTTTGTTGTTTATATCGTATAATCCACGATATAACAAAATCAGAGAAGGGAAGACCAAACACAACTTTGCCTGTAAAATTAAAAAAGGAATTCAGCCTAATTTCTTTTAATATAAAATTATTTTTACTATTTTTATCACATTAACCCTTTCGAATTTATCAAGGCAGGAAAAGCACCCGTCAAAACATAATTTACCCATTACTGTATGCTTTTAAATGCTTACTATATAGATGGTCGGTGGAAAACCTTTCTATATGAAAGTGGGTCATAACGTAAAAAAAGTTGGATTAGACTGTAATGAGGTGCTTAAATTCTTCTACTGAATACGGTACTCTAAATTGTATGTATACTAAATTTTCTTAAAATATCGTACAGCCTGAGTAACATTGATCATCTAGAGTCGCCAGTGACATATATATAACTGGGTTGGTGTCCACGGGCGGGTTAAGCGACTGGGAGAGAGAGATCCCTTAGTCTTTGTTAGGACATCTCCTTAGGAAAAGGAAAATTCTGATTTAAAACCTGCGATCACTTCAACAACTGACATGTGACAAATCTTGCAGAAGTACTAACCTGTACTGTATTTATGTTGTATTGATGGAGAGAGATCGTGTATTGTGCTGACCACTATAAACAAGTCAAAGCAACTCTTTTCAGGACTCCACTGCTTTCCTCCAAAGAAGAAAGAGTCAAGAAAATGTGATCTAAAAACTGCTTACCAGTTTTTCTATCCGTCATTAGGTGCAAATGATTGGGCACCCAAAACTGCACCAGAACAATAAAGAAGTCAAACATTAAAGGTCTTTTCATTGGGTCTTGGAATGTGAGAACTCTCCAGGATAGTAAGAAAAGGCTCGAACGTAGGACTGCTTTGATTGTCCGCGTCCTAAAAAAAGAAAAAAACATCAGCATAGCTGCTCTCTCTGAAACTAGTCTAGCTAATTTTGATCAGCTGCTGGAGGTTGATGGTGGATACACCTTATTCTGGATTGATAGGCCTGAGAGAGCTACAAGAGAAACAGGAGTCGTTGGCATCAATGAGAGATTTATATCCTTGCATATTTGTATTGTCAGAAATAAGTATTCAATCATCTTTAGTTGTTATGCTCTAACCGTGAAGTCTAGTGACAAAATTCAGGAGAATATCTACTCTGAATTATGCAACCAGTTGAGAAGTACTTCCACCCCTGATAAACATCTCCTGTGCGATTTCAACGCGCGTGTATGTTGCCATACATCAGTATCGAGTTGTGTAATTGGTAAGCATGGTGTTGGCAAGGCCAACTCAAATGGTTAACTACTACAATCCTTTTGTAGTGACTATGGACTCTTGATTACCAACACCATCCTCCAGCTTCCTAACCGCCATAAAACTAGCTGAAGGCATCTCCGATCCAACCACTATCATCTCATCGACTCTGTGATTGTGAGGTTTTCCTCTAGGAAGGATGTAAAAATGACTCTTTCCTTCTCCATTGGTGAGTATTTATCTCACCATAGGTTAATTAGCTTCACTATCTGTAGTCCGGTTCGTAGCAACCACACTCCACCAGATCAAAGAGTAGATGTCAAAATGCTCAGCAACACTGACAACTAAAAATCTTTTCAGACCCTTTGTGACAGCAATCTTGCAGCTATCTCTGACAGTGCAGACATTGAATCAACATGGTGTGTTTTCAAGAGTGATGTATACGAGACATCCCAAGAAACACTTGACTAGAGGAACCATCAAAACCGGTTTGACTGAAATGATCCAATCGTTTCTCGTTTGGATAATATGCACAAGTGCCATCAGCAGACAAGAACACTGACGGCAGACAAGAACAATGTTACAAAGCGCAATGGATTCAAGAAAGCCAGTAACCTATGCCAATTTAAAAAGCTTTCGGTCTGGTAGAAGCATTGTGGACATGATTTTTGGTTTGAGGCAACCTCAGGAAAAAGCACGAGAATATGACAAGGATTTATTTGTTACTTTCGTTGATCTCAAAGGACTTTGGGTCATCCTTAAGAAATGGGGTGTTCCTGAAAGAATGCTCAGTGTCATTATGTCATTCCATCAGGGATGATGGTGGCCGACCCATTCATTGTCTTCAATGGAACAAAACAAGCTTGTGTTCTTGCGCCACTCTTATTTGTTTTGTATTTTTCTGACATGTTGGAAACAACATTTGAGAATGTTAAAGGCGCGAGATTTGAGTTTAGGACAAGTGGTTGGGTTGTTCGACCAACAACCCATCAAAGCAATAACTAAGACAATTATGCAAACTGTTCGCGACTTGCTCTAAGCCGATGATTGTGCACTTGTATCTCATCACCCTTGAGGATATGCAATAGATCGTTAATAAATTCTCTCGTGCATCTAAAGCTTTTGGTCTGACCATCAGCATAAAAATAAAATCGAACTTGGAAAAGTTCGATTTTATTTTCCCCTAGCTGTTGCTCCCACTGTTTATGCTGAAAGAAAAGTCTTGAAAACCGTTTCCTCTTTCATCTATCTTGGTTCCATTGTATACAACGATGCCAAGATGGTCAACGAAATTAAGTACAGAATTGGAAAGGCTAATTCTGCCTTCAGTAATCTTTATCACAAACCTTGGAGTAGTCGTGGTGTTTCGTTAAATGTGGAAATTGATGTGTACAAATCATTAGTACTGACATGCCTACTCTATGGTGCAGAATCTTGGACTCTGTACCTATAATACAACAATCAACTCTATGCTTTCCACACGTGTTGTCTACGTACGATCTGCAACAAAAAACTGAATGATCGCATTAGAAACAGTGAAGTTCTGACTAAATGTAACATAACAAGTATTGCAGCGATCCTCATGAAAATCCAACTCAGGTGGACCGGGCATCTTTCTTGTATGAGCGATAGCAGACTTCCAAAACAATTTCTCTTTGGCCAGCTTCTAACAAGAAGGTCAGTTGGAAGGCCACGCTTACGTTTCAAAGACAAACTCAAAGACAGTTTGAAGTGATGCAGCTTCCCCTTTTCTTCTTAGGAAAACAAAGCGTCAAAGTGAAGTAGCTGTCGCTTGAACATCTGGATCAACTGCATGCAAATATTAATGAAAGTTGGCAGAATGCTGCTAGTCTCAATGCTAAACTTAGCTGCCACTGTGGCTTTGTTGCACGCTGTAAAACAGGACTTGCTGTCCAATCACGGAAATATATGACACCTGATCCTCAACCACTCCAGCAAAATTCCATCTGTTTAAATGTCGGAAAAACACCTGCAGGATCTGACAGACATGCGTGTCCATAGAATTCGAGCAACTTCGCCCGTCACGAGAGAGTCCTCCATATATATATATATATATATATATATATATATATATATTAATAAAATCTGACTTAGTAGGTAGTTTCTGGCTCATAAGAATTTTTATCCGTTGGTCTACTTAGTGTATTGAGCACTTTACGTCTTTTCTTATTTTACTGGATTGTTTTTTTTTCTTTTGGTTAGGCATTGCAGTGTTGGGCGATTTTTTTCGGGGTACTCGAATGTTTTTAGTCTTTACTTTTTTTTCAAAATTTTCCAACAGATACCAGTTTCTTTAAATACATACATTTTTATTAGCAAATTGTACTATCCGTGTTTTTTTTTTATACCAGACTATTATAGTTAAAATAAACATAATATATATATATATATATATATATATATATATATATATATATATATATATATATATATATATATATATTGCAATCATATATATATATATGTGTTATAAATATCAGTTGTCATATAAAAAAGGGAAAAATTTTATGCTTTAAAACGAAAAAAGTTTTAAAAATAATTAACTTGATCTATCTATCTATCTATCTATCTATCTATCTATCTATCTTATAAACTTCTTTTATATCCCCCTTTTTAGCCCCTTTAGGATGTAGTTGGTAATGGTTCTCCACAACTTTCTATCCTTTGTGGCTCTTAATAATGTTTGTATTTTTACTATCCCTCTTACTCACTCTTACTTAGCTTACACGCCGTTTACCTTGCCTCCCATATGTCCTGTAAGTGTCAAATTTTCCAACCCTTCTTTCCTCATTATATATCCTAGAAATGTTACTTGTCTCTTTCTGTTTGTATTTCCTTTAAAACTTTCTCGTTGCTTAAGTGTTCCGTCTTTAATATTCTCAGCATCCTTCTGCATAACCATATCTCTGTTGCATCAAGTCTCATCTTCATCTTCGAGAAATTATCCACCATCCACTGCAATTTAGGAGGACTGATATTACATAACAGTTCAGTGCACTTCGGTTTTAATTCAATTTTTCCGATTTCTTAATATTATTTTTAGCTTTTAGAGGACACCATCTGCTATTCCAATGCCTCTACGGATTTCACTGTCCCAGTTTCTATCTTCTGTTAAACTACTTTCCAGATATTTAAACTTCTGTACTTTTTTTATTTTTTACGAGAAGATCGCATTCATTTACACCTGGCTTCTTAGCTAGCGCTACGAAGGTCTTCCGGTATATCACCATTGTCGTATATTTCATTTATTATTACCGTAATCTTGTCAGTTCCGAAGTCGTCTAAAACTGCTAGGATCCCTATCACAATCTGTTACTGTTTTGTTTCTGTTCAGTTTGGCAAGTGCTGATTGTCTTATTTCGGACTTGAATATTTCAGGTCCTTTCACATTTTTGTGTATTGAAAGTTTCCCCACTCTCGCCGTGAAAGAGCTTTTCAACGTATTCGTTCTGTCTTTCAAGTTTTTTTCTTTTTCTATTATGAATGTCCCCTCATTTTATTTTATGCTTCCTGATGATAAGCACATCTTTTATCCTGTTAATTCTTTTATTATTTTATTCATGTTTGACTTGTCTATGATGCGCATTCTTTTTGTCTCCACACCACTTTTCGGTGAGTTATTCCACTTTCGTTTGCCTGCGTTTATTTTTAATTTCTGTGTTTAGTGTTATGTATTCCGTACCATTCCTTCGCATTGTTTGTTGTCTATTTTGTTATGATCTCGAGATAACCTCATATCTCATCCATTCTTTTCGTTTTCGATAATATTGTTCGCCGAACTTCTTTTAATGCATTTTAATGCTTCGAATTTCCATTCTTATTCAAGGTATTATATTTGTTTTTAATTCTCTTAGCATCTCTCTCTCTCTCCCTCCCTCTCTCTCTCTCTCTCTCTCTCTCGTTTAGGCATTGATTTGGTTTTCTTTAATTCCCATAATTTTATTCTGAATTTGCATATCATTGGAAGGTGGTCCCTCTCACTGTCTAAATTTGGACAGATTTCGCAGTCTATATAACTGTATTCCCGAATCTCTTATTAGTTGATCTGATTCTTCGTGTCTCCTCCTGGACATCTCCATGTTCATAAGCATTTTGGGTGATCTTCAAACCATATGTTTGTTACAATTTAGTCGTTTACTGTGCACCACTAGATTCTAACCATAGAAGCTACTGCATTGTATCTTAAAAGTTTTTTCGTATTTCTAAAAGTTCGTAATTTAAATGCTTATAGATAGCAGAGCTCCTGTATATCTCTTTTTCTCTCTCGATATCACCCAGGAGATTATGGTCTCCTAAAAACACCAAACAAACTCTCATATTTATTTTAATTGTACGAAACAATCGGAACAAAAAATAAAAAAGACCTAATTTGATTCATCTTTAGCTCTTAGGTTGATTTTGTCCCATATTTTTCTTATTTAAAAAAAAATCGTGTTCACTCCAAGTAAGACAGTAAAGCCAGTAAGACGCAAGGAGTTACTGGGTGTGAAAGATCTTAGAAACAGGAACAATTGCTAGAGAGCGAGAACAGAGGAAGAGTAATCAGGAGGACAGCACATATCGATTGACATTACATTTAATTTTTTTGCAGATTAAAGTTGGCTGGAAAGCATGGAGCCGGAAGGGAGTTACACAAGCGAGAAGTACAAGAAAAGGAACTGTTAGCATAGAATTTAGTTACATCTAGACAGCTCAAGCGTAGATTGGTGAAACCTCGTCACCAGTCTAGTACTGTGCTTATATTCAAAGTGTACAGGCACCACAGCGAGGAGCTCCACCCGAACAATTACTATGAAAGTATTTATAGAAAAGGCAAAGGGTGGAGGCAACCGTACGGCGATAGGAAAGATGCCAGATCAGGAACAATAATATTGCCGATTCTTCTTTGGATTTTATCAAGGATTTCTATATAGATAACAGGAGCACTGGACTATCTATGATTTTGTACAAAATATTTTCTATACTTTTTCGTTTAAGATGAAATCTAATGATTGTTTTTCAGTAGACTTAGTTTAGATAAGCACGAGGACAGATGAAAGGAAAAGCGGATAGAATATTTTGTTGTGCTAATTATCCAAATAAGTTCTGTTTGATTAGAAAATAAGCTTTTACTTCGGCTTTTTGATCCACGACTTCGCTACGAAAGATAGTCACAAAATAGTTATATTAGATAAAAGCTATTCGTAAAATAACACCGATTCTTTAAATGAAAATAAAAACCATTTGCTTTTCTATTTCCTAAATCAAAACAACCGATGGATTTTTTATTGGTATTACTGAGAAAATATCATCAGTAAGTAGAAAAATAATAAAAAGACTTTATTTTTCAATTCCATGAAAATAATCGTTTTGGTAACACATATTAAAGTCTATAAAATACTCGCATATATACGAACACAGCAATCATGCATGGATAAATATAATAATGAAGTCAATTTGCAGAACCATAACATTTTATTTCTTTATTTGTGACCATAAAAACCAAAAATCATAGGTCCTTCTTATTTTCCGATTTAACGAGGATCCCTCTTTACCTCAAATTGTTTCCTCGAGGTCGGGTCCTTTCAAATATTTTTCAATGTTTTGGTAATTCAAGATTTGGGGTTTTAAAATGGTTGAGAAAAGAGTGGAAAAGCAGACGATAAATTGTACAGTAACCGTTAGGCGTAAATGCAACGATGTTTTTTGTTTCAGGTAGTTAAGTTAGTTCAACATCACCTGCCATACAGTCAAGCACGAATGATGGCCGTATTAAAAGGTCTTCTATGAACGATGCTAACAACAACGGCGACCGAATCCCAGCGAACAACTTGGATTAACACTCGGCAAGATCAGAACAACAACAACAATAACAACAGCAACAACAACAATAATAATATTAATAATAATAATAATAATATTAATAATAATAATAATAATAATAATAATAATAATAATAATAATAATAATAATAATAATAATAATAATACACATGTGAAGAGCGCGATTTAAGAAAATAAAATAAAGAAAAGACAGTGTTTGACAATGTTAGACAATATTTCGACAATATGTCTTCTTCAAGTGATGAAGTCAAAACAAATGAAATGCTGTGAGCGTGAATGGCATTATGCACACGTTTCAGTTACACGCCATTCACTCTGATTGCATTTCATTCGTTTTGACGCATTGGTTGCCAGTACAAGCGACCTTTGTACAAAGACTTATAATTTTTTGTAGATATTCTTAAATTTATATTTTTATACTTGTATACAGTTTTTAAACAAATTGAAGAAGACTGACATATTGCCGAAATGTTGTTAAACATTGTCAAAAACTCTTATTCTTTTTTTCTTTTCTTAAATCGCTCTCTTCTCTAAGTGTTGAAAATATTGGAAGAGTTACGCCAATCATTTTGTTAAATAATAATGATAATAATAATTTTCTCTTTTGATTTTATCAACACAATCAAGAAAGAATTTGTGAAGCAGGGTAGATATTATTGATGGTCTGTCACAGTATTTAGAGAATGGACGAAAGAGATTATAAGATATATATATCTTATAGGGGTTATAAGACATATATAAGATATATATATATATATATATATATATATATATATATATATATATATATATATATATATATATATATATATAGAGAGAGAGAGAGAGAGAGAGAGAGAGAAAGATATATATATATAGAGAGAGAGAGAAAGAGATAGATAGAAAGATAGATGTTCGCATTGTATCATGTTAATATTGGTGAGTGCATGTACGCGTTCGTATATACTCTCTATTAAGAAATTTCAGAAATCAGATATTGTTTAGCTGAAATCTTTTCCCTAAAAACAATGCCAGTTTTGATTCGATCATCAGATAATCGCAAAATCCAATCATAACACACTCGCTGAAAATATTTTTTTTATTGTAGAACAATGAAAAAAAATTCATGAATTCAATCTGACCCAAAATCAGAACATACATACATAAATACATACGTGTGTGTGTGTGTGTGTGTAATTGTATATTTTTCCTATTCGTGCAAACTCTCCTTGGCGCAGAGGGCAGTAACAGTACTATTGTTACAATGGTTTCAATAACAAGTAATTTATTTTTATTTTTTTAAAGATTCTAATTTTGGTTTTGGAGGTGTCCTTCTCCTAGACTGGTTGCCAATCAAAGCGACAATACCCATCTTGTGCTGCTATTTTACTCATAGGTTGGTATGAGTAGAAGAGAAGAATTCATGTCTTTAAAAAAAAAGAGAGAATTAGTTCGAAATGGAAACTGTCTTTGTTGAATTTGAACTCGGCTCGCCGAATTGATTTTCCTTTTTCGCTATTACGCCACACGCGCCTTTTTATATATTTATATTATATATTTAGACACAGCACTCAAAGGAAAGATATTTTTTACACACACACACACACACACACACACACACACACACACACACAATGTAGGATATTTAAAAACAAAGATGGTGGAAAGAAAAAGAAAAGGAATATAGATGAATTTGGCTAAATTGCAAAAATTATTTTTTAAAATTCCTTAAAAACATTTTGAAACTATCAGCGTCTCTTATTCCTGCGTGTGGTGAAAACAACTGGGCTGTCCGATGAAGTCCTAATGAATGAAACGCGTCATATATATATATATATATATATATATATATATACACACAAATAGTAAAAATATAAGCTAAAGTTAAAAATAATTAAAAGCTTAAAATATATAATAAAATGAGGGCTTAATTACTAAGTTGGCAAGACATATATTAATAGCAAAAGGTTCAATGTTATTAAAATAAATCTTGTTTAAATGTTTCTTTCTGTTGTTTAGATTAGGCAAAATACTCGAATCTATGAGACGTTTGTGGTGTTTTGACACACTCAGAAAAGAAAACATAACTGACACATAACTGACTGATATATATATATATATATATATATATATATATATATATATATATATATATATATATATATATATATATATGTATATACAGAGAGAGAGAGAGAGAGAGAGAGAGAGAGAAAGAGAGGCACGGTGGAGTAATGGATAACGGCTTGGATTGAGGAATTGGAGAGTCGAATCCATTACATTCACTTACGTGCTGATACCCTTGGGAAAGGTGTGAATCCTCTTTTTCCCTCCAGCTATGGGTAAATAGAAGGAGAGACTGGGTTCTATAGCCTTGGTTGGCAACTGGTCTAGGAGAAGGACAACTCTGAATTCAAAACCTGCGGAGGGTCGTTTGGGGACCTTATGGCACTTAGTGCACCAGGTCTCTGTATTCGGCCCTTCAAAAAGTGTGGATGGTCCTGCACGAAACCTTCACCACTATAATCAAATCTCGTGCTGTTGTCGGGCTGTCGGTTCCCCAGAAACTGATCTGCTTGACCCACATACGTCGAATTCGACGGGAGAGTCGAGAGAATATATATATATATATATATATATATATATATATATAAACATTTATTGTTAAATATAACAGACAACGAATGTCTATTATGTTTGATCATGAGCCGTTCTAAACTCCGCATATTTGCTTTAATTTCGGGTGAAAATAAAGACAAAAATTGTCCAATATTTTATTAAACTGTTCCTTGATCTAAGCTTTCCGCTCACATGAGCCATCTTCAAAGTGGTTATACGGACATTTAAGCAAAGATATTCACCATCGAAGATAATATTTTGTTGTGTTGACATAAAAGATTGCTATGCGACGATAACGGGCGCTGAATAGCAGACGCAGGTCGTAAGTTCAAGATGCAGTTTTATGACGTCATACCACGTAAGAGACCGAAATATTAACAATTGAACCATATGTCTAGATGCAATATGTGTTGTGACTAGTTTGAAATATATGAGCATGTATATCTATGTGTGTGTGTATTAACATGCATATGTGTCGTTTATGTAATGTCACTTTACTGGTATCATGTAACACTACTACCTGCTGTATGGTTGTATTATCAGTGACTAAACCGGTTCCATCACCAATTTTTTTTCTAATGAGTATAGTGGCTAGACACAAAGCAGGATTAAAAACATGACTTATCAAAGAGTAAATGAATGTTTTGCAGGTTCCACGGCCATCTACCACACAGCCGATCGTGAGTTTTAGTTCCCTTAGCTTTCGTTAAGCTATTCAACTAAGGGAAGGAATATTTTGATGCAATACTTGCAGCTCACAAATGGAGTAGACTTGATCTTTTTGGATAATTGCTTTTGATGTTTCGAGAGTGGGTTTGACCCAGTGCGCCATCATTCAGTTATTTAAAAAAAAATCATGCGCAAGCATTGTTCGAGATAGTCAGGTCTTAGTGAGGCACAGACGCTGGGCGTGGCCTAAAAGACCAACCAACTCAACGTGGACAACCAATGTTGTTGCTACAAATAGCAATTCCCTGGAGCTGCTTCAGATCAACTGCTGAATACCGCTGCTGATGCAAATGGAACTCATATATGTAGGCTTTATGGCAAACGATATGAGTAACTGACTGGGCAAAAAGCCATATTCATTTTCAGCATTAAAACTGTTATATAATGTGTGTGTGTGTGTGTGTGTGTGTGCGTATGTATTTATATATATATACATATATGTATGCATATATATATATACACTGTGGTATTTTATGGGGACACATGTTTGAGAAACATTTCTGTATTTTTCAACAGTGAAAATAATGTCTGCCAGCATAGAGATATATATATAAATGAATAAAGAGACATTCATTCATATATATATATATATATATATATATATATATATGAATGAATGTCTCTATTCATTTTGCTCCTTCTAAAGATACACTGAGTATATTTACACACACACATACAAGCACACACATACATATATATA
>OZ038498.1:106864762-106872262 GCA_964036315.1 Acanthosepion esculentum | reverse complement strand
ACTTTTTGCTTAGTAAATTTAAAATATATTTCATTTGTAGGAAAGAAAAACAAATCAGTTATACACTTTTCATGTTGACAGAGAAATTAACACTGCATGACTACTTGCAATTTTACTTCTTAAACAATCAAAGATATTCATATTGTTTAATGATGTAAAAAACTACCACTCACTATACAATGTTGAGTCCACACTATTTACAAACGCTCTATCCCCGATATTGAGTACTCTTCCCCTTTAAATATAGAAACTTTAAACTATATATATATATATATATATATATATATATATATATATATATATATATATATATATATATATATATACAGAGAGAGAGGGAGAGAGACAGCGATATCCAGAAAGTGAGAGAAAGGAGGGAGATAGTGGGGAGATGAATGTATATTTCATTAGATGAGAAGTCAGAAATAAAAGAGAGGGGAAATTGGCAGAAAATGTAGAAGAGAAGAGAGATGGAATGAAAGACTGGAATGTTGGGTGTTCATCAGAAGAGATAAAGTCTACTTACGGAAATAGCATTTTAAAGGCAAACAGATTTTAGCTGTTTTATGCCTTCGGTTTTAATGCTTGGAATTCCTTTCAAGACCGTATCTCTGAAATAATTCCCGCTGAAATTAGAATTTTATGTGCGTTCGTGTCTTCATATAAAGAATCACATGTGTATGTACATACTTATATGTTTACTTATATGATTAACCTATATGATTATATATGTTATTAAGAAACTCTGCCGAAACTTGAAAATAAATATTAGATTAAAGCTAAAAATCTAATTCTCTTTGACTGACATTTTTTAAATTCTTTTTTTTCTCTTTCCAAAAATAAATATCGGTCGTGGAATTATCTGTTATCGATTAGTCAGTAAATGAATGATTCGATCAAATCTGACTTTGTTTTTCGTAGCGATGGTTGAGTAATGCCATTAACAAGAACATAACGAATTCAGCCAGGCACATAGCCAACACCATATAGACAAGACATGAGTAGCCGTAAGTTTCAAATAAGACCCCCGTAATATATGGGATTGTCATTTCACCGAGGCCACTGGCAATCAAGGACACAGTTACAACAAGAGCGTCGACTCTCAAGAAACTTCCAGACCAGGAAATCACCGACGGTAAGAATGAAGCCTGGAAAAGACCAAAACCACTTGTAGCGACCCACAATAAAGTGTCGTTCTTCATATTATATTGTACAACCAAGAGACCGGCAAATGTAAGCAGGCCGACAAAATTCATGCTTAACAAAATTCCAATGTCGATGATTTTCGAAAAGCTGGTGGTTAGAATGCGTCCAACTAGGAAGGATCCCCAAAAGAGTGAAGTCATAAAACCTAATTCTGCTTTCGTAAAATTCAAAGAACTGGCAATGCCATAACTGGTAAGGAGGTTGCTGTAGGCAAGGAGGATACCAAAAATAGGGATATGGAAAAGAAACAGCAGGACTATCATCTTCCATTTCTTTTCCCATGGGTATTTGTTCTGGTCGACGATAGGTTGGTTCATCTCATCAGTTTCATAACCATTTACAGATGCTTGGCAACCACTCCGGATGAAGAAGTAGAAGAAGGCGATAATTGGTGGCACCATGATAGCTGCCGTAATGAAAAAAGCGTACTCAATGTGAGAGGGACTCATGATCTGAATTTCACTGGGGGTGCTGCTGCTGTTGCTTTGGGAAGGAACAGCTTCTAATGCTGGTGGATTAGGAGTAATTGGGATCCGTCCCAGGGGGCGGCTCTGGAATTGGACCACAATGAATGGAACAATGAATGAGGTGAGGGATGCAGCCACCGTGACAAACTGCATTTGCCAGTTGCGTTTGTTGGGAAACAGTCGGAGACAGATGACCAAGCAAACTGAAATGGGAATTGAATAAAATTAGCAACGTGGACACAGAGAGAAGTGAAAGAAATACAAGGAAAAATTAAATCAATAAATAAGACAGTTATTGTTTATCTGACACTTTTTACTTAAAAACAATTTCAGTTTTGATTTGTTCATCAGGTAATCGCATAATCCAATCATAAAACACTCGCTGAAATTACTTGTTTTTAAATATTACAGAACAATGAAAATTGTTGCCAAAATCAATGTACAATTTTTTATATATTATACTTTATTTTTCAATTTTTTTGCTATACAGGTTTCGGGTCTTGTGGCCTTCATCAGGCGAAGAATGGTTATTTCCGCATTTTATTTAAAGGAATTAATTTCTTCTTATGATTTCTTATGTCATTGTCTTTTGTATGTGGTAATCCAAATTCTTCTTGGACTGACGGAAAAAAATCTTCCTTTGCTTAAGGGGTAATAAAACAATTAGGATTGGTCAAATAAACATTTCTCCATTTTTGTGTATTGTGTGTGTTTTTTTTGCTAGTATGTGTATATATATATTCCTTCTCCATACATATATATATATTTATTGCAAGGCAATAGTATATATATACACACATTGTATGGTGTATAGAGTTCGTGTGTGTTTCTATGTGTGTGTGTGTGTGTGTGTGCGCGCACGCGCATTTGGCCCATCTAGTGTTTTTTTTCAGTATGCGTGTCTATATTCGTTCTTCACACATATATACTATATATTATATTATTATAAAGAAATCTACATAATAACTATATGTATTCTGTGTGTGTGTGTGTGTGTGTGTGTGTGTGTGTGTGTGTGTGTGTGTGTGTGTGGCCGACTAGTGTGTTTTGCCACTATGTGACTATGGTGTATGTTTATGTGTGTAGGGTTATTACTTGTTTAGTGCTGTTTAAATCTGTCTATGAATTTTTTTTGTATTTGTAGGCAAGAGTAATCGTCTGTTTGATATATTAGAATAATTTTAAATTTATCTTTGCTGCATTTGTGGGTGTGTTGTGACACAAAATGTTTCCTGTTATCTGGTAATTTAATATTGCTTTTGTGAAGAGAAATTCTGTTGTTTAGTGCTTGGGTGATACCTATATAAGATTTGTTGCATTTTGTGCACGTGAGTGTATAAATCACATTTTTGGAGTTGCAGTTTCAGTTTTTCTTTATTGTGAATTTTGTTGTGATGTTTTGTGTAGGAGTTTCCTTCTATAATGATATCACAAACCCTACATCATTTCTTGTTGTATATTGTGATCCCTGTATTGTGTGTTGATTAAATTTGGATGAAATTAATATGTATTTTATTTTTTTCTTTGACGTTTGCTTTTATCTTGATTGTTTTAGTATAACTTTCATTTTATCATTCAAAAGGTCGAAAGAAAGAAAGGTCGAAAGAAAGAAAGGTCGAAAGAAAGAAAGGTCGAAAGAAAGGTCGAAAGAAAGAAGGAACGAAACAAACAAACCAACAAACAAAAGAAAGAAAGAAAAAAACGAATGAACGAAAGAAAGAAAGAAAGAAAGAAAGAAAGAAAGAAAGAAAGAAAGAAAGAAAGAAAGAAAGAAAAAGAGAAAATGATGTCAAGAGCTCGAGGATATCCAACATTGGAACAGCTGAATCTAGGAGACAAAATAATGGCGATTACTTACTGACATCAACAAGACCCTTTGTGAGTCCTTGCATAAAGAAGAAAGTTGACATGAGGTAGATGCTGTGTGTGAGAGGGATGAAGACATTATTAGCTGAACCGAGCAAAAGGGAGACACCAAGAAACATGTCGAGATTGATTTTTTCTGAAAGCAATCCGGCTACAATGCAACCGATAATGAATCCAATTCCTTGACAAATGAAAATCGGATTCATTTGGTACATGTCAACATGTAGCAGAGAACGCAAGTCCAGCAGACTTGGCCCCAGGATTCCATTGTCGATTCCCTGCAAAGAGAATTAAATATCTTTAGACTTTGTTCGAATAAAGAAAATGATCAAAGGAACAGAGAATTATTATTTCTAGAGTCAACATTAAAGTCTCTAATCTTGGAAGGCTATAACAATAATGTCTATAACGATCTATCACAAATGCGTTGAATTCTTTCGTCTATTACAAAGGTTTTTTTAAAACCCAAACGCAAATTGCTTTCTATTATAACATTTTTTTTTGCTTAAGTCGGTTTGCTATAGGTTTTCAAAAGTTGGCATGCTCTTACTAATTTACTATTGAAATTGTTCAATTCTATCCGTGTCTACACTTTCCTGTTCTGGTATCCATCATCCATTACCTTGTTAGGTTACTCGCTGTTTCCTTTGTCCCTCTTGCCTACAACATGCCCTGTGAATGTCAAATTACACAAGCGCTCTTTCCTCATTATGTACCACAATAATTTCAGCTGTCTCTAATTCTGACTATAAATGTCTATCTCCGGCCATTTTTAAAGGAAAAAGCTGAATTCCAAACCGTTAGGAAAACAACAGGAAACCACCATATTTTCCAACGGCAATCCGCAGATATTAAAGAAAAATCAGGAGTGGAAAGTCAGGATTGCCTAAGCCCTTTAGGGATATTGTAATAAAATGCCCTGTAGGGGTATCGTAATAAAACAAAATAGGCAGGGTTTTGTCATTTTAATTTATTGCTTTCTATTTAATGAACCGTAACTTCATCTCTCCAAATGGTTTTATTTAATTTGAGGAATCAGAAAATTAAATATATCTCACGTTTAGGGAAAAATGCATGGTTACGCAGTTAATTCAGAACTAAAATTTGTTTTAGCAAATTTCCAGGCTATCTGTATGTTGAGTAATTAAAATAAGTGAAAAGAGATTGTCAGAATCCACGAATCAAGACGGTGATTACTGAAAGATGGCATAGGGCTATTATATGTACAATATCAGTGCATTTCACGCTGTGTAATATTTGAATGTGCATCATATCAGTCAGAAAATACGGTAAAATATAGTTATTTCAGTAAAAAAGAAAAACTGTATGTCATATATACAACAGCTTGGTTTGAATCCAAGTCATAACTGTACATGTGATTGAATAAAGACAGAGTGGCACGAAGTAAGATCATGGGATTTAAGTATATGTGTGATTACAGCTTTAACCGTGAAATGTGTAACAAAAAGCAACCACTTATGTGCAGTAGTCAAGAGAGCGCCAGAAAAAAAAAAGACGTTGAAGACATTCTTGTCTTTCCGTTGGAGGAGCTCAAATGATATATATTCCCAGTCCAGATAAAGAAGAAAATCAATCTCTAATTTAACCCCTCATTTTCTGAAAGGCTGTGAATTTTGCAACAGTGAAAAAGATAAGTGTTGTCGCTATGATCTTAAATAAACTATACTTGAAAACAAATGACACATACCACTAGTCCGAAGGACCATGTGAGCCATAAGAGCTTTCCGATCTTGTTTTTCCATTCCACTTCCATCTTGTACGTACTCTGATCCGTGGCACTCACGAGAAGAGGCACCTCTAGCTCCGGATCGCTGCTCCCTTCCTCAGGGCTGAAATAAACAGAAAATTAAAGAATCAATTTGATTATTCACATAACGCGTATCACAGGAGATAAAGTGACAGGTTACTGTGGAGACACCAGCAGTCTCCACAGTAACCTGGTTGTTTTCAGCTATCGTCTATTTCAGGGGTCGGCAACCTACGGAATGGGTGCCACACGTGGCACGCCAAGTAATTTTTAATGGCACGCAGCTGCAAATGACATCACAAAGCCGAAACCAATAACTACAACAACGAATAGATATTTAACTGTTTCAATTTTAATATCTACTAAAGTATATATACTACTAGCAGCATGGCCCGGTGTTGCCCGTGCTTGATTCAAAAATCGTACGATACATACAGCAATCGCTATCACTTGACTTAAAATATTTTTGCCCTTCCTTGCCTTTAAAGGAGTGCCCTTTGCCGAGCTGATGTTGCTACATGCCTTACTTCTTGCCTATCTCACACTGCGAATTTTATCTAAGCTCTATACTAAACATTAAATCTGTTACGAAAAAAGAACTAAACAAAATGAACACAAAACGATCAGCTTTAAAAAAGCACTCGTAACTGGAAAAACCGAATGAAAAAAGAATGTTCACAACAAATAATTTTTCACACCCAACCCAGTTCCGCGGAATCAGAATCAACGTTGAGTTTAATCAAGCGAATGAGCCAATTGGAGTAAAGTGCCATGCATATTTAAATTTTTCCCATTTGTGACGAATGCAGCTATCGATTTTTTTTGCATGCTAGCATACTAGTTAACATTCGTGTCAGTCAGCTCTTGGCTCTCACGCTGGCCAATAGAATCTTCCTGCCTATTCATGGCAGCCAGCTATAGGCTCTCACTCTGGCCAGTAGAAAATGGCCGCAAACTACATGAAAACTGCCGTAGAAGCATGAAAAATCGATAATTTCCAATATCGATGGGAGTTGGGAAATGCAAAGTTGGTCTTGGCCTTCCCGCTAACTTGCAGCATGTGCATGTAAATTTTGGTGCAAATCCGCCGAAAATTGTGGCCGTGTATTCGTTACACACACAAACACATCCTGCCTTTTATAGATAGATATATATATATATTACTATATAAAATATATGATAGAACAGGCATATTGACGTTGACTTGTATAAAAATATGTATGCTGTTGACACACGGAATGATTTTAAAACCCTAAGTCAGCACATAGTAAAAGGTTGCTGACCCCTGGATTTATTCCCGTTTCTCTCTCAGATCTCCAGTTCTTATAATTCTTTTGCTAAATTCTTCAGGGCTTTTCCAAGTGCATGAGTAATGATCGGTACAAGTGTCCAATTTAAACTCTACAGTTTTCTGTTCTCTTAAGATTCTATTAAGATATTTTTCAAAGTTTATCAATTTCTTTCAAATCTACTCTGCCATCTGCTGGAACAGCAACATTCACCACCTGACAAGTTTTTTGGCGATATATTTTTCGGTATATATATATATATATATATATATATATAGATATATATATGTGTGTGTGTGTGTGTATGTGTGTGTGTGTGTGTATTTTCACATATAGGCCAGCTAGATGTTTTCCATAAAAGCTGTCTGCGTGCTATCTGTGGAGTTAACCTTCGAGATAGGACATCTAATGTAGACCTGTTTAACAGGTGTAATATTGGAGGAATCGAGACTTTTCTCGTATAGTCTCAGTTACGGTGGACCGATCATGTCTTGAGAATGTCTGATGACAGGATACCCAAGATCCTAATGTACCGCCAGTTAGATCATGGCTACAGGAATAGGAGTAGGACGCCCATGGCTAAGATACAAAGACAAGCTGAAAACCAACTTGTCAGCAGTTAATATACCACATAACACCCTTGAGCGCTTAGCCTTGGAGTGGGTAGAATGGAGATCAACGTGTTTTAGTAAACTCAGCAATTATCAATCTTCTTGTCTGAATCATCTTCAAGAAGCGAGAGCGTGATCTAAAAGGTCAGCCAATCTAACAGTGTTCTCATCTCACAATCCTCACACTTGCTCCATATGTGGCCTCCTTTGTAAATCACTAGCGGGTCTTAAGTGCCACTTAAGATTATCGCACAAAATTTCATAACTGAATCAACTAAGCAGTCAGATCCTCA
>OZ038498.1:106844762-106857262 GCA_964036315.1 Acanthosepion esculentum | reverse complement strand
TGTGTGGGGGGGATTCATAGCTTTCCTTTCACATAAGTGAATGTAACGGATTCAACTAGTTTTCGAACTCGGCTCTCCGATTCCGAGCCGCTATCCATTACTCCACCGTACCTCCTTATATATATATATATATATATATATATATATATATATATATATATATATATATATATATATATATATATATATATATATACTCGACTCTCTCGTCGAATTCGACGTATGAAGGTCAAGCAGATCAGTTCCTAGGAAACTGACAGCCCGACGCCAGCACATGAGATTTGATTATAGTGGTGAACGTTTTGTGCAGAACCATCCAGACTTTTTGAAGGGCCGAATACAGAGACCTGGTGCACTACGTGCCACAGGGTCCCCAAACGACCCTTCACAGGTTATGAATTCAGAGTTGTCCTTCTCCTAAACCAGTTGCCATCCAAGGCTATAGAACCCAGTCTATCCTGCTATTTTCTCATAGCTGGAGGGGGAAGAATATATATATATATATATATATATATATATATATATATATATATATATATATTGTGTATATTTAGGCAGGAATTTTTCATTAATGCATGTTTCATTAAAATAATATAGACAAGTTTTGTCTATTTATTTTAAGTAAGTTCCTTTCATATTGTCCGATAACAGAAGCCATTTGTTTATATACTTAATACTTCTCGTTTTCACTCTCGCTATGTTATGTGCGACGTCACGAGCTGCGATGCGATTTTCGCTTCCGAGTCTCGTATATACGAATTTGTCGTTGCTTTGAAATTTTTCACGCACAAAAAACAAACTATCATTATTGTTTCGTCCGTGTGTTGTTTGATATATTGAAATGTAATTGTCATCTTTGATAATGGTTTATGTAAGCCGAAAGCTTAGATTGGATTTAAACATGTATCAATATGGTGATTTCCTTTCGTCTTTCAATGATAATGTTATTAAGCTTATCAGACAATATGAAAGGAACTTACTTAAAATAAATAGACAAAACTTGTCTTATTATTTAATGAAACATGCATTATATATATATATATATATATATATATATATATATATATATATATATATATATATATATATATGGAGAGAGAGAGAGGATGTTTGTGTTTCAGAGAGAGAGAGAAAGAGAAAGTGTGTGTACGTGTGCTGAGAGAATGGCAACTAATCATCAAATCCATTAACACACACACACACACACACACTTACATGTGTAACATAATAATGAAAAGGGTATTCCTTCTTCCTTGATAATCTCCATAATTCAGTAACAAAGATTAATCACGTAATTCAAACATTATGCAGTGAAAGATTCAGAGCAAATTTCAGTGAACTTCGTTTCAGATTCCAAACTTATTTGTTCACCTTCGCTTGTATACACTAACGTGCCAAATGTTAATGAATAAACATTAAGTAGTGATAGAACTACCTGACACCGTCGTCGTCGTCGTCGGCATCCGGTGCGCTACGAGCCTGGGCGGGATATATAGAGAACTAGGGCTGCCCAGACGTCTAGTTCCCCCCTCTCAGCCTTGCTAGCAGAGTCCAAAGGAGAGGATAAACCAATACAGTTTGGTACCAACGCGGCTGCCGGAAGGTAGCACAAAGTACCGTCCATTCGGGGCTCCACTCCGGGTTTGAATTCAGAGTTTTCTTTCTCCTTGACCAGTTGCTAACCCAGTCTGTTCTGCTATTTACCCATAGCTGGAGGGAGAAGAAGAGGATTCACACCTTTCCCAAGGGTATTAGCACGTAAGTGAATGTAATGCATTCGACTGGAATCCGATTCCTCAACCCCAGCCGCTATCCATTACTCCACCGTGCCTCCTCGTCACGTGACACCACCGCATTTCGATGTCATAGAAATGTCTATATAGAACAGTTGTGTTCTGGCATCTGATGAACCAGTCTGAACATTAGCTAAACTGCTCATTGCATGGCCGCGTGAATTATCGGTGTTAGAATGGGGCATGATGGGCGGCAGACAATTATGACTTTCATTTCTGAAATTATGAGGACATAGGAGTAGATAGGTTTGCCTATCGCCCGATACACACTCCTTCCTGGTTTTTTCTGTTTAGGATTGGATTTCCGGTTCCTTCGAAAGTCTGTTTCAGCTCTGTACTCCTAATGTCTTATTGCTGCGGCGTTTGTTCACGTGGAATGGATTGGTTCCGCTTTGTCCGCCTAAACATGTCATTGCTACAATGTAAGTGACTGCTCTGTAACCATTTACACCCATTTGTGGACACTATGTACACCCAAATGGGTTATTCTATCATGACAATTCATCCTGTAATGTTACGTTAGAGAAAAGCTTTACCCTGAAATTTTAAGGAATGCGATATTTCTGTTTTAAACATATGTATATCGTATTACACTACAGTGACGTAATCTGTAGGATTTCTTTTAATTAATCTCTTAGAGGCTTGTCACAAAACATTACACCGACTTAAGACGAAAATATTACACACACACACACACACACAGAGAAAAAACAAAACAACACATAAACATTATTAAGGAGCGAGAACAATAACAAAACAGAATATTATACTTGACTGGAAAGTTCGAAGCCAGAAGAGAGTTTTACACGTAATAAGTGAGAGAATAGAAACTGTTAGCATAAAACGTACGTTTATATCTAGCCATTTCAATTGTAAAATGATGTGACCTCGCCGCCAATTTAGTCATCAGAACAATTACCATGAAAGTATTTAGAGGAAAGGCTTAAGGAAGCAGCATTATGGCGATATATATATATATATATATATATATATATATATATATATATATATATATATATATATATATATAACAATAAAATCTAAAATCGCCTCGTATGGGGAATAGCCTCTTTCGGATATCGGTCGTCTGTCTTGTCAATTCCGGTGTGGACAGAGTTCATGTCAGAAAAAGAAATTTAACTTTGAAAACTAAAAAAAAAAATAGTCGTAATATTAATACCGAATGTATCTATTTCAATGTTTCAGCCAGACGAAAGGCACGATATATATATATATATATATATATATATATATATATATATATATATATATATATATATATATATCGCCATAATACAAATAATATATATATATATATCGCCATAATACAAATAATATATATATATATATATATATATATATATATATATATATATATATATCGCCATAATACAAATAATATATATATATATATATATATATATATATATATATATATATATATATTATTTGTATTAGTTTTTTTCTTTACTGGACATAAAGTGCGTAAAAATTGTCTAGATGTTCTGTATGTCCAAGCGCTTTCAGTTATTTCTTTAACCGGAAGGAATAAGGAATAATAATTCATAAATAATTATATTGGACCCACCACACATGCCTATCAAAAAGACTCACGTTACACCTACCCGACCATAGCTCAATTAGAACTCTTTTAAACACACAGGGAAACCTACCAAACTCCATCCACAAAATACTTGTAGAAAAATACAATAACCATATCCACATGTTAAAAAGACTAAAAATAATGGAAGCACTAATAATAAAAAAGAAAATGACAACATGCAATAACATGAACTGTGAACACAGCCACAATGTGCTGACTGTATTTGAAAAAAATATTCCTTTAACTCTAGATACATACATAAGAAATTCATACATTCAGTTAAAAATAAAAATCATCCTTTATAGTAGCTAAAGGAATAGCCGAAAGTGCTCGGATATAAATTTGATCCTTATATACAAAATCTTATACGAATGACAGAAAAATACAATAAAAAGTTAAACAGACATACCTTGTTGGTTGAATTCATCAAAACTTGTTTAAATGAATTCTTACTGTCTATACTTATAGCCACAACTACGTCTAAAACAATAAAACATTTAATTAATAGAAAACAATAATCTAAAACGTGAAGGAGGGATTTACTCTATTACCTGTAATAACTGCCACAAGAAATACATCGGAGAAACCTCAAAGAATTAAACTAAAAGATTATATGAACACAAAAGGGATATTTTACGTAACACTGCATCAAATGCATTAGTTGCTCACCGTAACGAAACTGACCGTAATATTTATTTAAAAGATGCAACTCTAATTAAAAGAGAAAACAATTCATTAAGACGAAAATATTTTAGAAAGTGCTTTATGTAGGTTTTTATGTGAAATGTAAGTTTCACTCGAGAAGCTTCTTCCCACGAAACGCTGCTCTGTGGAACTGACCCCTGACCCCCAACTTGATTCAGTCTAGGGTTAACCGTTATCTTCTTCACATATCCGTATAAACTATGCCTTTTACTCTGTAACCCTCTACCCGATTGACTCTATGGCCTTGTACAGGGTGAGCATAATTGTAAAAAAACAAACAAACAAAAAACAATGCATTGAAACGATTAATGATTATGCATGTGTTTCTTTCTTTGCGTTTGTGTGTGTCTTTGTAAACACGTCTATTCAACACATATCAATTTAATTTTATTTCTCAAAATAAAACTTCAAAGTTCATTTGCACATTTTCAAAAAAGAAAGCCTTACCGTTTACTTGAAAAAGATTTTAGATCATCACTTTTTTAAAAAGAGATTTTAAAAAAAAAAAAGAAAAGAAAAAAGTGAAACGATTATATCAATAAATATCTTACTCATTCTTTCCACTTATTGAGGCACAGATTCACGAACGCAAGTAAATATATTAGTTGTGTATTACAGAAAAAAATGCCTTTTTAAAAATTTCCTTACGCTTTAGGATTGGTTTCCGGTACGAGTTTTGCCATATGAAAAATATATTGTACTCGTATATTTCGCATTGGATGAGTGTCAACTGGCTAGGGTCGTTACAAAAATTTCAAGCATCTCATGTGACGATCTGCGTTATGACGAAGAAGAGCGAAGTAACCGCGTCGGGCGAAAATCAAATAATCCGTCTTTTGTTTTCTTTTGTAATGTCAGTTCCAAACACCACTGTTCACAAATCGAAAATGTATGTGACAAATCTTTAAATATCAGGTAAATGTACAAAACACCTGCATAATTACTACATCAGCGTATGCGTGTGTTCTTAATTAATTCTGGTATTTTGTAGTTGTCATTTGTGTTTTTTTTCCTTTTCATGCGTATTGCTCAGTTATTATTGGTGTCAATTTACTTTCTGTCTTCTCTTTACGGAAGAGAAGTATTTTAAATTCATTTTACGTCAACCTTACTGAAACAAAAAACAAAAGAAAATGAAAACTGGAAAAAATTAGTTGTATAGAATAGATAAATAAACCGGTTTGACACAGGCTGCTATATTTTGTGTTTTTATAAGTCTGTCTTAGCCACAATGTTTGCAAGAGTGTTTTTTCTTCTTGCATCAATGTGTGCTAGCTGGCCACTCGTATCCGAGTATGCCTGTCTACTAGGGCGACTAGCCAATCCCTGTTGCAGACGCCTGCTCAGGTACATTTGTATTTGTTCAACACCTACAGAACCTACTTGTGGTTTATATTGCAACTTAGCTGAGATGACCTTAGTTACAGTTTCGGGTTAAGAGCTCATTATCTAGTGTGATCAACTGTCTCAAAACTTCGGCCATGATGACTAGCGACTTTGTACTAGGACAACCATCCCAAACAGTTCCGTCCACCCACTTTCACTTAAAAGGCTTGGCTCAACTCGTGATATGGTTTTCAGACACTTTACGAAGAAGCTACCTTCCTGATAAATCGACCGCGATGAGATTCAAACCGGGGTCTCATGATCGGAAAGTGGACATTCTAACTACTCAGACACGCACCGTAAGGAATGCCGATCATTAATTTTAAATATATAGGGTGACCCAAAAAAACGGGAATTTTTGAAGTGCGTATTACCAGACATGAGCAAGTGGCAACACTGCGAGACAGAGGCCTTGAGCAAGTAAACATTTCGGCATTTTAGTAACGAGAATGAAATTCACAGTATCCCAGCTAAGATGTTGCAGCAGTCAATGAGGAATCTCAACAGCAGATTTCAAGAATGCATTCGTACAGGAGGACGCCCTCTACAGGACGTAATTTAAAAAAAATGAAAATTCCATCATTGTTTCTTAAATGGCATGTTTTAAGGTTTTCAATTACTATGAATTAAATATTTTTCTTCCATCACTCTTAGTTTTATTGGATTGTTAAAAAGTTCCGTTTTTTTGGGGGGGTCACCCTGTACTTTTTAACCGACGTAAACTCATTTCTCAACATCTATTTTGGGTCTGTGTAAATGGGTGTGTATAAATTTCAATAAATTTTTCTTTATTTCTTTGATTCTCACTCTTCTTTCTTTTTTTAATCTTATCACTCCAAGCAAAACAACAAAGTCACTATGACGTAGTTTACTGAGTATGAAACAATATGAGAACACTATTAAGGTGGGAGAACAATAAAAGAACAGAAATTAAAAATAAACAGAAGATAACGAATGACATTGCATTTAAATTTTTGAAGATCAAATTTGCCTGAGAAGAAAGAAGCTAAAAGAGAGTCCCACAAGCGAGAAGTTCGAGAGAATAAACTGTTAGCATAGAACTTACGGTTACATCTAGCCATTTCGACTGTAAAATGATGAGTTCTTGCTTCCAATCTAGTTATCAAAACAATTACCATGAAAATATTTATAGAAAAAACACAGAGAAGCTACATTAGTGTGGTATACTAACATAAATATGTTATAAAATCACCACAAAAATAGCCATTTTGTTTCAACACCTCTGGTGTCTTATCAAGTGATGATGTTGAATGTAGAATAGAATTGAGCACTCTTTTAAGAATAGTAATTGTTGGTTATTGGAATTTATTCCGTATACACCAATCCTATACTTGGAGATATATATATATATATATATATATATATATATATATATATATATATATGTATGTATGTATGTATGTATGTATGTCTTAGAGGATCGTTCCTTGTTTAGGATATGGTTTACCGGTTCTTTCTTCTTCCAAGCCGATAATGACTTAACTTTTTGGTGATCGGACTAATCAGCAGCTGTGACTTTCCATTATAAAGGTACCAGGTTGACAGTTCGCTGGTAGCTGCTTACTGATAGTAGTAAAGAGCCCGAAATCTTTGGTTGCGCTTACAGAGACTTTTCGGATAATATCGTGTGGTATTTGTAGTGCCATGTTGCGCATGGGTAGGGATCCTTGCATGGATTTCCGGTCGGCAACCTTGTGGCCACATTATGCTCTGGTCTCTGCCACGTTGACCACGTAATAATTATATTGGCCTTTTCTCTTTCCTTTTTCTCTTCCAAATAAATTTCTAACTTCTGCACTGTAGAATCTTTTCTCTTGCAACGGTAGCCGGATATCTTTGCAATTTCTGAAACTCTCTGTTCCAGGCTTTCTTTTCTTTGCCGAAAAGATTCCAGCATTCACATGCATGTTCTTGGTGGTTACATCCGAGATAATCTTCCAATGTCAAGGCAATTGTCACTCGAGTCACCAGACAATCCTTTCGTGTGCTTTCTACTTTATAATTATTACACTATCTATCTCTTTTTCCTTTATCGACCCCCTCTTCTCATGACAGTATATTAGACATAATCTATGACAGGATTCTCTCTCTTCATCCACCGGCGACCATCTTTGTTTTCGGTGATTTAAGTCAAGTGGTCGCGATGAGCATTAAGCTCATCGCGACCACTTGACTTAAACAGTCTAATGTTACTGACCTTGCCGGTATTCAGAATTTCAATTTTTCCTTTCCACAATCCCTTACACAAATCGTGGATTTCCCTACTCATTTCCCTAGCAACTCCGAGCAACAGGCTTCTTGATTTATTCCTTACCTCCTCTCTAAGCTCTTACCGAGTTTCGCAACATTGTTCTCTTGGCAACTCGAATCCCTCAGTAATATCTATTGATATTACGTTTCCATCATCTATTAGGCAGGAAATTCCTATTCATAAGACGTCCTTCCACTACCAACAAGTTGATTGGGATTCTCTTCGTGACTTTTTTCGAGACGTCCTTTTGAAAATGCCAGGCGAGACCTCACTCTTCTCTATGGTTCCCGCCAGCATCTTCTGCCGAAATAGCTCACAGGAAATATTTCTTCCGGCTTTACCAGCCTACCAGTTCCCATCATAAGAGACACCGATTCGTGGCTGCACGTAATAAATGTAAACGTATCCTCGAAGGAGCTAAGTTTACGTTTGCTGAGAGAATGAGGCATCGGATTATATCTAACAACTTTATCTTTCGTAAATAAGAGTAAGCTTTCTACTCCTCCCTTCTTCAATTAATTTGAAGTCTTAGCATCTTCTGCTGATAAATCTGAAGGTTTCACCCGTAAATTCTCCTTAAACTCTATTCTTAACTCGTCTGGAGTATCATTGCCTAACTTCCCACTTAGAACTGAATCTCTGTTGAGTGATATGCATATAACTCCTTCTATGGTTTCTACTGTCATCTCTAATCTGGATCCCAAAAAAGTATATGGACTTGATGGCATACCTGTAATAGTCCTTAAGAAACGTGTTCCCGAACTGGCTCCTGTTCTCTCTAAACTCTATAATAATTGCCTTGCTGCTACTTTATTTCCTGCCTGTTGGAAATCGTTAACTTTTGTTTCAGTTTTTAAGAACTCAGGTGAATCGTCTGATCCTCCCAACTGTCGACCGGCTAGCCTTCTACCTCTTTGGGGGAAACTATTAGAAACTCTAATCAATGCTGAATTGGTTAAGCAACTCACATCGCAGGGCCTTCTTTCAGACAAGCAATATGTCTGTCAAGTCCTAGAGAAGAATGGTGAAGCTCAGGCTGCTGCTTTGGATATCTCAAAAGCTTTCGACAGGGTGTGGCATGCAGGACTTCTTCACAAGTTGAAAAGTTACAGTATCTCTGACCAACATTTTGAACTGATCCAATCTTTCTTATCGAACCGTGAAATCAATGTCATCCTGAATGGCCACTCTTCTAGATCCTTTTGTAATAATGCAGGTGTCTCCCATATCTCTATCCTTGATCCTACTTTGTTTTTACTTTTCATTAACGACCTTCCCGATGGAATCAGCTCTCAACTTCGCATCTCTGCTGATGACACGTTTACTCTTGTTCCGATAGTAAGGCCGATCAGCTCGATAAAGTCAAATTGGCGGCTGATGTAAAAAACGGCCTTCAGTCTTTTGTTAACTGGCGCAAAGGATAGCTTATTAAATTTAACGCTTCCAAAACTAAACTACTCTCTATTAATCATTTGTCAGATCCCTTACTGCCTTCCATCAGCAGAGCTGATACTAACCCCCAGGAAAGTAACTCGTTGCGCCTTCTCGGGCTAACGTCCTCTGCTGACATGAAGTGGACAATCTATATTGAATCAATTTCTAGGTTTGCTGCTAGGAAAGTTAGTTCACTGTGTCGTGTTAAACAATTTTTCACTCCTAAATCAATATTGCATATCTATAAATCTACCATTCGTCCATGCTTAGAATATTGCTACCACATATGGTCCGGTGATACTGCTATATATCTAGAGATCCTTAATAAAGTCTAAAGAAGAATCAGCAATATTATTGGTCCTAACCTGGCAGCTCGGTTTCAGGCTCTTTTCCACCGCCGTAAGGGTGCCTCTCTGTGTCTTTTCTATAAATACTTTCATGGTAATTGTTTGGATGAGCTCTTCGCTATGGTACCTAGAGATTTTGAATTTAAACACAGTACTAAAATGGCGACGAGGTCTTATTAATTTACAACTAAGTTGGTTAGATGTAACTGTAAGTTATATGCTAACAGTTTCTTTTCTAGCACTTTTCGCTTGTGGAACTCTTTTCCGGTTCTATGCTTTCCAGTCAAATTTAATCTTCAATAATTTAAATGCAATCGCTATCTATGATTAGTACTGATTACTGTTAATGACTTTGCCTGTGTTCACACTCCTCAGTAATGTTTCTGTTTTCTGTTTCGGTTATGTTTTCTCTATGTTATGTTTCTACCACGCCCAGTAACCCCTTTTGTCTTAGTGCCTTTACCGCCTTGCTTAGGGAGAACTTGCTTAATATATATATATATATTCTTTCTTTTTTTATCTCACTTTCTTACTTTTGATCTTTCATCCTTCTCATCCTGCCTTTTACTCCTCATCTCGATTACTTTTCCTAATATTTTTTTTTGCTTGATATTATTATATTAGGTTTCTTGCTTAGAAATGTAATTTCAGTTCAGAAAGACTGTGGCTTGTAAACAGATACTACACTCTAATTCTAAGAAAAGAAGCGTAACTGTTGTGCATACGGACAAGCAGAATAACATCTAAGATTATCATTATTATTATCATTATTATTATTATCATCATCATCAACAATATTATTATTATTACATGATGTTCTTTGCAATCACCGTGTATTAATGATATTTATATAAGAGAAAAATACAACAGATGGTCCAATGAAAAGTAAAACAGTTATGAACATCGCCGATATTTTCAATCATTTATACGTCATTTACCAAACACAGAAATCGAATGTTTATCACGCACGACTCACCTGACGCTTAAAAAGTTTCAGCAGAAATTAACGACGATGTCTTGTTAACATAAATGACTAGTTGAACCCCAATCCCTAGTATTTATGCCCAAAGGAAGACCAAACTTTAACTAAAAAAAAATTTGTTTTCACTCTTTGTAACTTCATGCATCTTAGTGGATTTATCGCCTCGCTTAGAGTGAAATTCCTTTAAATTGTATTATCCTTTCTTCTGATGGTCTAATCCTGTGATTTTCAACATGGGTGGCTTGGTAGTTTATTTTATTAAGCATGAAAAACGGAATGAGATCTATCTACCTCCTTGGATTGAATAAAGCACTTGATTGAAAGTTCCAAGAAGGTGAAAATGTACGAAATCAGCCACCTGAAGAAGGATCGCAAAACAACTGAAACATTGCGAATGTAACAAGCAAAATGAACACGCTGGTACCAACAGCAAAGTACATAATAATTTTTTATGACACCCCGTCTGAAGTTATTAAACAAATCATATAAACTTCAATAATTCAAATTTGGTTTGAAAAAAAATGGTTAAATTATAAACAATCAATTTATATATCAAAACAAAGCCTGAGTTAAAATCTTAGGTAGTGTATCAATATGTTTTATTGACCTTCTTTGATGTATTCTAAAAACTGCCGTCTGAAGTTATTAGGCAAAACCAAATAATCCCATTTTACTTCGATAAAAAGTTAATAAAATCATCAAAAAATGATCAACACCTATAAGAGAAAAAGAGAGAAAATACATTAGCATTCATACAAGGGAAATAAATTATTGAAAGTTATGAATTGTGTGTGTGTGTGTGTGTGTGTGCGCGCGTGCGTGCGTGCGTGTGTGTGTGAAACGAACCCTGCTTATAATTTTGAAAAAAAAATGATTATCATTTGAAGAGTTGATCGAATCTTTATGAAGTTTATATTGTTACTATAACGCTTCGAACGACTTATTCTAAAATATTCAAGTGTACAATTCGTAAGAAAAGAGAAAACTTCAAGACTTTAATACAACCCCGAAATCGTTGATAAGGAAATAAGTTCAGATTTTCAGCACGAGAGCAGTGGCATCTACCGTTGTGACTGTTGTTTATAATTGAGTTTACTCATTCGATAAAGTACGCCACAAAGATCTGTGAGAGCTGCTCAGCATCCTTGACATATTCTGAAAGGATATCAGAATAATCAAGAATTTATACTGATAGCAAACCGCCTGCATACGGACAGAAAATGTGGTCAGTAGATATACAAAAATGGGAAACAGTGTAAGACAACGATGTGTCTTTTCACTGGATTTATTCAACCTATATAGTGAGTCTATTCTGAGAGAAAAGAAGTCCTACCAGAATTCATCATTGACGGCCACAATCTTAACAATATAAGATATACATGTAACACAGGGTTGATAGCAGGCACGGAATAGAAACTACAAAACCTTCTACAGAAGGTAGCGAAAGAAAGTGAAGTGAAAGGATAAACTATAAGAAGACTGAATGTATGGGTATCAGTAGATTTAATATTTGGGGACGTAAAGTGCGACAGTGAGATTCAAAAACGTATTGGTATGGCCAAAGCTGCATCCCAAGCTAAACAGAGGATCAAGAGAGAAAAATTCGTTAGATTCGTGATATCTGTCCTTCTGTGTGGCAGTGAATGCTGTACAGTCTCCTCGAAGATGAAGTAGAGACTTGAAGTAATAGAACTGTGGTTATACAGAAGGATGCTGAGGATACAATGGACCGAACATGTTAGCAACTACGAGGTTTTGGAGAAAATGGAAGCAAAAAGGAAACTTATACTTAACATTAAGAAGAGTCAGTTGAAATTTCTGGAGCACTTAATAGGAAGAAGTGCTTGGAAAATCTGATGTTCACAGGACAGATTAAGAGAAAGAGGGACACAGGAAAGCAGCGAGTAACATACTTGATTAGCTTGAGTAAATGGATGGTAGAACAGGGTTTGGAGGAAATAGCAAAGAGAAAAATTAA
>OZ038498.1:106582262-106834762 GCA_964036315.1 Acanthosepion esculentum | reverse complement strand
CTATTTGCGGTCGTCAGACAAACTGATGAATTTTAAAATTTTGGATTTATGTATAGTTGCGTATATCGGCGTTTTTGTGGTACTGGGAGGAAAAATTGTCGGAACTCCACTCATACGTAAGCAGACATACATACACTCACGTTCACGCATTGCAGCTCACACAAACATAAACATATATGAACAGTGTGGGACTGGGCGTATATGCACATTCATGTGTCGTTGAGTACATACGTACGCAATGGGTCGCTGTATTCAATGTTGGGTTATGTGGCGAACTTCTTTCGTCACTCGCATCATCAACGCGCAGACCGTTCGTCTATTTTGTTTGCGGAATGATGTTTTCTCGCACACACATATATACGTATGCACGCACGTTCACATATCGTCTATTCCGCCTGTTTTCCCTTTTTGGGGTGGGAGGTCTGTGTAAGACTATGGTAGGTAAAATTATGATATTATTTTTAATTTTAATTTTTTTAATATATATATATAAACAAACCATATTCAATGGCAACACGATTAAAAATGTCTTGTGAACGCCATATTCGATAACGAAAGAGCAACTGTATGTATGTATGATGAGGTTCTACAGAAGGATGCTAAGGATACGATGGGCCGAAAATGTGAGCAACGATGAGGTTTTGGAGAGAATGGAAACAAAGAAAAAACTTATACTTAACATCAGGAAGAGGCAGCTGAAATTTCTGGGACACGTAATGAAAATCTGTTACTCACAGGACAGATAGAGGGGAAAGTGGGACAATGGAAAGCAACGGGTAACATATTTAATGATCTTGAGTAAATGGATAGCGGAACAGTGTCTAGGAGAAATAACAAAAAGACAAAACTTATTAAGAGCTACAAGGCACAGGAGGAGTGGAGAGCCATGATCGCCTACGTCCTGAAAGGACATGGAACATAAAAGACCTTTTTTTGAGATCTTTTTGAATGATGAATGATTGGAAATAGCCGAAAAAGACTATAACAAAGAAAGGCCCGTGCCAGATGTTTTAAACGTTTTTCCGTCTTAATGAGCCATATCCGTTGAGGGCGCAACTAAGCCTTACAATATATTCTGGTTGGCAACATCGAGGCCACATTATGCTCTGGTGTCAGTCACTCCCTGGCTAGTTTGTGTTACAATGGACAACAGATAGTGATAATTATGTTTACCTTTTCTTCTTTTACCCTCAACACAAATCTCGTAACAAACTGAATTTAAGCGCAGTACTAGACTGGCGTTGAGATCTTAATCAATTTACAGTTGATCTGGCTAGATGTAACCGTAAATTCTATGCTAACAGCTTCTTTTCTCGCACTTCTCGCTTACGGAACTTCCTTCAGGTTCCACGCTTTCCAACCAACTATAATCTCTCTTCCCACTCATTTCTGTTCCTAATTCTTCAACACCCAGTAGCCCCTTGTGCCATAGTGTCTTTACTGCCTTGCATGGAGGGAAATCGATTAAAAAATCTTTTGATGATCATACTTGACAACGTGGTGTTAGCCATCATGTTGGGCACGTGGCCGAGTGGTTAGAACGTTCACATTCTGACCATGAGACCCAGGTTCGAATCTCATCATGGTCAATTTGTCAGGAAGGAGACTTCCTGATGTTATCGGACTGGAGGGGGTCGATCCCAGCGTACGGCACTTTTGGAAAGTACCTGAAAACCATACCACGTGTTGATCCAAGCCTTGTGAGTTAAATTGGGTAGACGAAACTATTTGGGTCCCTCAATAGCTGTGCTAGCACGAAGTCACAAATCGTGGCCGAGGGTTTGAGCGTGCTGACTTTGTTCAAATTATTGACCACGCTAGATAACACGCCCTTTCCCAGAAACTGTAACTAAGGTCTGCTCAGCATAGTTGGGCTCTGTGGGTGTTAAATAAACACAAATGCGCCTGATCAAGCGTCTGCAATAGGGATTGGCTAGCCACCCAAGTAGACGGGTATCCTCGAATACGAATAGCCAGCTATACTATGTATGTATAACGATTCCATTTCGTAAAGTCACCGTGACTGGTTGCCAAGAATAGTTGAATTAACCTACAGTTTGAACAGTCCATTAATGTAAAGGGGTTTATCTTTTCATACAAAATGTTTTTGCATTTTAATAGCGTGAAACATAGAAGTACGTCTGCAGAATGATAATGAAAACGTCAAGATTCTCCTCATTGGTCTAAAGTCAAATTACGCTGAAATTCACCTATTCTCGTTCGATCACCAGAGTTAAGCAGCGTCGGGCCTGTTCAGTATTTAGATGGGGTCCTCTACGGAATACTGACAACAGTAACCTCCTACAATCCGTAATATATTTCGGCTTTAAATAACACGCAAAGGGTTGATAAGCCGTAAAATTGTATCAATCAATGATAGATTGAGGAGACTCAATTGAATGACCGCTAGTTCTCATCCCAATGGACTTTTATTGAGGTTTTATCAGATATCAAGAATTTCTTTTTTCTTTGAGGTTTTATCATATATCAAGTATTTTCACGAAAACGATGTACCATTGTTAACATGATTTACTTCCTGAAAACAATGCAAATAATTTGAAGCCAATAAAGAATTCTGCACCCAAAGTGTTCTTGAGTGTAGAAACTCGATTACAGGAATGTGTAAATACTTGAGCACTTAAAAAGACGTATTTAATTGGAATTTCAGAACCGAAGCACTTGTAATTTCTTTAATTAATTGATATATGCATGTCATCCTTAATACAACTTAAAGCTGACGTAATAATCTGACTTAGTAGACAGCTGAATGTTTTTTCTCATAAAACTGTATGCTTATTTTTGTACACCTCCTCACTCGCGTCCACATACGCTCTCTCTTCCTCTCTCTCTCTCTCTCTCGCACACACACAGAGGGTGCGATGAATAAATTGTCGTCTAAATGACGCAGAAATGATAATAACACTGACATCTCATTCTAACAGATATATTTACCAAAATTACACGAAAATATCTTGAAATACTAAAGAGTTAATTTATTCAATAAAATCGCCTGTTCTGTTTTTCCTACAGAACAATGGCCTAGTCGGTAAAAACGTTGATTTTGTGAATTTGGTGACATAGTAGTTTTGAGTTCAATCACTCGGTCGGGTAGTGTGTACTTGCACTCAGTTGAAACGCGCGAGTAATAACTGGACCGTACTAAATAAAAATAAGAACGACGAGATACCTGAGGAAGGCTGGAGAAAACAACGGCCGAAATGTTGTAATAACAACGACAAAGATGAGGACAATAGTCCGAATATAAATAGTGTAAATAACTTCTCATCCCAGAGATTCAAACAAAATTAGTTTTCAGTAACCGACACAAATTCTTCACCTAAACTTTCTTCCTGATAAGCTGGTAATTTCTTTACAGTTTTTTCAGGGCTAGATGTCTCTAACTGATGAAAGAATGTGAATACACTATTCACCTTTTGATGAGCTTTTTGGCGTTTTGACAGAGTAGAAAGCAAGCTATAAAAATGTTCAGCTTTTGATCTTCTAAGAAGTCGTTTTTGAGTGAATCAAACGTATTACAGCCACTGTAATTACCATTCACATTATTTCTTTTACACTCTCATTTAGTTTGATGTTGATAATAATTTTCACTTTCAGACAGATCCTTGGCTTCTTGTTCCATGCCAGAAAAGGTCGCTTAAATATATCCATGCAAGGATTCATAGAGTGCACGAGCAGTGAAATTGGGTAGACGCAAATATTTGGGTGCCGTCGATGCTTGTGCTAGCATGAAGACACAAGTCATCGTGACTGAGGGTTTGAGCGTACTGGCTTTATTCAAACTGTTGATCACGCTAGGTAATGCGCTCTTTCTCAGAAACTGTAACTAAGGTCCGCTCAGAATAGTTTCAATATAAACCGCAGGTGGGCACTGTGGGTGTTGAATAAGCATAAATGTGCCTGATCTGGCGTCTACAAAAGGGATTGGCTAGCCGCGCTATGCAGATAGGTATACTCGGATACGAGCAACCAAAAGGCGCCTTTCTTCTAAAAAAGTTGACATCTTCAATTATTCGCTTGAAAACTGTGCACCAATACATTTGTTCAGTCGCCATTTGTTTCACACAGTTGGAAATTGTCACGTTCACATTCGTCTTTGTATATTGACACTAAAAGAAAAGTCTGCTTGCGTGAGGAACTTTGTTCGTATCGACGCGATAGATTGCTTGCATTTTCCAGTCATAACCCCGTCTTTGATGAACATCCTGATGTCATTACCTTTCGTGGGAAAGAGAATAGGCTTCATTTGCTATCTGAATAGCATAACCAGCTTCTTGCATGTTCTATATTTCCAAGATTCTTGATTAAACTCAAAGAAGAATCTGCAATGTTATTGGTCCTGATCTGGCACTTCGTTTTCAGTTACTTTCCCACCGCCATAACGTAGCTTCCCTGTATCTTTTCTATAACAAATCCACCTCTCAGAGGAGGACGGGGTAACCTCAGTATCCCCGGTGCAAAAATAAACAGCAAGCCATTGCACTATTCTGCCATGAATGTCACCATGAACCATAATTGTGAGGTGGAGGGGTTTGGTGACCACTGCGGCACAAAATGTGCTAACTGAATAAAATGATGAATGAATGATACATTTAAAAATAGTTAATGTATTAAGCTTCAAGCAACATAAAAGTAGGATTCATAAACCTACCATTCGTCATTGTATTGGATATTGCTACCATATCTGGTCTGATATTCCTTCTATATATATCGAGATTCTTGACAAAATCCAAAGAAGAGTCTGTAATGTTATCTGTCCTGACCTGGCATCTCGACTTCAGTCACTCTCCCACCACCATATCATGGCTTCCCTCTGTCTTTTCTATAAATATTTTCACGGTAGTTGTTCTGATGAGCTTTCCTTCTTGGTACCTCGACTGCTTGAATTTAAGGGTACTACTAGATTGGCAACCATGTCTCACTGTTCAGTTAGATAGATGTAACAGTAAGTCCTGTTCTTTTCTCCAACTTCTCGCCTGTGGAACTCTCTTCCGGTTTCTTGCTTCAAAGATTTTAAATGTAGCACTAACCGCCATTTTCTGTTTTTCCGAATCCCGTTCTTATATTGTCATTTTTCTTTACTAAAGCGTTTTCATTCTATTTCACTCCATGTAACGTCTTAGTCGCAGTATCGCCTTGCTGTGGGTGAAATGATTAAAAAATGATTTGGCAAGCAGAAAGACAAGACTATATCAACAATTTATGTTATAAGATCAAAACAGAGATATCAAATTCTTACAAAAGATGAGTGAACAGTGATAAATCTTTGTCACTGTTGTGGCTATGAGCACGTGCAAATCACATGCAAACAACGAGGAACAATGTTCTGACATGAAGTGTTGAACTGTTCACTGAAACTCGTTTCACTGGTAAATAGACATTGAACCACACAGTCTAATTCTAACGTTTGTTCCTGAACTGGTTTCGGGCAGGTTCATTAGAATATTTGAAATGAAACGAAATTCCTAAAATTGTTGAAACATTCAGCACATTTTCTCATCATTAACCAAAACATATTTATTTAACAAATACACCGGAGCTGGTCAGACTTCACTTTCCAGTCTCGATATTGTCCAAAAACATCTCCCCGTCCTTGTATGGTAATTATAACCCTATAACCTGACAGACGAAACGTTGCAAGCCTCTGGTTGCTCTATCGCTATTTCCGTGGAAAGTGTTCAGACGAACTACACTCTTTAGTTCCACCAGTTCTAAATCTTCACGGCTAGGACCCACCAGGACACACACAATGTATCTAACCACCATTATTTCCTTTGTATTATGTTGGTGAGATCACTTGTGAAGCTTCTTCCCACGAATCACTGCTTTATGGAACAGACTCCCAACACTACAATCTTAACCTGTTCAATCTAGGGTTAACTATTATCTTCCCCACCTATCGGCATAAACTATGCCTAAACCCTAACTCTTTACCTCGAGTGGCTCCCGGACCTTGTAAAGGATGAACTTCACTGTAAAAATACTATTTTTGCTACTAGGTTAGTTCGGCAACTGTTCAATAGGGTTTTAGTCCAAATATTAGAGTAGCTGGTTTATAGTGCCTAACACACTTTTTACTGCTCTTTTTTGCCAAGTTCTACACATAAGTCTATATTCAATCATCATCTTAAAAAAAAAAAAAAAAAACAATCCAATAAGTAAAAAATCACTTGGCCCTCCATGCTTAAACTGGATTTGGTTATAGTCAGCACTGTCCAATATTTCATTTATAAAGCAGATATTTCCGAATCGTTCAACAAAGAAGCAGTCCCAGATATTAACATTGCCTCACGCGGGTTTAATACAAGATGAGATAAAGCGTTGTAGTTAATATCAGTCTTCTTGCTTTCTCTTCACAATTCAAATTTACGTTCGTCCGTTCAGAGAATTTCCCAATGATAAATGGTTCATTTACTGTATTTTATAGCAATTTCGAACCTTTTATTTTTCTCTTCACGAAGAGATTGCCGACTGCAAATTTTTCAGATAATCAATACGTACTTTATTAGTATTTTAGAAACAGTTGACCTGTAAATATTTTATTATATTGCATTGAATTTCTTTCTTCACAGGCACATTCTCTCCTATTCATTGGGCTCAGTAGCTGAATATATTTTCCCTGTTTCCATTTAACTTAGGGAATCATCCTTCTTACTCTATTTTCAAATTTCCCTGTTGTGCCGATTCAGTTAACATTCTCTGTAAATTTTTAGTAGCTCCACTCAACCTGATACGATGTATGCATACTTTATACTGTAGACAATTTTGTGTTTAGATATATTTCTCCATTAATCAATGCAAAATATAATGAAAAATGAAAGGAAATTGTTAACATTTTTAGCCTTAAACTAGAATTTCTAAAAATAAATGCAAGTTGTTGTCAATCGCTGGAAAGGGAGTATTCACTGAATGTTATCACAGATAAAATGAATTTTGATTTTAAGGACTTTTATATATTACAGACTTGCAGACCAATACATTTATTGTAGGAATACAAATATTCATATATAGGAGAGAAATATTATTTTTGTATTTTTTTCACATTATTTTTGGCCTGGTTAATTTAAAATTCTATTTTAGATTGCCTGTTGCCATACTAATATATTCTTAAATAAAAATATTATTTAAACTTTTAGAAACTGTACATAATTGTTTTCTTATTCACCAACCACTCGACATGAAAATGGAAATATGGAATTGGAAATTTCAGAATATATTTTCGTGATTGCGAAATGAACGATGTTTTCGGAATAAATGCGATGTTCTGATGAAAGGAACAATTAAGAATAGTCGGATGGGTGATAACAACAAACTAAGTGTAATTAGAGTAGACATGATTAACACATTGACTGAAACGCCAATTTTGACCATGCGTCATTTTTTTTCTTTTATAGTTTTGTAAACATATCAATGCAAAGGAATAAAAAAAACGCGACGTCTTTGTTCTAATACCTATGACTATAATTTTTTAACAAATGTATTTGCAATGACAAGTCCCAGGGAGAATTCCCCGGGGACCAAATGGCCATCTGAATGGGGTAATTTAGGTTTCATTTTAGTAATTCACTTATATGCTATATATATATATATATATATATATATATATATATATATATATATATATATATATATATATATATATATATAGCTACTCCATGTTCTTGCAAGTGAGGCGGGTTGTTAGCACCCCAGTAAGACGAAAAATAAAACTTAACAAGGGACGGAAGAACTCTCAGCTAACAAGAGGCGATGTCTCCATAAACCACCGTGGAGAAGGCAACGGGAAACCACTCCACTATTAATCCCGACATATATCATCGCAATTAACCAACAAATTATGAAACCTAACGGCGTGAAGGGGGTTAAGCCTATAGGAATTAACTCCTTGCTGGTAAGGACCGACATATGCAGCAGGTGTAACCTGACAGTCACTCAGCGACTGTTAGCATAAATGACGTAAAGGGGATAAAAGTCCTAGGAACTTGTCCCTCGCCCGGAAAGGAGCCACATGACCGATGGTAGAACAGGGTCTGCGAGAAATGACAAAAAGACAAATCTTATTAAGAGCTACAAGGGACAGGTGGGGGAGGCCATGATCGCCTAAGTCCGACATCATTTAAAATGTGAATATCTGAGTAACATCTCCCAGGCAAACGAAATTAAGTGGGCTTCATGTTGAACAATAAAATATTTATTTATAAAAATTTAAACAAGATATTCAGAGAGATGTTGATTTTAGAACCGATTTCACAAAGCCTCACAAACGTTCAATATTCGTATCACCTGTGACACAATGAAAACCTACTAGAAAGATGGACCGGGCGTGCCAGTGATAATGACAATGGGCTGTTAAAATGGCCACCATGTTCACCTGACTTGACATCTTGTAAATTTTTTTTATATGGGGCAATGTGAAAGGACGGATCTATATCTCCCTCTTCATACAAGCCAGAGAATCACTGATGCACCAGAGAATGTTACACAAGACATGCTACAGCATGTTTGGCAAGAGCTGGACTACCGATTTGACGTGCGTCGTGTCACATGTGGTTCACATATTGAACATCTGTGAAACTTTGTGAAATGAGTTATAAAATCTCCATCTCTTTGAATATCTTGTTCGAATTTTGATAAATTAATTTCTTACGGTGCAACATGGGGCCTATTTTATTTCCTTTCCTTTCACATTGCCCCATATAAAAAAAATTACAAGATGTCAAGTCAGGTGAACATGGTGGCCATTTCAACAGCCCATTGTCATCATCACTGGCACGCCCGATCCATCTTTCTAGTAGGTTTTCATTGCGTTTGCCTGGGACATGTAGTTACTCAGATATTAGCATAAATGATGTCATCTGGGACACACACCCTATATATATATATATATATATATATATATATGTGTGTGTGTGTGTGTGTGTGTGTGTGTGTGTGTGTGTGTGTGTGTGTGTGTGTGTGTGTGTGTGTGTGTGTGTGTGTGTATAAGATCGAGCTAGCAAAAATTATAGCAACTCGCCAGCTAGTATATCTTTGCCTTTCGTTTCAGTTGCAGGATGTGAGCCGAAAGTATATTAGATGGCAAGTTGCTATTATTTATATTAGCTCAATGTCAGGTTGCTCTGCCCTGTTTTTTTCGAAAGCATAGACCATTTTCTTTCTTTCTTTTTTTTCCTTTTTTTTTCAATTCTTACGTATTTTGCGATAACGAATCGCCATTTTTGTTAGTATGCCAACTGATGAGTTGCTAGAAATTATCGTAACCCAATTTTGAAATTGCTTTATCAAAGCATTAAGCACTTTTTGAAATTTTTTACGTATTTTGTGTATTTGGGCAGCAATATCTCTTTTATACCAGTTTTATTAAAGACGACTGACAAGGTACTGCGATCAAGCTTTTTGTACAATTTTTCTTGTGTCCGTATAAGTACTTGCATTATTTACATTATTCAGAATGTTATCCTCGTCTTCATTGCCATATTCACAACGTTTTGGCCGTTGTACGCTCCGGCCTTCTTCATGTGATTAGAATTTCGAACAAAATCCTTTATTTCATCACCAGGGTAGATTGTTCTAGTTCCAGGTACCATGCCTCTCCGGATATCTCGGTTATTTCCCTTTAACTCAAAATCTCCAAGTTTTGGTTCACCACTGCTGTAGCCTGGTATTGATTCACAACTCTTTGGGTCTAATGACTGAATCTAACCAACGTCTTTATCACACTGGGCTGTGTGTCGTGTAAGTGTTTTCTTTTCTGGACAAAGTGTGTAAAAACCGTTCAAATGATCTATTATCTCCAAGCGTTTTCGGCTATTCTATTAGCCATTATTATCAAAGATGTTTTTTGGATTTATTTTTAGCTAAACGTGCAAATTTTATATATCCATCTAGATTGATGGGAATGCATTTTTATTGTCCAAACACAGTCAGCACAGTAAGGCCGTGATGATAGTTGATGTTACTGAACGTTAGCCTTTTCTTTTTTTTTTATTAATGATTCCAATTTTTTTTAGGTATTTTTACATGTGGATGAGGCTATTCTACTTGTATTTTCTATGAAAATGTTGCGGATATATATATATATATATATATATATATATATATATATATATATATATATATATATATATATATATATCTTTTATTATAAAAAATTATAATAAAAACATGTTGAAATCGTTACACAAAAGCTTTCATGTTTGAATACTTTGATTATACTTCTTCAGGCGATAGTAAGTAACTGGTGATTAAATGATTTTAAAGGAAATTTAAAAACAGAATGTTACTTCATTTCCGAAAGTTAAAGGTGTAGGGGGAACATAAGGGGAGAATTATAATTAGACGCGTGAGTATGTCTTGATTAACCAATTAAACGTCAGCTCTACGCTAAATAGAATAATAAGCTCAGAAGTAGGAGGTGGGTGAGTTAATTTTCATGCCATGATAAAACGGAACATAGACAGACCATCACTGACGATTGTGGAATATAGGTCAGCAAAAATTCGGAATAAAAGTAAATGCTACGAACAGTGTAATTTTACTTCATCTATTCTTTGTCTCATTTGCATATATATATATATATATATATATATATATATATATATATATATATATATATATTGGGCACCAATCTTTCTTTTAAACATGTTTCGTTGAATATTACAAACAAGGAGTTTTAATTAATTTTTTTATTTAGTTTTTCCAGTATTCTTACATTTTTTCGTTTAGCGGGAGTAAAGAAGTGCAAAAATTGTCTGTATTACCCATTGTTCCAAGCGCTTTCGGCCACTTCTTTAGCCATTTTCAAGAGGATTTATTTTTATGTTATTAATTTCTCTTTATGCCTGACTGTATAAGATGCGTTTTGTGTTCTTTTGAATACTAGTAGGAGCGTTTATTCCGTATTTCGCGTGTTGAGTGCAGCTGGAATTCAAGTATTAATCCTTGAATCAGTGTCTCCCTGTAATAAGTGTATATATATATATAAGTGAACATAGAAGTCAACACTTAGAGGTGACAGTCTGTTTCATGCTTGATGCAATCATCGGGCCACGAGTGCTGTTATTTTTCTCGGCTATTCATATATACGGGTCAGTGGTGCATTGTGGGTAGTCATTTTTGGCAGGTGTTTTACCGGAAGTCGTTTATTTGTTTATTTATTTATTTGTATCAAATTGTTTTGCTTGTTTTTATTTAATTTTATTTTTGTTTTTTATCCTTTGTATTTATTGTATTTTAATTTATTTATTTTGATCGGTGTTTTTATTAACGTAGTAAAAATTTGTTTATATAGCTTATTGTGGGTGGTCTATTATGGCGGCTATTTTACTCATTTATTTGGGTCAAATTATTTTGCTTGTTTTTATTTATTTTTATTTTTATGTTTTATCTTATATATTATTTATTTATTATTTTTATTTAGATCGGTGTTTTTATTAACGTAATAAAAATTTGTCTATATAGCTTATTTAACGTAATAATAAAATTTTTCTATATAGCTTATATATATATATATATATATATATATATATATATATATATATATATATATATATATATACACTACTGGGAAGCTCTCACTCACTCAGAAAAGGTATTAATTCATCCTTCTTCACCTAATTATGGGTCAATAGCAGGACAGAGTGGATCCTATAGCTTTGGGTACCCACCAGCCTAGGAGAAGGACAACTCAATTCAAAACCTGAGGAGAGTCGTTTGGGATCTGTTCACCAATACTCTGTATTCAGCTCTTCCAAAAAATGTAGTTGGTTCTGCACAAGCCGTCACCACTGTAATCAAATCATATGTGCGGGTAGTTTCTAAGAAGCTGGACCATTATACGCCGAACATGATGGAAGAGTCCTCCATACACTACTGGAAATTAACGGAGAAAAGAACGCTGATTGAGCACTTGAGCAAATCACTTTTCCAGAAATACCTTTTCTGTGATGATGTAGCAACAAAAATGTTTTTACTTATACGTATAGTCAATCAAAGGGTGGGGGGTATGTATGTATGTGTGTGTTTGTATGCTCTCACGCGTAACAGAAAAAAAGAAATAGTAAAATAATTTACAATAAATATATATACGAATAAACATCAGAGGAGTGCCGAAAAGTTCTCATCTCAACCAAGAAAGGATTCTAAAAAATCTGACATCACTTCTCAGCTTTCTACCAGACAAGCAAGACGACAAGGAAACACTTACAGTGTAACCCGGATATAAGAGAGTTGTCGGGACTGAATAATAAGTCTCTTATATCCGGGTTTCTCTTATATCCGTGTTTTGTCTATTATATATACATTAACACAGGCTCTAATTTGGGATCAGAGAAAACCTCTCTTATATCAGGGTTTCTCTTATATCCGGGTCTCTTATATCCGGGTTACACTGTATAAGATAATTTTGAAAACTACTATAACGTTGAAACCGTTATTCTTCCCCGCCCATATATATATATATATATATATATATATATATATATATATATATATATATATATATATTCATACATGTTTCATTAAATAATATAGACAAGTGTTGTCTATTTATTTTATGTAAGTTCTTTTCATATTGTCTGATAAGCTTAATAACATTATCATTAAACAATGAAAGAAAATCACAATATTGATACATATTTTTTTAATCCAATATATATATATTGTCATCCACAGACAGACTGTTTCGCTGTATCACAGCTCATCGGTGTGGCTAGACGTCCGGTTGCCTCTGGCTAGAATCGAAAACCGGCTGAATACGCGTCAGTCGGAAATTTTACCCTGAAGCCGTTGAATATTTATATGTATGTATGTATAATTAAAACAACGTGTTTTACCCTCTCCTTATAACTCTCTTCATCAATGTTTGCAATCTCACTCCCCACGTCATACTAGTAACAATAGATCTGTCTAGCATTTTTACGCCAAACAGAATTTAAGTTTATTTTCATAAAAAGGTTTCGCACATCGATTGATTGACTGAGATCTGGCTTGCTTATGATACGATTTCCACTGTAAAATAACTTTTCTGCAAAAGCATCTGTCGGTGAGTAATTCCCATTTCTCTGTTTGTTCCTCGGATCGTTGATAAAGGACACAGGCGTGTCCGAAAATTCCAAAGTTAAAACCGTTCTCTCCGTGCTTCATCTCCGTTAAATGGTTGATATTTAATAAATATTTATCTTACTGACTGTACTGGTATCTTTTCGTTGGTCCTTTATTTTATTAACTAACATTTCTGTTCTCTCTATCTCTCTATCTCTGTCTCTGTCTCTGTCTCATATATATATTAAAAAGTAAATGCCTGAGATCTGTGGATTTTAAATCTGTTTATTCTTTCTCTTCATTTGTATATATATATATATATATATATATATATATATATATATATATATATATATATATATATATATATATAGGGAAGAGAGAAAAGTGTATATTTTAAAAAGAAGATAAACCGCAAAAGTTTTTGGTTGAAATGTGGATTTTTTTATTTTAAAATATATATTATACTCTATTTTCCATAATTCTGCTACACGGGTTTCTGGTTTCGCGATCTTCTTCAAGCAAAGAGTAGATATTTCCACATATTATAAAAGTGAATCTTTTTGTGTGGTAGTGATTCAAATGTCTTTCTTGGACTGGTGATAAGAGTTTATATTCGTTTTAATATATATATATATATATATATATATATATATATATATATATATATTTAAAGACATTTATATTATGTTTAACGTTCTTTTTATAGATACAAGTATTTAAGCAAATGCTCTGTTTTATAATAAAGAGTATTAAATAACATTTACCGGCCTGAAATACCTTTAATACTGTTTATTATAAAACAGAGCATTTGCTTAAATACTTGTATCTGTAAAAAGAACGTTAAAACATAATGTCTTTAAATAAATTGTCAGACTATGTCCAATTCAATATATATATATATATATATATATATATATATATATATATATATATATATATATATATAAACTTGAATAATCCCGAATCCTATCCTGGGGATGTAATGCTTAATGAGTCTAGTCTAGTTGACTGTCACTACTGAATAGTGATTTCGATCCTCACTAGGTGCAACATACAAAATTCGACATTAAATAACCCAACAAGTGTTGACATGTCGTAACATCAGACTACTAAACAAACAGCCAACTCTCCTAGGTACTAAGAAAGTTATGAAGCACATAGGTTAATGTCATTCCAGTAGTCAATGGAGCACATGGAACGATGTTAAAGATTAAAAGATGAAATAAAGAAAAAATCAATTCCGAGTAAGGAATGAAACCTTCCAAATCTTGGTACTATACAGGAAAGTTATGGCGGTTTAAGGAAACTTGTTGTCCCTCTACCTCCATCGATAACCAACAAATATTTCATACAAACATGCGCATGTGTAGAAGAAAAAGAAAAAAGGAGTGAGACTTACGTCTTTGATTGTTGTGACATAACCGAACCGGATTTCGGGTACAATAGAAAAACCCAAAACATAGTCAGCCGGTTTTATTGTCAAGTATATCCGTTTCTCTGTCGTTCTTAGACGGGTAAATGTTAACAAGTAAGTGTTAAACTAGTGCGACTCTAAGAAGGGAAATACCCGGGTCTGATGAGAATAAAGTGTGACATCAAAAAAGAAAAAGAAAAACAAACCGGAACTGTTGTGAAAAAAAAAAGTTTTAAATAAAAAAGTTAAGTTCCGGGTAGAGATAAAAGAAAGGCTGGTTGATATAATTTCTTTTGAGAAAAATAATTCTTATAAAATTGATATATACCCTCGACATGTTGGGTGGCAGAGGTAGTTGCAGATAAACGACTATAGTCACTTCAAAATCAAGTATAGAAATTTAAATATCTGATAAGTGTTTTAACAGAGGCCGGAATGTGCGATAAGTCCGAAAGCATATTGGGGTAGAGAAAAATGCCTGCCAAAATCTAAGCAGAGTATTAAGAAACAAAAAAAATATCATTATAAACAAATTAAAAAGTACTAAATTGTTACGTGATATCTGTTCTCTTACAGCAGCGAATATTAAAATGTGGTTCTATAGAAGGAGATTGAGGATGCCAGGGACCAAACATGTGAGCAACGACGAAGTTTTAGAGAAAATGGAAACAAAAAGGAAACTTATACTTAACATCAGGAAGAGACAGGATTTTGGGGGCACATAAGGAGGAAAGAGGACTTGGAAAATCTGATACTCATAGTAAAACTTGGAGGTGCGGAGGTGACCTAATGGTAAATGGAATCGATTTATCGAGTTTCAAATTCTAGACGTGGTAATTTGTCATTTCTATTAGAAAAAGGCATGAAATCGCTTTTCCCACTAGGTCAAAAAAAGGGTTTCGGGGAAAACAGATTGCAAAACACTGTTTCAGGATGTGGACAATCATGCCTTTCCATAGAAAGAGCTACAAAGGATAGGAAATCCTTTGTAGCTCTTACTTAAGTTTGTCTTTTAAATATATATTAGCAAATAGTTGTAAATGCTATGAATGGAAGGTGTTACAAATTTTTAAAAAATCATAAATTCTAGATTAACGCGAATACATTGATTATTAATTAAAAGATCAACAGTTGGTGTTAATTCCAGTGACACCAAATAAAATATTGTTCAGTTCACATGGAAACATCGATTCCTGTACAATCACCGAAGCAACGTCGACCCTTGTCAGTACCGAGATGGGTGACCGTTTGAGAATACCAGGTGCAGTATCCTTGGATGTGCGGGTGGGGTAATCGATAATTAGTAAGATTTGTATCATCAAACCATTATTATCTAAAAAATTCTTACAATCTAAAAATATTTTCTGGTTTTAAATAACCTACAAAGGGTTGATAAACCGTAGAAAACAAAACAATCAAAATATTGTTATTCTTGTTCTTTGTAGACGCTTCCATAAATAAAAGAGCTGCCCCATATTTAGGAATCGTATTATTAAAGAAAATTAAAATTCAAGAAAGTCTTGTTATTTAATAATATAACGTTATCTTTTTATTGTTTAAATTAATTAGTTATTACTCGGAAGTAATAATGTGTCGGAAAGCTCATTGCGCATGCGCGTACATTCATTTGCCCACACATCAAACAAAAGCTAATGAAGTGTCCATTTATAAAGATTGACTTCTCATTAATTATATTTTTATTATCAACTTTATCTTCATTATAAATTAATTAATCCACTTATTTCCTTCTTAGTGCGTATTTACACGGTGTGGTTATTCCATAACTGTAAAATTGGTCACATTGTCTGCTATCTTAATCCATTGTAATGTGAACATATGTTTCGTAAAAATTTATCTTATCGAAGACATGACATAACAATTTGGGTTTTATATAAGGTTTTCTAGCTTCATTTAAGAGCTTCTGAAAACTTTGAAATTCAGATTTCAAATATAAGCTGTCCACTTTTCATTAGACGTGTATAATAAATGCAAAATAATAAAAAGTAATGATGGACATAGCAAATGAGATGAAAATATATTAAACACGTTTTTTTAGTATGAACGATACGAATTTAAAAAGTTTCACATAATAATTGTTTACTTAATTATTTAATTAACTATTGAAAAACGATATATAAATTTTTATATATCAAGAACAATTTTAAGGAAAAATATCAAAACAGCTGTTGAACAATCCTTGTCAAGAAAGAGATGACAGTTTGATAGGAATGGTTAACAAAATTTCATTCTTAAACGACTCAGTTTCACAATTCATAGATATTCTTAAAATCTTATAAACTTACATAATAAAAATCAAACATTAACAATATACATATGTGTGTGTGTGTGTGTGTGTGTGTGTGTGTGTGTGTGTGTGTGTGTGTGTGTGTGTGAGCGTTTACACAGTTTTACTTGAAACAAAAAATGATGACACATTAATTACTTACATGAAATCAATCTATTTTATTCCAAACACCGAATTATTTATTCTGGATATAAAAAAAAAACTTAATATCTCCACAGAGTGCAATCTGGTTAGTATAATAGTACATTCTTATTATTTTATTTTATTTCCTTTTTATTTCTGGTGTATACTTATTTCTTTCCGGGTCTCAGCCAGAGACCTAAGGTCAGAAATCATAACATTTTCCACTGAGCATTTTTTGGGGAACCGCACCCCCCCCCCAAGGAAAAACCTAAAATCACACACATTTTACATAGTTAAAGCACTTCGTAAGGTGTGAGCTGTATTTGTGAGGACAATTTTTTGTGTTTATTTAAGGCTTGGCTACCAGGGAACCCTTCAATGAGTCTATTGGAACATTTTCCATTCAATCCGGGGTCTCCAACTACAACTGGGATTTTTGATGTTCTCATGTGCCATATTTTTGAAATTTTGATTTCAAGGTCATTATTATTATTATTATTATTATTATTATTATTATTATTATTATTATTATCATTCACCAGTTTCTCTATCCGCAGTATGTTTCGTTGTCATTTGCAGAGGATTAAGTGACGGCAGGTTCCCTCAAATCTCCAGGATCTTTCTCAGTATCTTCGACATCTCCTATTGATTATTATTATTATTATATTCACTGAGTGAATGTACACACTAATAATGACTGGTGGTATACACTGCAGATGAAATGACACTAACTTTCTTCAATAATCCAGTATTCTTTAAAATAGTCAAGCTACTTTTAACAACTCTGTCGTACAAATAGTGCTAACTCTTCGCCTTTTTTCCATCCTCTCCAGTTTCGGAGATTTTCAGGTCTATTCCCAGTATTCAGGTAACGACTGGAACAAATGTGATCTTCACACTCCACAACTAGCATGGTCAACCTATTTATATATCTTTTCACATTTTATAAAATCTTCTGTGTGGAAATCCACTGTTCTTTTCTTTTTTTTTTTACAACTACCAAATCCCGTTTTCTGGTCTGAATTAGGGGATCCGGACTTCTGGTCTGGACTGGGTGATCCGTTTTAATCTCAAAGGATCTTACGCATTTCACTTTTATTTTTTTTATGTATGGACAAAATGTTGTCTTTTGCACAGTTACCGGTGGATCACCTTTCCCACCCAACCATTTCTCTCTTTGTATTTCGTCAGCGGTAATTTTCTAAATTCGCTGATTGTGTGTTTCACTGTGTTGTATTTATTTCCACATAGTTTATATTTATTGTTTTCCTGTGTTTCATCTCTCCTGGCCCTGGGTTAGGTTTAGGGTATATCAATATTTGGTTCATTTGGCGTTATTTTTAACTATTCTTAAGATCAACTCAGTTTTTCGTTTCAAGTTAACATTATGTCTATGTCGATTTACCTGCCATTCTCTCAGTTTGTCTTCCGTTGTGTGTCCATATAAATGTATCTGTCCCCCTTTTTGAGTTCCAATTGTTTTCATGTGTTTCTGTTCATTTTCCTGTTCGTTTCAGTACTGTTTGGTTTTTGCGAGTAATCTCTCGTCGTTCTATTATATGCACTCTTCAAGTTCATTGACTGGGAAGTTGATGTAATTTCTGAAACTGAATACAATTTTTCCTCTTCCTTTTCTTTGTCGTACGGCACGTCAAGATCTTCTCGGCGATGTAGCGCCTTATACATTGTCATCAGTTTAATTGCTTTTAGTTCAGATTTCTGAGTTCCTCTATTGTCCAGTTTAAGAAGTGTACGGAGTAACTTCCAGTGGAAACTACTTACGTATTTATTCCTTTAAATTTCTGCTGCAGTGTTTCTTTAATATTTTTCTTGTTCTTCTGGGACATTATTTGCTTATTTTTCCTTTATTTATTTCTGTACAGTCGTACTTTACTAAATAATAGCAATGTACTTGTCATAATCTTTCTTTTGGATGATCTGATGATTATTTGCTTGGGCTGTTCAATTCCTTTAATTATTTCTCTTTTTCTTTATTCATTAATAGCATTGAACATTTATTAATGACAAATTTAATTCTTAAATCTTAGCTTAAGTTTCTGCTTCAGAGATTCTTATCTTTCTACATGAAATGCTTCATCTTTTTTCGTGATTTTATGATTTTATAAACCTGGCTGCATTTCTAGTTCAGAGGAATTGGTCGTCTGATAAATTATAGTGAGGAAAAGTGAATCTTCTGGGGAGAAAACTTTTTCTTTATCTGAACCTCTGATAGATATTACCGTCTTTTTAGTTAGTTCCATTTTCTAACATTCCATTGTTTTTGTTTGAAATTCAATCATTTTATTGAGTTTCTGGAACATCCTGAAGAATTATATTCTCCAGAGTTGTGGGATCATGTCGTCAGCGTTTTTGTAGTCTATCCATTCGACGGATAGGTTCTTTCTTATTTTCTTTCAGTATACTTCCATCAAAGTAACAGAATCAATCAACCTTATTGTTCTCTTTCAACATCCTTTCTTTTCCTCGGAAAAGGGGCCTCGGTCTTCTAGCGAATAAAAGATTTCATTAGTTGTTTGTGTCCTTAGAATTTCTGACATCATTGATAAACATGTTATCGGTCTGTAGTTGTTGTTTAGTTAGTACGATAGTATCTCATGTATAGTATCTCATGAATAGTTATAACCATTTGGACCAGAAGCTATTCATCTCGTATTATTATTATTATAATTATTATTAATTCTATTTTTTAATTGTTAATCTTCTATAGACTGAAATAAATATTTCCTGGGTTTAAATACTGAATATTTAAAAAAAGATAGAGACGGAAGGAGAAAAAGAAAGCACTTTCGTTTTGGGTCAGATTTATTTATTTATTTCTCTCTCTCTCATATTTCGTTACATAAGAAAAAACGGTCTTAGTATTAAAAAAACAAACAAAAATTATTTTTAATAATGACAAATCTTTTGAACTTTGGAATATGTGATGGGAATTGAGTTCCTTTTATGTTTTTGTTTGTATCACATATTTACCATGTTTCTACATAATTACAGTTTTAGTTTTGCTTCGGGAATTTCAATAAAGACGATTTTTGAGAATGAAGATTAAAAAAATACATGATCATACATTTTATTAAATGGCTTTATAACGCAACGACACCAATGTGGAACATTTGGCGCAGAAACAAAGTAGTAAATAAATCAAAAAATAAATTAGAGAAAAAAAAAGTCCTATGTTATCAGCTGAGATGCAGTGTGGAGTTTGTCAAAACAGAGTGAAGAAGGCAATATAGACAGTTGCATACTGTTTTTGAGTGACGCGGGTTTTCGCTCGTGGGTGGTTATATCACGTGATTGGCACAGTCACAGAACATTAAGATCAATACACAGAAACAGACATCCACACCCACCCGTTACTAGTGCAACATAAAAGATTTACTGAATCAGTCTATCAATGGACGATATTCTATCTATCTATCTATCTATTTATCTATCTATCTATGTTGCATATATATATATATATATATATATATATATATATATATATATATGCGTATGTGTTTATGAATTTGTATTGATGCAATATCGTCATATGGTATCAGTCCGTGGTTACATATGGTTATTAGTATTGCGGAGAAAATGTGTTTTCCGAGCGTTTATAAAATAGACACTCCCACAAGCACATGTAGATACATGTATATGGCAAATAGGTATATATATATATATATATATATATATATATATATATATATATATATATATATATATATAGCGAGATAGATAGATAGATAGATAGATAGATAGATATCGCTGAGTGTTTATGTGATAATACCTGTGTAGTATTTCTTAATCATTCTGTTATCTGTTTATACTTAAATAACGCTTGGTCTCTTTCCCTCGAATACACACACACACACACACACACACACACACACACACACACACACACACACACACACACACACACAAAACAAATATATAGCAATGTAATAATGTATATTTATTCAACACAACAATATGCGTTAAAAGCCTCCAAGGTCTTATTTAGTTTAACCTATAATATATATGGAAGATACCATTCCAGATGTTTGTCAATGACAGCTACCAATTTATGTGTGTGTGTGTGTGTGTGTTTATTTTTTTTACAAATTTGAACCAAAATTGGCACTCACCTGTTAAGTTCTGTTCACTTGGGAAAAAGATAAACAATTCAAGACGAAACAGTTGAATTCTTCTTTTTTTGTAGAAACAATTTCAATTTAAAACGGAAACTAACGATTTCAATTTGAATGTCTCGTTTCTTTACTTTCGTCCTCATCTCACCAACATGTTTCTGCGATGGGCCGAATTTTTGCCCCAAATCTGAGATCGAATAAAGACGCAAAAAAAAAGATGCTCTGCTTCGATTAATGTCACAATAATGTCTCTTTTTTTACTTTTGGTTTAATTTCCTTGAGTCTTTCTCGTTTTTTAAAGTTGTTTTTAGATTTGGGAGAAATTAAAGCTTAAAAAACCCGGATCTTATTTCTTGTTGAGCTGAAAACTCTATGTTATCGTTTGTTTATGCGTAGATGAGAATATTTTAAAATCTTCAGTCCGGTTTGTAATCAACATACGGTTTTCAGCAAATGGATGCTTTCGACTAACGTGAGAGATACCTGTTCGTCGATATGATGATAATGATGATGATCGCTTAGTTGTTCTAGTAAAATGGAAAGTATTGTCAGACCTCTAATGGTAGTTGTAGCACATGTAGTACTAGTGAGGTTGATGATGGCAGTTGTTGTTTTAAGCAGCAGCAGAAGACGATGGAACAGGATACGTCGTTATAGCAGCAGCAATATCAAGTGCAGTAGTAGCACAACCAGCAATTTCTTACTACCAACCAAAGTCACGTAGGTGGCAGCTGCCTTGTTTGAGACGATAAGAATTGACAAAACAAATAAATATATAAGGAACATTTTGCGTTATTTAGAATTTCGACATAATTAACTTGCATCGTTCTTTCTCTTTCCTTTTTACACTTTTTATTTTTCTTCTTCTTTGAATTTCATTTTTTTTCTTTCATTGTTTCTTTAAAAGAACATTACACACACATCCGCACAATCTTATACTTTCTAAGTATCGTCCTCACAAACTAACCCCGAAGTGTTGTGATGTCGATCCTCACTAAGTGGCCCACAATTGTGGCTTTTTTGTACTAAGCTGACTAAATATCAGTTGAACAACTAATTGATTATCAAGCTAGTATAATTAGCTAGTGAAGTGAGTTCGATTCTCACCGGTGTCTCTACAGTGGCGTTGATAATTCCCTATCAATAATTTTGCTAAAATTTAACACTGAAATTTATTTATATTTTCACTTCTTCTATGTAAGAGATCATGGCTCTCCACAGTTTCCTATCATTTATAGTTTATAGCAATATTAATTCTTTTACTATCTCTCTTACTCCCTGTTCTGTCAACCATTGACACAAACTCGTTAAAGCGGTTATTCGCTGTTTCATGCTGCCCGTCTTACCTTGAATGTTCTGTAAATATCAAATTCTCCATGCCTTCTTTGCTCATTACGTGCCCGAGAAATATCAAATCTCTCTTACTAATTGTAAGTATAAGCGTCATTTTGTTTCAATTATCCTAAAAATTTCTGCGTTACTCACATGTTCAGTCCATGGTATTCCAAGCATTCCTTTACCTCAAGTCTTCTCTTCATCTGCGAGAAGATTGTCCAGTATTCATTACAATATAAAAGGATTGATACTGAATAAGAGTATATAGGTTTGTCTGTCGTCCGGTTCACACTCATCCCAAGTCTTTTGAACAGGAGTAGAGGTTTATCCCTTGTTTCCTGTTTAGGGTTGGGTTTCCGGTTCCTTCTAAATTCTACTTCAACTCTATACTTCTGTCGTCTACGCATAAATTTTATTTACTATTTATTTATTTATTTTTCCGCAAGGTAAGTAGATGGGTTTGCCTATCGCCTGGTTCCCACCCCTCCTCGGTCTTTTGAACAGGAGTAAAGGTCTATCCCTTGTTTCTTGTTTAGGACTGAATTTCGGGTTCCTTCTAAATTCTTTTCATTCTATTTCGTACTCAGTAGCCCCTTGCGTCTTAGTGGAATTATCGCCTTGCTTGGAGTGAATTGATTGAAGAACAAAAAAAATAGCAATTCAGCGGTTTTTTTTTTTTTGTTTCGAATGAAATTTTTCTTTTTCTTAATACTTTGCTTATCTTTTGGAAGGCATTTTTCACAATTCCAGTGCTCTTACCGATTTCGGTGTCACCTTAATATTTTTGGTATTTACAATTTTTCTCTAATGCTCATCCCCTTCATCCCGACCTTCCTATAAAAAGATATCAACTTGTTATTATTATAAATTCAAGTTTCTCTGAAAATGACCAAACGTTTTGACTAACATCGAATCTGAATAGCGTGTTTATATATATAATTTTAACACTAAGGTGAAGAAGGGTCATAACAGAAATGTGGTTCTACAGAAGCATGCTGAGGATAGCGTACACCGAATATGTGAGCGACAGCGAAGTTTTAGAGAAAATGAAGACAAAAAGGACATTTCAATATCTGTCTATATTTCTGAGATGAGGTATTATGTACATTATTTACATTATTCGGTCTATTGTCCTCATCTTTGTCGCCATGTTTATTACAACGTTTCGGCTGTTGTACGCCTCGGTGTTCTTCAGGTGGTTGGAATGTCGAATTGAACCCTTTATTTCGCTCACTGGGGTAGACTGTTCTAGTTCCACGTGCCATGTTTATTGGATGTCAGTTATCAGTTATCTCCTGTTAATTTTCCCTCTGAAAGTTCTCCACTGCCTTAACTGGGTTTTGAACTCGCACTCTTTGGGTCCTGTCCTTGGATCTAACCAACGCCTTTATCCACTGTGCCATGTGTCCTCGAGGAAACGTTGTAATAAATATGGTGACAAAGATGAGGGCAATAGTCCAAATAATGTATCCCTTCTATAGACTCAAAGACGGATTTCTGACTAGGCGAAAATGTAGTATTACAAGTTAAGTTAGAATAGTTAGTTCTAAAATAAAATATGTTAGGGGGTCCAAACAGAACGAGGGCTAAGAAAAAAAACAAAAAATTACATATATATATATATATATATATATATATATATATATATATATATATATATATATATATATTGTCATCCACAGACAGACTGTTTCACTGTATCACAGCTCATCAGTGTGGCTAGACGTCCGGTTGCCTCTGGCTAGAATCGAAAACTGGCTGAATTCGCGTCAGTCGGAAATTTTACCCTGAAGCCGTTGGCTCACGGCAGAGAAGAAGGTGAATTTAAGCGTATTTATTTTTAGATAAACACACAGTGACTGAGAGAATTCGATTCGATTTACCGAAGAGTTTTGCATTATTAGCCGTAATAGTCACTGTTTGCAAACCCACACATCCTCCCCAGAGAGCTCAACCGAAATACATTTTTCAGGAGCATATATATTGTCATCCACAGACAGACTGTTTTCATTTTTTTCCTCTGGCTTTCCTTCCCCAACCTCTACAAAAGATATAAACTTGCCATTTATTATTCTTATTTCTCTCAATATTTTACAAGCTTTTTAAAAAGGCGTATAAGTTAATTTTCTGTATTTATATTTTGCATAGTAAACAGTCTTTGAAATGTTCTTAGAAATAGACATATGTCTGAAATATAGAAAGTAAATATATTTAATAAATGTCATTTACAGGAGAAAAAGAAATATAATCGTACTGACTTAGAGAAAACGGTATCTAGTAGTTTAAGTTGCCGGTAATTCTTGGTTTCTCGGTAGTTGGATTATCTTTTGGGAGAAAAGGAGTAAATTGGCGTAAATCTATGCAGACGAGCTGGCATTTTTGAGTTGACTGACAACAACCAGTTGCAAATGCTCGTATTTATGTATTTTCAGGAGGTACAAACAGGAAAGTTTTTGACTTTACTCAGATCAACAGTGATTAGTTTAAAATTCTTTGTCTATCACTTGATCTGTTTTCTACTACGTCAGCAAATTCATAAACTTATTATAGACTAATTTTTAGTCGGTCTTTTTTCTTTCTTTCTGGTGACATAAGTTTCGACCTTCCTCTTCGACTCCGTGTTTTTATTCGTTTTTTTTTGTTTGTATTTTAAACACTTGACGATCGTTTCGCCTTGTTTTAATGTTCTTTTTTCATTTCCAATTTTTCCTCAGGTACCGATTTGTTCTCCTGCAAGTTGAGCTATCCGAGGTTTTTCCAAACGAGTACTACCATTTACATATATATATATATATATATATATATATATATATATATATATATATATATATATATATATATATATATATGATTAATACAAATATAAAATTTGTCACTTAGCTGATTGATGTTATATCCAGCATCTTTGCTCCCGAGTTTCGTAGACGAACCTTTGTGTAATTGTTCGGTCTACTCGTCAGGGCGTAACAGAAAATGTTTGTCAATTTTCTCATTTTCGTTATTTTTAAATTAAATTAAAATAAAAATAGGCTTTTTTATTGGTGTTAAATTGATTTTTTTGTGTGTGTGCGTGCAGACGCGAGCGTGTGTGTATATTGTCTGAGTGTGTGCGCGCGTGCGTCTATGTGTGCGTGTACGCATGTTCGTGTGCGTGTGTGCACATGTATGGGTTGTCGGGATTATTTCTTCTTTTCAGAATTTTCTTGTCTCCTTATACTCTCTCACTTTTACTTTTCTTTCTTTTCTTTGTCTTTCGGATATATATATATATATATATATATATATATATATATATATATATATATATATATATATATATATATATAGATAGATAGATAGATAGATAGATAGAAATATTTAACGTTATTTTTTAGCGGATACTTGTATTTGAATAGCTGCTCTGTTTTGCTTATTAAACAGCATATTTATTTAATTTCGTTTACCGACCTGGATGTTCCAGAAATATTAAAATTTAAGTTTAAGAGACGTTCATAAATATCCATCAAGTTAACTGAAATGTCAAGGTAAATTATGGAAGATGCTAAGTGATATAATTTAATGTCTAATAAACGAAAGTGAGAAAATGTTGTTGAATTTTTATGCAATTATTATTAAAAGAATTTTGCTACAGGATAGCAAAATATAGTTTGAAGGTATGATATATTTACAAGTTATAGTGTTCGGTATCAGTGATAAAGCGTAAATATAAAATTAAGTATTCGGTGAGCATTTCCTCTTTTATACAAGTTTCATTAAATATGACTCACATGTTCGGAAAAGAAAAACTTATACAAACAATAAAAAAAAATAAAATCGCAGTACCTTGTCAGTCGACTTTAATGAAACACACACACACACACACACACACACACACACACACACACACACACACACACACACACACACATACATACATATATATATATATATATATAAAATGATGAAAGCGGAAACTTTAGAAATCCATGGTAATATTTTATTTCGCGGGATCAATGAGATCCTGTCTTTTCAAACCAAACAATGTTGTAACACTGAAGAGACGGCATCTGATTGATCCTGCGAAATAAAATATTACCATGGATTTCTAAAGTCTCCGCTTTCATAATTATTGTATTTGCTCTGTTCTTATATTGAGCTTTCTTTGGATTTACACCCTCTTTGGAATTATACCTACTAATCAAATAATATATCACGGCTTGAGGTAGAATCCCCGACTGACGCCAATTCAGTCGGGTTTTTTAAAATCTCTGTCATAAAATTTAAAAAAAAACACATTTTGGTATTTAAATGTTAATTGTAATAATTCTATAAAAATAAACATTTATTAAAAAAATGTCCAGACATGAATGAAAATAGAGTATGAACAAAGCCAGATATTTTTTTTTTTTTTTTAATAACGCTTGTATCTATCTCGAATGTGTGTTTGTATATATATATCTATGCATTAGTGTGTTTATGCATCTATCCATCTGTGAATTTTATTGTATGTTTATGATCAGTATTGCTGTCTGATATGATATTTTCTCAATACTACCCCCCGGTCACAGTTCTCAATACTACCCCCCGGTCACACTACTCATCCTCAACCCTCTAGTCAACGAGTTGAGCCTGCCACTTTATATGATTTTCGCCGAATTTCTCAAAATATACGTTTCGTGAGCGGATATGACCAATCAAGAAAAATCGTTGAAGATTGTGTGTTTAAAAAAGTAATTTGGACTTTGCTAACCAGAGGCTTCTCTGTAGCTAAATGGTATAGTACATAAGATCAAATGACGGTTTCCGTATAGGAATACAGGTTCGATTCCTGTCGGCGAAAGCACATTTTCTACGAAATTTTTCGAATATTCATGCCGGTAAATGTAATTAATACTGTTTAATTAAAGTTAAAACAGAGCATTTATTTAAATAAATTGTAGCTATAAAAATAACGTATAAACAGAATGAAAAAAAAAAATATATATATATGTGTGTGTGTGTATTGATTTTCTTTTCGCGTGTTTTTTTATATCCCCTTGAAGTTTTTATACATTTTGAAGTAATAAATTTGAATATTACTACACTAAACATTTTTATACTGTCCGGTTGGTAACATTCGTTATAAATTTAGAGGGAAACTCTTTCAAATCCAAGCCAACAGAAACCTACGAGTTTAATTCTATAACAAACGTTATCTCCTTGTTGTTAAAGATAATATTATGCAAATAATTTGAAATTTAGGCCAGTATCTCCCCCTCTCTCTATCTCCTTTTCACTCCGTTTATCTACCTCCTCTTTCCTGCACTCTAAAACTCTCTCTTTCTCTCTCTCTCTTTCTCTCTCTCACACACACACACAAATACAAGCACACAAATAGCCACTAACTCTTTCTAATGATAGTATATATGATCTTTAGAGTAGAAGTATAATGTTATGAGATGACTCACTAAAAAACCGTATTTCAAACCTCTATACCACGCCACAGGCAAACACGCAAGTTCGAAAATGAAAAACGAACAAAATGTGAAGATTTTTCTGAAAATATGACACTTTAATGTTTTCATTAAATCGGTAAGTTATTAGACTGGTATTATCGGCTTTATTGTTTTTATTGGCTTCCATCGCATGAATAATTCATGGGCAGAAGCTACCCGGTCTCGATAGAATCCCAAAGTGCCTCCGCGTCCTTGTAGGCGACAAATTATTTTTTGCTCTGCATCACCTTTCTCGCAGACGCGACATCGCTATTTCCATGAAGAGTGTTCAGATGCGCTACATTCCTAAATGCCACCAGTTCAAACCACCTTCATTCCCGTCGTATCCCCCACCTCCGATGAGATGCAAGTTCTACTCAAGCAGCTTCTTCCCACAAACCACTGCCTTGTTTAACCGTCTCCCAAGAAGTTGCTTCCCCGGTCACTACACTCTTAACCTGTTCAGCTCTAAGGTTAACTGTTATCTTCCACATATATCCGTATAAGCTGTGTCTCTTACTCAGGAACCCTCTACCTCGAGTAGATCTCGGCTTTGTACAGAGTCAACATCGCTATAAAAAATCATTCTATAAATTGTCGGGTGTCTACTATAGATAATTTTCGACGCAGGAAATATAAAAGAAATAGCAGTCGACTTCTAAAAATTAAATTCAAACATTGGAAGGCCCCAATCACTGTTTTACTTCGTAATACACTGATTGTGGTTTTTCAATGTTTCGATATTTCAATGATATCATGGCCGAAATGGTTTTCGGCCTATCAATCTTTTTCGGGTCATTTAATGCTGAATTCTGTCGTCTTGATAAACAATAGGTAGATAGTAACAGGTTTGGTTTACACGAGAATTAAAAAGGTACACATAAGTATAGTAAACAGGTGGTCTCTGTTGTAGGGGGTTACAGTCGGTGTATTCTTGACCCCAACCTATCAGCCAAACATATCGATATTTGTTAATCATATCTTAGCCTGATACAAGGCTACAAATTGGAGTTAGCGATTGAGGAACGAACACGCAACAGAGTATTTGTAATCAACTTGACTTTCAAGGTATCACTCCGCGGCGAGGAGCCAGGAAAGAGTATTTCTGAAGGGAGAAAGCGGCACGTCACTATTTAGCGGCTGACATTCACGAATTCAAAAACTGCATTAATTATGGGAAAATATGAAACCGACAAAAGAGTGAAATTATCACATTTGATCAGCGAAAAAATAAATAAATAAAACCCCGTGGACACATCCGAAACGAACAAAAATGGGATTACGACCCACATATGTGTTGATCTACTCGATCTACGTAGCCAGATATTTTCGGTTTAACTAATTTGACTTCAGAAATATCTAGGGTCCAGACATTCAATTATTTCACCTCCTGCTTCATGTATTATATAGCTGAGGAAGGTTGAAGAACGCATCGACTAGAATTTAGTAATAAAACCAAGAAATATGAGAATATTAGTCGATAAATGTTATTGCAGTACTGATGGCATTTATCGACAAAAATCGGAGATTAGTGAAGGAAATAAAATTACCAGTTAAAAATTGTCTTAAACTGAGGATATTTCCAGTGAAACATTTTAAATGCATTACTTACTCTGGAAAAATAAAATGATTATAGATTGCTGGATAAATGATGACATAAAAGAAATTAATGGACGCTGATAAGAATTGCGGTCGAGCAAAGATAAAAATGTAATTTGTTAGCACTAGAAGTGGAAAACAAGACATATGTGTACACACGCACGCACGCACACACACACACACACACACACACATCCACAAAAAAAGAAAAAACAACCTAACACCAATAAAAAAGCGCATAAATTATTTTTAACTAAATATAAAAATATCGAAAATGAGAAAATCAACAGACAATTGCTGATACCTCCCGACTGAACGAACACAAAGATTAAACTTAATAACTCAAAAACGAAAGATTTTCTGACATGTTTATATGAACTTTTGTCCTAGTTTAGTGCGTGGAACCCGCTCCAGAATGTTGTGGCCATGTTCGGAAATTAAAAACACCCACATCCATATAGATAATTATATATCAAAATCTACACATTTAGTTAAGCAAAATGACATCCTTGATAATGGCCAATAGATTAACTGAAGGCGCACAAATCTATAGATCATTTGAACAGTTTTTACACATTCTGTTTCCAGAAAAGAAAATACGAATAAAAAATACGCAAAAGAAAGTACGAATGCAAGAAAGATTTAATAAAAAACCTAATCGCAGTGCTTTGTCAGTTGTATTCAATATATATATATATATATATATATATATATATATATATATATATATATATATATATATCAAAATGAAAGAAAGAACAGATGGGGTAAAATCCACAGTTCGTAGCATTTATTTAAAAAAGCGCTCAATACAAAGTAGACAAAATATTATAATTATAATATTTTTAGTATAATAAATTACATTTTACACCGCTACATAAAATCTTTGAAGTTCCGATACTAAGATAGTACCGCTTCAGGCGATGTTATCTAACATCTTATCTATCTTAGTACCGAAACATGAAAAGTGATGAAAAATGTTTTTTATTGTAATTTATTATAATAAAAATACTATAATATATATATATATATATATATATATATATATATATATATATATATATATATATATATATATATATATAAATATATATATATATATATATATATTCGTCTGTATATAAACGATAATTGTCCAACCATTTTAAATATGTCGAAAACCAGTTGGGCTGCCTTTTTGGAACTTGGTAAACAATCGTTATGCTCTTTACTGCGCACGTGTGAGCAGATACACTCCTATGGTGTTACCCAGATTGCTGTAAGATTGTATTGAATGAACTTCCTCATGGACTTTGGTACATTCACTTATATAATTTATAGTCGTGTCTCTTTTTTCATACAGGCGATATTTAATCTTTCTCGGGGTTTTATCGTTTTTCACCAAAACATAATTGATTTCAATTCTCCTATTTTGAGCAACCATTATTTATGACTTTGTTCCTCATTGTATTTGTCTTCTGGACGAATATGTTCATGACACTTCACTCATAATTTCTTTTCTCTGTTTTCTGAATTCTCCATGGATACGTTTATTTTTATAGGTGAAGCTTATAACCAGAAATTTTTATCAGATAGGCATTGAAACGCTAATCAAAATTTCAAGTTTTTACATAACTTTATCATTATAAACCAAGATGATATCATTTGTAAAAGAATGAAACCTGAAAAGATTTTTCCTGTAAGGCTAGAATTTGAATAGTTTTCAAATTTGCACCAAGTGTATTAGCAGTATAACCGGCTTAGTTAAATGCGCTTACCATATTAGCATATTACAGCACTACTTATATAGACTGGTCCCCTCGTAAAAAAATATGGAAAATATTTTCGTGGAATAATTTTGTAGATTAGTATTCATTAGATCTTTCTCAAGTCACAACATTTTTCAGAATTCATAAATATTGATTTTATCGAATAAAATACCGAGTTGAATTCACAAAACAGAATATCAGCCATAAACACCTTGTCCCTGTGCTGCAGTACGGTTTCAACACCCTTAACTGGAGCATAGCTGACCATAAACGAATGCTTGTCAAAACGAGAAGGTTTCTCACTTACCACCTCATGCATCATCCTAAGGCAGGTGCTGATCGTCTGCATGTATCCAGATCCAAAGGAGGCAGAGGATTAGTTCAACTCGAAGTGCCTTATAAAGCTGCAACAATCAGTCCTCAAAGATAACTGGAAACTACAGAAAACTGGACGATTATCTGTGCCAAAGATCATGAATGAAATAAGAAATTTTATTCAGTAATAAAGGAAGCCAGCAAATCCAAAAGGGAATTTCAAGTGAACGAAGAAGAGCTTGTAAACCATAATACTACTGATCCGGCAAAGAATATAAATAAGAATGCAAATTCAATAGACCAAATGCAGAAACGATAGCAAGATAAGCCCCCTCATAATCAATACTCTGCCCCTGTCAAACAAGCTGATATCGATAAACATCATGCACATCAGTGATTGCATCGTGCAGGATTAAAAGCTGAAACCGAAGGTTTTTTTCTTGCTGCACAGGACCAATGCTTGCTAACTAGAGCAAACGTATTGAAATATTGTGTTAACCCGAAATTCAGATTCTGTAATGAATATCCAGAAACAATTGACTCTCTTGTATCAGGTTCCACGGTATAAGCATCTACTGAATATAAAACTCGCCATTATAGAGTGGGCCAATATCGTCACTGGAAAATATGTAACTTTTACGGGAAGGAAACTGCAAGAAATTGAAAACCACCAGGCCCGGTTACAGACATGGGAACTGTAACGATTCTATGGAATTTTACAGACAGAACAATCAAAGTTAATCGCCCAGACTTCGTGATCAAAGACCACAAGAAAAGAATGTGCTTTCTTATTGACATGGCAATCCCTGCAGCCTGCAATGTATCTTTGAATCTTTGAAGATCTTCAGAAAATCTATCAAAATATAAGAATGTTGGAGTGGAAATCTTAAAAATGGGGTACATGAAGACATCAATAATTCCAGTTGTAGTTGGAGCCTTCGGTTTGATTGGAAAAGGTTTCGATAGACTCAAAATAGACTTAAAGAAGTACAAAAACATTCTCTTAAAGTACAGCTTACACTTTATGAAGGGCTTTATCTATGTAAAATGCGCATTTTATTAGGTTGCCTTTTCTATTTTCTTTGCTTACAAAAATACTCAGTGAACATGTCATGATGCCATTTTTGATCTTAGATCTATGGTTGAGAAGAAGAAGAAGAAGAAGAAGAAGAAGAAGAAGAAGAAGAAGAAGAAGAAGAAGAAGAAGAAGAAGAAGAAGAAGAACAACAACAACAACAACAACAACAAGTATGGTAAGCTGAAGCTAATAATTTCTTGTACTGGTATTTAAAAAGTAATAAAAATAAAGTAGTCAAACATTATAATTCTTTTCATACAATTTAGCAAATAAAGGCAATTAAAACTGACGTTGTTTTTATGGCTTTCTTAAATAAAGCTTTATATATTGGTTGTGATATTAACTCCCTGACAGAAATGACAAAGCAAAACCTTATGATACATTGTAATACAATCATTTTGAGTTAAACCATTTTTACGTCAAATAACCTAAGCAAATTTATAAAAACATTGCTTTATGATACTAGGGTTTTTATACAAAACCAAATTTAATTACATTGCAGGCAATTTTATAAATTTCATTATTCGCGACAACAAAATAATCCCAATGTTTGAGGAAATATATGACCCAGAGCAAATATTTACAGGCAGATATTTTATCGTTTTCTTTATATTAGAAACTCTGTCTCTATCTTTTTCTCGCTTTGAGAGCGACTATATTATATCACATACATATGTAAATGATGAAACCAACATGGCAATAAAAACGAAGGCTCTTGATAATGACTTCTGAAAGCAAAAAGAACTTCGACATTGGAAGATTTAAATTTAAACATGGACCCCAAAACAGGAAAATGGTCTGAAACAGAAAAAAAATTTAATAAAAACATTCCTAACAAATAACTTTCGTTGATCTTTAAACAAACTTATATATATATATATATATATATATATATATATATATATATATATATCAACTTCGAATCCGTTAATGAATGGTATAATTAGCTTCAGTATTTGTTTTTCGTTTGAATGATTTACGTTACATAAATTGAATACGCACTACATAATTGATATTAAAATACATATATATATATATATATATATATATATATATATATATATTATTTAAAAATTATAACATAAATATGTTATAAAATCACTACAAAAATAGTCATTTTGTTTCAACACCTCCGGTGTCTTATCAAGTGATGATATAGATTCAACATCATCACTTGATAAGACACCGGAGGTGTTGAAACAAAATGGCTATTTTTGTAGTGATTTTATAACATATTTATGTTATAATTTTTAAATAAATAATTATATCTGCTCTACTCTGTATTGAGCACTCTTTTAAGAATAGTAATTGTTGGTCATTGGAATTTATTCCGTATACACCAATCCTATACTTGTATATATATATATATATATATATATATATATATATATATATATATATATATATATATATATATATATAGAAGAAGAAGAAGAAGTCACAAACTGGTAAAACGTGTATATATATATATATATATATATATATATATATATATATATATATATATATATATATATATATATATACACACACACGCACAGACACATACACACACACGCACCGACACACACACACACATACATATATATATATGATGGGAATAAATTGAGTGTATGTAAATATAAATGTTGACACTTAGGTCAACATTGAGCGGTGTCAGTCTATATCATGTTTGCATATGCTATATCCTTGATATCGAACACTTTGACTCATAAGTATAGTATCCCTTAAAATTATATTTCTGCCATATATATGTGTGTGTGTGTGTGTTTACGTATTTAGGCAGAATATCTTCATTCAAACACGTTTCATTAAATAATGTAAACATATGTCTATTTATTGTTAGAATAATCTTTTCTAGTTCTCTAACCAGTTTCTTGATGTTAAAATAAAATTCATCAAGGAAGGCGCCATAGTTTTTTCCTACCCAAGTACTTTCGATCTCTTCCGAGATCAACATCTGGGTTAATTACAAAGACAAACTTATTGTAACTATATATATATATATATATATATATATATATATATATATATATATATATGTGTGTGTGTGTGTGTGTGTGTGTATTGAAGAGGTGCTGAAAAGTTTTCAGCTCGACACTTCCCAAAATCTAAGCAAATTATAAAACATTTTTTTCGAATTCATGGTCGATTCGAGAATCTCTTAGTACTTACCAACTTATACACACACACACACACACACACACACACACACACACACACACACACACACATATATATATATATATATATATATATATATATATATATATATGTCAGTACTTGTCTAAAGTTAAGTAATATACTATTGTCTGACTTCCTTCTGTCGTATTGTTCTGCCAAATTAATTTTGTTAATCACTCCATCACTGGGTCTGTTCTAAGTATTTATTCAATTCTGGTACAATGATAAAATATAGTTATTTGATGAACAATGATGTCCAAGCTTATTAATTCAATACTAATTAGCAACATTAGTTTGTAAAATACAATCCTACGACGAGGCAATCAGTTATTTAAGGTTAATGTATATAACTAAATAAAGAGTTCTTAATATACGATACATCGTCCTGTACCCAAGTGAAGGTACCCAAATGATGGGTAACCAGTAGCGATCGAACACAATACAGTTGTAATATTTTCCCAGTGTCATTATTCCAAAGCGCAAATGTCTGAAGTCCATCGTTCATTAGCTTAATTGCTGAAAACATGTACTGCATATTAAACTGCAATTTCTGAGTTTGCCTCTGTGTTGCTTTATCCATGGAGAAGCGCTAATGAGTTTGTTACAGCAATGATATATTCGTCATGGCAACAGGTTATAGTGGCAGTTGTTTGGTAGTTTTATTTCAGTTGCTTTCTTATTATTATTCTGGTTATCCTGTTATTATCTCTTATCTATCCACACCTGCCCATTATCGCGAGGAATCATCTGACTGTAAATTTGCTCAATTCTCTCAACTTCCTCTCGGTAAATTCACCGACTTCAACGAAGTAGTTAGAATTATCTCAGTGCTTCCATGGATCTTTTCTACTTTTTTCCGGATTTTAAGAGCTGTTCCAAAATCACTAATAATTAGGAGAACGATTGTTTCTGATGACGGATGTTCTTTTACTTATATTATTTACATTCAGATTAATGTCCTCATCATTGTTATTATCATTATCACAACCATTCGGTCGTTGTATTCTCCGGCTTTCTTCAGCTGTCTGTACTAAGATTCTTTTAAGTGTCAATACTAAGTCGGTGTAGTAATGGATAGCGGCTCGTATTAAGGAATCGGATAGCCGAGTTAGAATTCCAGTCGAATCCATTACATCCACTTACGTGCTAATACTCTTCTTCTCCCCCCAGCTATGGGTAAATAGCAAGACAGACCGGGTTCTATACCCTTAGATGGCAACTGGTCTACCGCAGAAAGAAACTGACTGACTAAGATTGTTTAAGTCTGTACTATCTGGGCCAGGGATTGAACTCACGTTTAATGTGTCATCAAATTCATGAATCAATGCTTTAATCTGCCCGGGTTATTGTCCCGTGGGAGCAGCGACTTAGACACAGTGGAAACAGCATAAACAATAATCAAGCATTATTAAATAAGAACAAGACAAGATATCCCTAGACATGAACAATCAAATATATTGAATAAAGGGTTCAGTTGGAAATTCCCTGAAGGTTATCGTCAGTCACCTGAAGAAGACAGTTGGAGTCATTGACCATGCTAACGCTTAAGAATGCACGCGTCAGTATCAAATGTTTAGATACAGACGATATACCGGTATGAGTGTTACTATATCACATGTTTGACGAAGACTTTATAAATTTTATCAGAATATATTTTACTTGTTAGCATGCACATAGTGAGAACGCAGGACAAATTGGCATCGTCCTTTGAGTGTATATCAATTATATTTTCCATTGATCTATTTTACTGAACCAGGATCAGTGTTTGATAGAAATTCAAGACAAGCTAAATTTTAGACATTCAAGTTATCAAAGAACTAAGCATAAACCCCAAATTTCTCCATTTTTAATTTTGCAGAATGCATATGAAAAACTACTGAGGTGTATATTTTTGCTCAATAGTTTTAATGAAATTCTGTCCAGCAAGCTATTGATATATGATCATTTTAAAATGATTCAAATTGGCTTATTGATTGATTGGTTTGTTATTTTACGGCTTAAAAACCTTTTGCGGCTTATTTAAAGCCAGAAAATGTCTTTTAGATTGTAAAAAGGTTTTTAGAAATAATAATGATTTACTGATACAAATCTTACTAATTAACCTATACTTTGCGAGAGGAGGGGTCGATACATACATTTCTTAAGGGCATTTGCGCGTAAGTGAATATAACGAAAGCAGCTGGAATTGGAACTCGGCTCTCCGATTAACAATTCCGAGCCATTATCCATTGCACCACCCACATAATAAGGAGCCTTCCGATTGTTTACCAAGTATCACCAAAGCTATCCAACTGGTTTTCCAGATATTCAAAATGATTGGACGCTTACCGGGCTAACCTCGTTTACATACAGACGAAGGAGTGCTGAAATGTTCACGGCCATGTCCACGTTCTAACATTTGACCAAATAACCAAAAATCAGTGTAAACGAACTTTCAATTTAAAAATGAACTCCCTTCAATGGAAATATCCCAAACTAGACTGGTTAAGGAAGTCAAAAAATAAACTGGTTACAGTTCTTCGGGGTGGAGTAATGATCAGCCAACAAGTCCATTATACCGCGTGTATTAAGTTCGATGTTCATTGGGTTCCTCACATTTTCGCATGTTTCCAATTATGCTTAGTAAATTATAACAACATTGTTATTCAGTAAAGTGTATTTTAGATATTTAAGTAGTAACCGGTTATCGGTGCAGAAAAAGGAATCCGGGAGTCGAGTTCAAATCCCAGCCTAGTCTGTTGCGATCACTTTCGCGCAAATACCTTCGAGAAAGTCATGGATCGTATGACTTGTTCTTTTTCCCTTGGCAGGGTAGACTAGTCTCTCTAGCCTTGGGTGACAGCCTGTCTAAGAGAAGGAAAACCCTGAATTCCAAAAGTGCAGAGAAGGCAACTGGAAACCACTCTACAGACAGGGTTTATGGAAACGGAATCTGAGGAGCGCAATGATTGTTGTTTACGTCCTGATGTAAGTTGGCATTAAAAATAAAATGAAATGGAACTAAGGAGGTACACACGAAATAATTACTCGTTACACGTGGAACATTCAAAAACAAAGAAACATTTTTAACAAACATAAATGGATGAAATAGACGTTACATATGCAAATAATTTATGGAATGGAATATGGTATGCCAAAATGAACGATTTTAGTGTATTTTAAATTTGAGGTGAAAACTAATAATATGCTATTAAAATAAACATTCGAATATTTGTGGGCGGTCAGTTAGCTTTACAAACAAAATGAAAATAGATTAGTTGAAGATCGAACAACCCGGAATTATAAAAATTTAAAAATATTTACAGTTTATTGCAAAAGATTTTCAACTGCATACACATTGTTTCACTTTAAAAATGTCTCATTGATTTACATTTTTCTTTTGATAAAGAAAATTAATTCCTTCAAATATTGATTTTCCTGTATATATATATATATATATATATATATATATATATATATATATATATATATATATATATATATTGTACAGTGAGGTCAACACCCAGAAGTGAAAGTCTTGTTTCATGCTTAAACGCAATCGCCATGCCTGATAATTGCGTTTGAGCATAAAACAGACCTTAATGTTCAATTTTTTTATTTACATACGCTTTAACTCAAAACTACTTAAAACTATATTTTTATCATATATATATATATATATATATATATATATGTCATTCATCACAAGTAAAACTTTAATTTTCAGATGACAACAATTTTGTCTTAGAAAAATAATGAACACAAGAATTTTTGGCTTGGATAAAACAAAAGCCTGATGATGACATCGTGCTATAATACATATGTTGAGGTTTCTTTCAGGCACAATGAATTACTTAATTATAATTATCAAATCCTCCTAACAATTTCTATCATGTGTATTTCATTGCTTGATCCGGCTTCTAATGCTTCAGTTTGAGCGGCGTGGTGATAGTAATCGTGGCTCCCGGGGGCACAGTCCTATGGTTACAGAGAATTTCAGTTGAGTTCCACCACGGAATATGTGAGTGAGCGGCGCTATATTGAGTCTGATTTGCTAGCTCTTCGTCACCGAGGCCCGTTGAACAGTTGGTATGACGTTTGCTTGATAACTTAACTGTCAGGGTTTCAATTCTCGGTAGTGGATGCGCACTGCTAATGAGCCTCAAATATAGGCCGAAACGGCCGTCCAGTGCTTTCTGCATTCTGTTGAGGTTTCTTTCAGACTCAATGAATTAGTTAATTATAATTAGCAAATCCTCCTAACAATTTCTAACACATATATATATATATATATATATATATATATATATATATATATATATATATATATATATATATATATATAAAAAGCTGTCTGCGTGCAATCTGGGAAGTTAACCTTCAAGGTAGGACATCTAACGTAGACCTGTTTAACAGGTGTAATATTGGAGGAATTGAGATTTTGTCTGATGACAGGATACCCAATATCCTAATGTACAGCCAGTTAGATCATGGCTACAGGAATAGTTATTATTATTATTATTATATATAATGACAAAACCGACAACATATTTATATAAGAAATTCAAAATAAAAAATATTTTGGTTTTATTGCATTCATTTTCGGAATTAGGCCAATTTTTACGGCCAACTTTTCGGAGTGTTGCTGGAGTGTAACAATTTTATTAGAAAGTGTTATTGAAAAAACATTTGAAAAGAAAATTTTAAAGTAATATTTTCACAAGTTTTATTTTCAAAATATTCTTTTTATATAATATCAATCATTCGTCATCAAGTACACAAATGTTACTTACAGATTATAATTAGACTATTATCTGTTTAATATAACGAGGTTCCCGCCCGTTGGTCAAAGAAATGCATAGAAATGTGAATATTGGAGAAACTTAGCGTTAAGCAACAATGGCGTATTTTTCATAACATTTAATGTTTTTATATTTCAAGAACACACCCCGAAATTAAATATCTACAAAAACATTTAGCAAAAGTTGAATTTGTTGTGTTTGGCAAACTCAATTCATCTGTAAATTCTTTGTGACTGTAGAGAATGGCAAATAATTTTGAAGATGCGGGGAGCTTCTTTGATATCCATCATATTTAATTCTCCTCGATGCAGAGAAAAGATCGTCCTGCTGTAGCTGGGGGTACTTGTTATTTGTGGTTATTTAAAGCCAGAAAATATTTTTAGATTGTAAGAACTTTTTTGAGATAATAATGGTTCAGTGTTACAAGTCTTACTATTTAACCTATAGCTGGGGGAAGTGAATTAATTTTAACAATTCCTAGCTATTATTACACCACCCGCACAATAAGGTGACTCTTAATTGTTTACCAAATTTCATCAAGACAACTCAACTGGTTTAATGATATTCAAAATGGTTGAAGAGTTATTGGACACATCTCGTTTACAAACAAACGAAGGAGTGCAGAAAAGTTCTCGGCCATGTGTACGTTCTAAAATTTAACCAAAAATCAATTTTTTGTGGGTGAGGAAAACTACTTAGTCTTGTCAAAAACATTTCAGCACCCTTTCCTTGGGTGTTTTTCATTGATTGATTAATTGTTTTCTACGGCTTATCAATCCTTTGAAGGTTATTTAAAGCCAAAAAATATTTTTAGATTTCAATTTTGGGGGGTGGGAGGAGATAATAATTATTTAGTGATACAGATATTACTAATTAACCCATATCAAGAGGTAGAAGAAGTGGATTCATACCCTTCCAAAGGGTATTTGCACGCATTATTATTATTATTGCGTATATAACAACCCAAAGTGGAATTGGAACTCAGCTCTCCGATTAACAATTCTGAGCCATTATCCATCACACCACCCGCACATCAAAGCTTACAACACCTGGTATTCCCAAGCGGTCACCCATCGATGTACTGACCAGGCCCGATGGTGCTTACCTTCGGTGATCGTACGATAGGAACCGGTGTTTCGACGTGATGTGGCCGTAAGCAGTATATGATTCGAGTGTTTCTGGATGGAAGTAAGCTGAGGAAGCGGACACTGATTTAAATGATTTAAAAATCCTCAAGATACGAGGTGGCTGTTTTTCCTATTCAAAGTACATCTACTTCACTAGGAGATTGCTCCGAATCATTTCCACCATTATCATTCTCTTTCAAATACGTAACATCATCGCTAGTATCTTGACGATTAAGGAATTCCAAAAGTAAAGATTCCAGCTTTTCGTGTGTTTCAAAACCAGGTTGAGTGAAATGAGATTTTAATGATGATACAATTGAATCTAATGCACCATAATATGCAAGTCGGTATTGATCACGAAATGCTTCAGGATAGTATATTTCTTCTATCTACAAAATGTAAAATTAAATAATTACGTGCTTAACATTTTCTTGGCTTCACCGACTCTTTAATAATTTTTGGTTTTCTTTATGATAGCGTCGTATAACGAAATAAAATATTCTTCTCAATGATATTCAATATCAATTCTACAAACCTCTTACTACTGCATGTCCACATTTGTTTTAATATAGATTAAGAATGTGTGAATAAATTCAATGGAAAATATTAATCCCAGAGATAAATCAAACGATTCCATCTGCTTTTTTCGTCCAATTATCCGTTTCTTTCAGTTGAGCATTACGAATACACTGTTCACATTCAATAACTACCATAGTTGTCCATCTTTTAAAACAAGCTTTTCCGAAAGCTTTAAAATGCTGTCAGCTTGATAAATGTCGCCATTCTAACAATCTATCTGACCCCTTCGACTGCCTAGAAAATGTTCTCTCCTAGGAGAATATTTAATCAAAACGTTAACCTCTTCAGCACATCCCATATTACTGCTTAATGTTTTGATTTTTTTTTTTTCATTTGCTTACGTCTCTGACAATGATAATGTGAAAGACAGTGAGTAATGGACTCTGGGTTGAATATTTAAGATCTGCGCTGCAACATTAGATTTTGCTAGCATGTTAGTGGCACCACCATAACACTGACCTCAGCACATGTCCTTCCTGTCAGTGTTGGTATTTCGTCAATATATCTTTAAGAGCAGCTATAAGAACATTACTGATGATGTTTGGAGTCTACATATAAAATTCAGTGACTTGCGTTAGCTCTTCTGTTCTTCACATCCTCTAAAATAACCATACATTGACCGATCGAAACAGGTAAGATGGTACAAAGTATAGTTGGTTTTACTAGAGTGCATAGCTTAGTACAATAAATTTTCACTAATTTTTTTGAAAGAAATACTCCTACTATCTTAAAATCAATTTAATGATTAAAATAACAAATACATATTTAATAAAAATGCTATATTGTTTTTTGAATATATTTTCTTTAATTTTTATATACAAGAATCCAGTTTCCAGTCCACCCTGCGTTTCCGAGAACTATAAACAAATCACAAGGCCAAAAGCTTCAAAACGTTAGAATTTGGCTTCAGAAAGAAATATTTACTCATGTTGCATGCTCAAGAGTAAGAAATTATTCTTCGCTGTTAAAAAGGAAAAATGAAGAATAATTATTGTTTCCCATGAAGTTCTATAAAATTAAATTAAATTATTAAATTATTAAATCGCGAAGTAGGGTTTTTGTCAAAGTATTTTCTAAACAAATCAATTATTCAGATTTCCTCGATTGGTTTGCAAAATTGAACGAAATGTAGAGTTTGTAAATCTTGACAAAGATGTTATTGATAACTTCACCAATACTAAATACTGTGAGGATTTCAACACGCTGACGTGTTTCAAATTCTTGTTTCATAAAAAGCGAGGCGTTTTTTCAAATACCTCAAGATCATCATTTATGCAACCTATGCAGTAAGTCAATTGTTCAGTATTAGAAATAATCCGTATTATGAAATAAAAGTTATATTTTACTGGATTCAATAGGTTACAAATAACTAGCTGTGACATTTGTGTTAAAATTTCTTCATTTTGAATTTCACCAATCGTAAATTCATCTGTTTTCTCAGACAACCAATTCTTTGTTCGAGTAACAATCTCGATCGCCAGTTTAGGAGCTTACTGAGATTTAATTCTTCCTTGTGATCTCCACGCATGGCTAATTCTTGATGTACTGGATATTTCTTTTAAACTGAATTCACCCCAAGCAAAGCAGTAAAGCCACTAAAATACAAAGAGTTACTGGATGTGAAAGAATTAGAAAACAGAAGAATTATTGAGGAATACGAATAAAAGAGTAATCAAGAAGACAGGAGATAACGATTGATATTGCATTTAAATTTTTGATATCAATCTTGACTGGAAAGCAGAAAGCCGAGAGAGAGAACCGCAACCGAGAAGTTAGCATAGAACTTACGGTCGCATCTAACCAATTCAATTGTAAATTGATGATACCTTGTTGCTATTTTGGTACTGATCTTAAATTCATAAAGTTTAGGAACCATAGCAAAGAGTTTATCCGAACAATTACCATGAAACTATTTATAGAAAAGGTAGAGGGAAGCAACTTTACGGAGGTGGGAAAGCTACTGAAGCCGAGCCGCCAGATCAGGACCAATAATATTGCTGATTCTCCTTTGGATTTTATCAAGAAGTTGAAGGTAAATAGCAGGATCACCAGACCATATGTGGCAGCAATATTCAAATCAAGCATGAATGTTAGCAGGATAGATCCTGGAGAGAAAAAATGTCTAGCACGACACAGTGAACCAACCTTCTTAGCAATTGACCTAGCAAATAAATAAAAATAAATTAATGACAAAAAAAAAACATAATTTCTATCAACGCAGAAGAAAAATGTCATAAAATAAAACAAATTGCGTTTTTATTTAAAATTTGCAATTTTTAAAGATAAAATATGTATTATTTCATTTAATTATCTTCAGAAAAATTAGTCATAAGTAAACACATTATTTTGATAAAATAAGTTTTGTTGAATTAGCTGATTTACTTTCTCGCGTTACAAAACTAAATTATTTCCCCTTGACTAGGTGATAATTTATGCGCATGTCAAAATGTAAGAAAGGCATCACGTGAAAGTCTGGCGAGATGCGAGAAATCTAAGTCGTCTTTTTACTATATCGCGTGTACAGCAGTGCAATATTGAGATGGTAAGGTAGAATTTATCTCTACCTAACATCCCAATAATTTAATATAACAATAAAATTCTAATATTTAAATTAATATATTTCATACAAATTGTGTAGTAAGTAAATACGTATTCTTAAAACTAAATTTTCTTGGTATTCAGTTTTGGCTCTAAAAGAAACCGAGAAAGGAACCCAAGGGAACAATTACAAACCAATCACCTGCGTATCACTAATGTAGTAAATATTTTACTCGGTCTTGTGAAAAAATATTTATTATCTACTCAGAGGTCTCTTTCTCATAAAAGTAACGTTGCAAATTTATCGATACTTTATCGTTATTCCAAGACAAATATTCAGGTAAAGTCATTTCTTTACGTTAACCAGTTCACATATTCACAGTTAGGATACGCCATGCTATTCCAATCGAGTCGAATCACTCTCATTTCCTCCGTATTCCAAATGTAAAAAGGAAGGTACACTCAGACAGCTTTTTCCCAAGAAGTGCTAATTTGTGGGATAGACTCCCGCGTGGTTGCTTCCCTGAACACTATAACCTTAACCTCTTCAAGTCAAGGGTCCATCGGTATCTATCCTCCTTATCTTCACTTCCATCTACCTCCTCTTACGCTGATATCACACAACTCATTTAACATTTCGACTGTAACCCTCTACATTGAGTGCCCTCAATCTTTCTATTGAATGAAATTAATATAAAAAATAACTTGACAAATAGTCTAAAAATATACAATTCCATGGAACCTGTGTTCAATTCTGTTTTTTACCAACTGTTGCTTTATTTATATCAAGAGAATGATAAATTGTTTAAAGGTTGATTCCTTTGTCCTGTAACAAACAAACCGGTTAATAAAATAAAATTGCATGTTATCTGTTTGAGAATAAGTTCGACTATATTAATTGACTACACAACATTAATTTGTACTAAAACGCTACAGACGAGAAACAATTGGTATGCTTAAATTTATTTTCCTAGCGGAAATAAAATCCTGTTATTACATTTAGAGGATCACATCTATTTTATCTTTATTTCTAAAGATTTTATATCGTTGGAGAACATGTCTTAGATACTGATCACTGTTCCCAAACTACAAAAACGTTACCTGTCCCCGCTCAAATATATATATATATATATATATATATATATATATATATATATATATATATATATATATATATATATATATATACAGACATGACAGAATTGAATAGACGCTCACAGAAACCATTTATTTTATTAAAGAAGTAATTTATACAAACGAAGTAATTATAAATGGTCATAAATTTAATAACTAATACTTGGTTGACATCCCTTTTGCTTTTTTTTTAATGCAAGGACCCTTCTAGGCATGCTAGCGATGAGTTCACGAATATCATCTTGAGGGATTTCTTGCCATGTTTCACGCAATAATCCTAAAAGTTCGGGCTTAGAAGATGGCTTCCTGTTCTTTTTGCGGAGTTTTCGATCTAATATCCCCCAAAGGTGTTCAATAGGGTTAATATCCGGGGACTGACTTGGCCATGGAAGTTTATTGATCCCATTTTGTTTCAACCAATGTTACGTTGCTTGAGCAGTGTGACATGGAGCTCCATCTTCCATAAATAGGGAGTCAACTTTTCTCATTCTACTACTTGAGAATATTGGAAGGGGCCCTTACTTTAATATATAAACATATTTGGTTGAATTAATATTTCCTTCACACTCCACAAGCTCTGAGCGACCATCACTCCAAATTCCACCCCATACCATTACTGAAAGGCCCCGATGTTTCACTGTTGGCTGCAGTCTTTTTAAATCAAACTCTTGACTACAGAATATCCATACCCATACTCTTCCACTGTCGGAAAATAATGCGAATTTTGACTCATCAGAGTAAATGACAGTGGTCCAAAAGGTCATAGGTCTCTCCGGCATCTCATGAGCCCAATTCTGCATTTGATATTGGCTGTACGGAGAAGTGGTTCCCTTCTCGTAGCTCTGCCATAGTAGCCCATCTTGTGAAGATACCGGACAGCTGTTCTGGGACTAACATCAAATTGTGTTGCTATGTCAGAGGCCTTGCAACGTGGATCCTGTTCAACATTTCTTTCGACAAGACGCATGGTTCTTTCAGAGGTCCCAGGGCGGCCTGGATGAGGTTTTGTGCACTTCTTGTCCTCTCTGGTGAGTTGTACGATCACTCTATTAACAGTAGAAAGGGGTATTGAAAGATTTTCAGATATTTTACTTTGACTAAGACCACCTTCATGTTGGCCCACGATACGTCCTCGCTGAAATTCGGATAGGTTAATTTATCTTGGTTATAAAAAAACAAATCAGAAATAAAATTTATCTTGGTGTCTATTCAATTCTGTCATGTCTGTGTATATATATATATATATATATATATATATATATATATATATATATATATATAAAACAAGAAATAACTATGTAATTTCGTTATATTTGTCACCTTGATCTTTTTAGTAGAAAATATTGGTATACAAGCCATCATCGAGAAGTCGTTGCTAGGCATGGCTTGCTACGTAATAGCTCTTTCCAGGGAAATGGATACATTTGCAAGCATGACTAGTCGAACAATTACGAATACCAGAACTGAGTAATCAATAAACGTCGGAATCAGCAGGATAGCTCTACTGACAAAATTGAGACGAAGAAAAGTTTGCTCTCATAAACTAACGTAGAAACATACTTAAAATCTTTGAACAAAGCCTTTGCCAATGACGTAAATGGTAGAGAAATAGTTTATTAATTCAACAGTCGAGATTTTATTACAGCATTTTTTATGGGCTAGACATTTTTGCTTTTTGAAATTCGTGATACAATATTGAATGTATTGTATTCTAATGTTGAGACAATAGCACAAAATAAACTCGTGAAGCATTTTCCTGTATTTTCCTCTCTATAATGTTTTAGCAAATAATCACGATTTCTGTTTCAATCAGTCTAATATTCACCTGGCCCAAATTCGCCCGGCATAAAACCAATATTCAAAACACAAGTTTTACATGGCTCGAACCAGAACTTCTTGCAGCAGTTGTAAATACATAATTATTCCATCCACGAAACAGACCAAGAAAATTTAAATGAAGTTAGCAAAAGTAGTCTACCCATAACTGTAGATATGTGTTATGTTCGACAATAGTTTTTTACTTAAGTTATAGTGAGTGTTTAATAATCACTTTGGATAAGTAAAGTCTCGTAAGTTGAAATTCGTTGTAATCACAGAGTAATCTTCGAGTCGAGTTTGTGAGTGAGTCAGTTGTGTTCTTTTCGCGCGGGAAAATTAAAATCGTTTTGCGTGGATTCGATCCGCGTTTCTCTGTGTTTGCTGGACTGACTAACTTGGTCAGTTGAAAATCTTCCTTATATAAGGATTTAGGTGTGAAAATCAGTTCAAGTTGGTTTTGGCGCGATTTAACTTCTCCACGTGAAGTTTCTGAATTATCACGCTGCGAGCCAATAGGATTCGCTGTTTAGCACAATAAGGTTTTGATTGGTTAAGTTAGTTCGCGTAGGCGTGCAAAATAGAAAGTTCTTGTTGCTATGGGGATAAGGTAAATGGATGAGTCCACATTCACCTCCCTCCAGATTAATGGCCATGCCTAAAGGGCATTAATATGTTATGTAAGTGCGAAATTTCGCTGGCCAATGACCTGCCTGACTTCGTGTTTTGACGGAGTAATGTCCGTAACGGGCGTTTGTGTTCTCTGTTCCTCTGGTACTGTCGAATTTTGCGTTGCTGGAGTGACGTCATCGTTCTGTAAGTATGCCGGTTTCAATCTGTCAATACTGACAGTATCTTGCTTGCCAGCAATATCGATTACAAAATACTTGGGGGATCTGGAGATCACCAAGTGAGGACCGGTATAATTTGGCGTCAGTGGTTTTCGCACTGCGTCACGACGCAAGAAAACAGTCTGTAGAATGCAAGTCCGCCGGTATATAATACGGTTTCTTGTATGCCTTCGTGGGCGTATAAATAATTTCCGTCATTTTTCTTTTTAAATCAAACACAAAATGACTAGAAGGGGCAGAATCTGTAACGTTATGAAAGATTTGTCCTGGAAGAGTCGATGGTTTTCTGAACACTAATTCTGCGCTAGTACATTTAAAATCTAGCTTGACTGTGTTTCTCAGCGCAAGCATCACAAATGGTAGCTTGTCTATCCAGGTACGACCACAGGTAGACGCTGTTAATGCGCACTTGAGCTGTCGATGGAATCGTTCTACCAATCCTTTACTGCAGGGATGATATGCCGTGGTAGAAATGTGCTTTATACCAAGTTGGTTGACAAATTCGGTAAATAACGTAGACTGAAATTGTGGGCCTCTGTCGGTCGTAATGACCGCAGGGCACCCGAAAATAGAGATCCAATTATTGAAGATGGCACTGGCTACAACTTCTGCTGTCGTCGTCGATAGGGGTAGAGCCACAGGCCATCGCGTAAAGCGATCTACAATAGTCAAAATGTATTCGCATCCATTAACGTGGTCAGGGTCGACGTGGATATGTGTGAAACGACCATCAGGGGCCGTAAAGGTTGATGGTAGTGCTCTTGTGTGTCGACTTATCTTTGTTTCCTGGCAACGCTGGCACGTGCGGGACCACTGTTTCACGTCGGTAGCCATACCGGGCCAGACGAATCGGTTAGATATGGTCCGCAGCGTAGCCTTCGCGCATGGGTGAGCTGGCGAATGGAAATGGTTAAAAATTATTCTCCCCATCGACGGAGGTAGGTAAGGGCGAGGATTGCCTGCTGTGACGTCACAATAAACGAGCTTGTTGGTGAACGGAAATGGACGCTTTTCCAGCTTTAAAGAAGTATCTGATTGAACTGAAGTAAATGTCTCGTCAACTAACTGTTCTTCAGCTAACATGCCAAAATCGAGTGATGGTGATTGTATCGCATCGAGTGTAGGTCTGGACAGTGCGTCGGTGACAGTATTGTTCTGTCCTTTTAAGAATCGAATGTCCGACATGAATTGACTGATGTAGTCAAGGTAACGGATGTCTCGAGGATTGAGTTTGTCAGACTTCGCGTGTAATGCGTAAGTCAGCGGCTTGTGATCGGTGAAAATAATAAAGTCCCGACCTTCTAGGATGTGTCTATAATGCCGTATCGCCAGGTAAACGATAAGTAATTCCCTAGAAAAGGTACTGTACTTCTTCTGAGCAGAGTTCAATTTAAGTGAGAAAAACGATAAAGGTGTCTCGATGCCATTTGTAATTTGGTGTAACACTGCACCAATTGTATCGGCTGATGCATCCGTAGTTAGGGTGAGTTTAGTATCCTCTGATGAAGTGATAAATGTCAACTTAGCACAGTTCTGAAGTGCATCTTTCGCCATTTGAAAAGAATTAAGTTCGTCTCGGGATAGAGATATCAGCGAATTTTTCTTTTTATGCTGGGATAGAATATCTGTTAGTGGTAATAGTATCGCCGCGCAATTTGGGATAAACTGTCGGTAATAGTTTATCATTCCCAAGAATCTCTGTAATTGTTTTAGCGTTGAAGGTGGAGGATAATTCGCTATCGCAGTAATTTTCTGATCAAGAGGAGTCAATCCATGTTGGTCTAAAACATGTCCAAGAAAAGTTAAACTCGGGACTGCGAAAACACATTTATCAATGTTAATTTTTAATCCGTAATGCTGTAACCTTCGGAAAATCGCATGTAAATGTTCACAATGTTCTTCGTGGGTTTTACATTCTATCAGCACGTCGTCAATATACGCATACGCATAGGGCATTCCACGTAGAACTTCGTCGATCAGTCTTTGAAAGGACTGTGCTGCGTTACGCAGACCAAAGGGCATTCTTGTGAACTCGAAGAGACCAAAAGGTGTCGTAATGGCTGTTTTTGGTATGTCAGCTTCCTCAATGGGGATTTGGTAATATGCTTTTTTTTTAAATCAAGTTTAGTGAATACCTTAGCGCCTTCCAACGAAAGGGCGAAATCCTTAATATGCGGGATTGGGTACTTGTCCGGGACGGTCTGTGCATTTAACAATCTGTAGTCGCCACACGGCTGAGTCGGCTTTAGATACCATATGTAGGGGCTGGCATAAGGACTAGCTGAAGGTCGAATTACTCCCAATTTGAGCATGTTGTCAAATTCATCACGAGCTATTCGTAGTTTGCTCGGATGGAGTCGACGAGGTTGAGAATGGACTGGAGGTCCTGTTGTTTTAATAGCATGAGTAGCATGGTGCTTCACAGGTTCGGTATGGGTTGACGGTGAAATTAGTGATTGGTACTGACGAATTATCTTTTCGTAGCCATTGGCTATAGGTATAACGGTAGTCCGACCGATTGCCGAATACTTAGAAACAAAACCGCAACGTTGTAAGTTATTGTTAGTGTCGGTTAAGGTTCGTGACGCTAACTCGACAGACAGTTTATAGTGAGTTAAAAAATCTGCTCCTGTGATCGGCATTGCGACGTCTGCGACAGTAAAAGTCCAGGTGAAATCACGTCTAAGACCGATGTCCGGCGTTAACGTTCGCTCACCATACGTGGTGATTGGAGTGCCATTAGCCGCTTGCAGTTTAAAAGACGTATGTTTGACCAGAGCTTGTCTATTACAATGTTTCATGGGCAGAACACTTATCTGTGCACCAGTGTCGATCAGGAAATCCAAACTGCTTTTCATATCGTGGATATAGAAGAGACGATTTATTTTAAAATATCTGGCATCCAGCGTCTCTGCTGGGTGCCAGCGACTCCGTTTCCCGACTGTTTGTTCGAAAGGTACTTTTCTGAATAAACATGGTGGTCGGCATTTATTCGCGCGCGCGCCAAAATTCTCATGGTACCAGCATGTAACATGTTGGTAGTTATGACGGCGGTGTCGGTAATCATGGCGAGATGTCGATCGTGAACCACGGTGTCTGTGTCGAGCAAAATTATTGCTCTGACTTTCATGTGGTTTCTTTTGTAGATCTTGAAGTTGTAAAGACATTTTCTTGAGTTCCAGTGACAATTTTTGTATTTGTTGATTGACGTCTGGCACAAGGCCATCTATGGTATCCGTTGAGGAAATTTGTCGTACTGGGGCGGTATCAGCTACTTTGTCGGCAATGATCGCTAATTTTTGGATGTCGACTTCATCTGATAGTGCTGCTAAGATGCGTACCATCTCTGGCGGCAATTTATCTAGCCACATTTGGCGAAACACTGTAGCGGATATGTTATTACCACCTAATCGTGACTGCATGCGTCGTAGCAACTGGGATGGTTTCGAATCACCGATCGTTATATTAGTTAAGAGATCTCGTATTTTCCTCTCTTCTGAAAATCCAGTTCTATGAAGAATAGCCTGTTTAAGGTTTTCATACGGCTTATCGGTCGGTAGAGAAGTTAGTATGTCAGCTACTTCGGCTGCTACCTCCGCAGGTAGTTTCTCCACTACGGACGCAAACTTTGACTGTTGGGAAGTTATATGCCTGGCTTGAAATATCGCATCTAATTGTAGAAACCAAGTTTGAACATTGGGATTGAATGCAGGCATCTCAAACCTGATTGATGTGTCTGTAAGAGGAACTGGGTCTGCCATTAAGGTAGTCGTGGTTTTGAAGGGAAACATTTCAGTGTATTTTTTCTTTGCCTTTTCTTTTTGAAAAGTTGCTGGTGACCGTTATGGCGCGAATATTAAAGTTGTGAGTTTACTGATATTGTGTGCTTTCTCAGGAGATTAGTAGTTATAGTTTACTAAGAACTTTGTGAGTCCCTTGTAGAAAATTTTCTCAATCTGTTGGTGCGAAGACACGTGTTGGCTTATTTTCTCAAGATCATCAATTTTGTTGGATAGCTCCCGTTGGTTTCGTATGTGGTGGATCACCAGTTTCGTTGGGTTTGCAGAGAAAACAAGCTGAATGCAATAGTGTTTGAAACGTCAGGTTACCAATTTTGTTGTTGGTCAAGATACGAACGTCGGGTTCATCAATTTTATTTGGCCATAAGTAGGAGTCATCAATTTGTTGGAGTAGACCCCTTTTAGAATGTCGGTGGTCACTAATGTTGATGTGCGCGTCGGGGTTATCAATTGTGTTTCGCACAACCTAGAAAGAATCATAAAAAAGCATAATAGTAAAATCTTAGGAAAACACCCATGCCAAAACAGTGCCAATAAAACTCCTAAGCTGCAATTAGACAGAAAAATGAAAAATCATGTGATTGTGGAAACCCTAATGACTGCCCGTTAGAAAACAGATGCCTCACTAATTCCGTGGTATACCAATGTACCATCTCATCCATGGAGAGTCCTAACACTGACAGGATATACATTGGGTCAACTAAGAATAATTTTAAGATTAGATGGAGACAACACAAAAGCTCCTTCAACAACATCCAAAATAGAAATCAGACATCTCTATCCCAATACTACTTAAAGGAAACGAACAAAACACCGAAAGTAAAATGGAAAATAATAAATAGAACTAGAACTTGTAAAACCTGGGATGACCCATGCCCTCTCTGCCTACATGAAAAACTGCACATCATTAGATTTCTAAATAGTGAAAAGTTACTAAACCATAGACATGAGTTAACGGTTTTCTGTCGTCATCAAATGATTTTCGCATTAAATAATTGATAAATAGATTTAAACAAATTAAGTCCATAGTTTAAAAGCCTTAAAATCTCAGCCCAATAATTATTGAGAAAAACCCTTTGATAAAAAAAGCCATGTAAATAAACAAATAAATAAACAGATCAAATAGATAATAATGAAATATAAACTACTAGTCACTCAACGTCTCGAGGCAAGGCCATAAAAAAGACGCCGCCTGACCGGCCTAAGCTAAGACTACTCTGGACATAGAATCCCCATTGTAACTTGATACGCATTTTTGGAAGGGGACTGGTCTGTAGATAAAAATTAATTCTTAATTCTTAACTTCAACGGCCGAAACTAGCCGTTTCCATAGCAACTAATGTTCCAATGATACCGCACTTATAAACACTTGCTAACCAAAAGATAGCTTATTCCCAAATTCTCGCTTGACAAGGAAGCGGGTCCAGACACCTTAACTCTACATAACTTCAAAAATTATGTTAGGGGTCTCGGCTCTCGCTTTTGAAACATGAGAACTCTTATGTAGCGAAGGAATCATATTTTTAAAAACTGAAAATATTATTATAATATAAGCTCTACTTCTGTATGGAGCACTGTCTTTTTGAAAATAAAGCTAAATACTAAGGAACACCGGATTATCTACCTAACGTGTTCTTTCCTATTTTTCTGCACACCTGCATACATATACATATATATATATATATATATATATATATATATATATATATATATATATATATATATAGTAAAAGTAATAAATCCGTTGGTATATAATCCAAATGGATCCGAGTAATACAAAATATTAAAACTGATCCACAAAAAGAGCTCAGTGTATTTATTATTACAAAGTAAATAATTAGTACACAATAAAATCCCAAATTACCTTATATGAAATTCCGATACGAATTCAGTCTATACCGGGTTTGCATAAGACTGACAATTTCGTCGATTGAATTAAGCCTATTCTCCATATGAGGTAATTTTGGATTTTATTGTTTTCTAACTATGTATATATATATATATATATATATATATATATATATAGATAGATAGATAGAGAGAGAGAGAGAGAGAGAGAGAGAGAGAGAGATATCTGATTGAATAAATTACAGACATTATGTCTGCTAATTTTTAATAAAATCCGTTCATACTTACGAATAACCTTCTGTGTATTGATGTTAAAGGATGAGAGAAATGTGCTATAGCTGTTTAAATTTCTTTTATTTTCATTTCACAAGTACTTTCGATCTTCTCTCAAGATCATCTTCAGGGGTGCAAGTGGCACAAGTGTTGTTTATTAGTATAAGTATTTATATAAAGATGTGCGTTGTTTTCCATTACCGTAATTTTTCATTATGCTTTTAAATGCAAAACGGTTGACAATGTGCTGAGTGTTCATTAGAATGTGAAAAATGATCCGTTATGGAATTTTTTTCTTCTATATTATAATGTCACAGTCCCGCGCGCATTAAGGCATGAAAAAACTGTTCCTTTACAGGCATTTCAGAACATTACTGCAGTAATCATAGTTGATTCTGTTCAGTACCGGCTTTAAATTTTTAATATAAATTGCTTCAAGTATTTGTAATCTAGACTTGTTGTTTTCATGGTGTAGGATAGATGTGTTGTCGATTACTGCAGTAATGTTCTGAAATGCTATATGGCAGTAAATGCTGGGCAATCTCCTCACAAATTTAGAAGTGACTTGAAACGACATAAATTTGTTTCTACAGAAAGAAGCTGAGAATATCAGACTGAACATTATCGAAGTTTTAGAGGAAGTGGAAACAAAAAGGATTGTTTTCGCTCTGCTGGACATATCTAGAGGGAGATAAATCACCTAGTTCTTATTTAGTACTGCTCAGTTATTGCTCGTTCATTCTTCAAAGAACAAAATGAGATACTCCTAGATATGAACAGCAGAACGAGAGCATCTACACCGTAGATTAAACGAAAGGGGTCAATTCGAAATTCCATGTAGGTTACGCATATCGACACGCACCTAGAGAATGCCAAAGAGTACAACGGCCGAAACGTTGTGATAACAATATCAAATATAAGGATACTAGTCCGATTGTAAATAACGTTAACTCGTCCTAGAAATTAAAACAGAAAATACAGGGTGTCCCAAAATATTTGACATCATTTCGCAGGCCAATAATCTTGGCAATTCTTGTTGAAATAACCCCAATTTTTCATAGAATATGAAGAAACAGATCAAGATTTTATATTTAATGTTTTATTTCTGTTATCTCAATGAGAATCTGCCAGAGAGATGGATCGGGTGTGGTGAAGATGACGACAGTTTTCTGATAAAATGGCTGCCGCGGTTACTGGACCTGTCTCCGTGTAATTTCTTTTTATGGGGATATGTGAAGGGACTGGTCTGTGTCCTCCTCTTCTTGCTAGCATTGATTAACTCAAGCAGAGAATCACTTTCGCACTGGATAATGTTACCGGAGACATGCTACAGCGTGTTTAGCAAGTGCTTAACTACCGGCTTGGCGTGTGCAGTGTCACAGGCGGCGCGCATGTTGAACACTTATGAAATTGGTCCTTATGATGTTCAACATTTAAACTGTTCACTTTCATTGAGCTAGACTTAGAAGTTTTCAAGATAATTGCTTTTAAAATGATGTCAAATTTTTGGGGACACCCTGTATAAGTGTCTTAAAATGTTTAGCAACATCGTTTGATTCATACTAATTTTATTGTGTCTAGAATAGAATTGCATAATAGAATGGGACATAGTGTGGAACTTAGTTTTTGCTGCTACTTAACACATAATTGGATTCATACCTTTCCAAAGGTAAGTAGTGTGAAATGTAATTACGAAAGTAAAAAAAGTTCAGCAGTATTTCGCTGGTGTTTTGGTACGTTGGTTGTTCCCTTACCTTCCTATCAGATATTAGAGTCAAATGTTTGGTTTAGTTTGTTTTGATTTACGACATACCAACCTAAATGGGTTACTTAATGCCGACAAGGTTTTTATTGCTGGTAATATTTTTTTTCAAAAAGTATATCTGGTAATATTTTTTTCCAAAAGAGTATTGTTGGTAATAATGTATCGCTGGAAATAATATTTCTTCGAAAAACTTTTTGCTGGTAATAATTTTTTACAAAAATGTATTGCTGGTGTTAAAACCTAGTTTTAGACTTTTGCCCCCAGTTGGGGAGAGGGTAACTATTTGCCCATAGCTGGGACACTAACAGGTGCTACCAACCCGGGTCAGGGTGGACCTGGGAACACCGGCAATTAAGGGGTGGTTCCACGCTCCTCAAAACCTCCTGATCAGAGGCCTTGCTGTTGGATGTAGTTTATCGTCTTACCCAGGACGCGGATATAGTCTATCGTCTTATCCAGGACGCTTCAAATTGAAGAAGACTTCGTTTATTTATAGGTGGCAGCAGAAATTCCTCACACATTTTAATGGTTAGCACAAAAATTAAGGTAAGTGTCATTTAAAAAAATATTTCACTGTTTTTAAACAAAGAGATATAGTTTTTATTCATTTGGTTTTAAAAATGACATCCTCAAAGTGGTGGCCTCTATTCGCCATACACTTTTGTAGATGATTTCTAAATTTTCATCAACCGAAGAGTTATTTAATTTTAACTAATGCTCACCCAATACAAAAATGTACAAGGTTACTGTTCCGCGTTGTATTAGAGCAAGAATTTGTTCTTATAGTGACAAGCAGAGCCGGTGAAAGGGTCTCGTGCCACCCAAAACCATCATACGCCCCCCGCCCCACTAATAAGGTTGCATCCATATAAAATATAAATTTTATTGTAACCTGATTATGTACAATAATGTATCATATGTAATATAGGTGAACAATTAGAAAAAGTGAAAATGAATACAAATGCAAATATGACTACAAATTAGAGACACGTCATAATAGATCATTACATTTTAAATAGATCAACAATGCTTTGCGGCAATTCTTAACATCAACTTCATATGTTTCTTGTCAAAAAGTTGAATAATTTTAACACATTCAACATTATAGATAAAAAATAGTGAATTTTATATCGTGTTTTTGCGAGACTTAGCAGGAGCAAAGGAAACTCACGGATTTGGACGGAAAAATGACCCCAGAATAAAACGTTAAAATCCACGAAAAGTTTTCATCCTTTATTAGTCAGTTTTACTTAGTTTCATTTGTAAAATGTTAATAAGATATCGAGGGTCACAAAGCACTGCCCGGGGCCCAAATTAGGCTCGCCCAGCCACAGTCGAAGGGTTAGAGGGTTGTCCGCGCCTTCCCTGGTGGCAAGGTACGTGGCTCAATGATTTCGGTAGAAGTAAATATTGCGAAGAAGCAACAAGCTTGTGGGGAATACCGATCAGCTTTCCTGGCGATGATATCATTTCTCTGTTAATGCAACGTCAACGAAACAACAGCAGCAGCAGCAGCTCAAATGTGTTGACATCTTGAAATTGATACAAACCGGTTTTATTATATCTAATCGCGTCAATTTTATTCCTGTATGGAAAAAAAAAGAAAAAGAAAAAACATTTTTAATATTCGAAAGAGTAAAAGAGAAAAAACGGATGCAAAAACAACAACGTCTGAAATGACTTTATTTATTTATTTATTTATTTATTTTCACCCCAAGCAAGGCGATAATTCTATGAGAACGAAGGAAGTTACAGGGGGTGAAAGTGAAAGAGAATGATAAGAGTGAGAATTACGGAAAGTACAAAAAAAATGGAACCGGATTCAAGCAAACAGAAGATGACGATTGATTTTGCATTTAATTTTTGAAGATTTTAATTATAAGTGAAGCAAGAAATCAGAAGAAAGTTCTATAGCTGGGAAATGCGAGAAAGGAAAATGTTTGGGTAAAAGTTGTGGTTGCATCTCGCTAGCTCAACAGTAAAACGGTGAGACCTAATTGCCAATTTTATAGAACGCTTAAATTCATGTAGTCGAGGAAATAAGGAAAAAGGATCGTCAGAGCAGTTACCATGAAAATATTTGTAGAAAAGACAGAGGGAAGCCACGTCATGTCAGTAAGAAAGTAACTGAAATCAAGATGCCAGGTCGGGATCGGTTACATTGCAGACCCTTCTTTGGACATTGTGAAGAATCTTTTTATATGCAGCAGGAGCACCAGACCAGATATGGCATCAGTATTCAAGGCACAGACAAATGATAGATTTATAAATGTGCAAGACGAGAAAAAATTTCTAGCACGACACAGTGAAGCAACTTTCCTTGCAATAAAAAGGGAGATGGATTATAGCAAAAAGGGGAAGATGTTGTCGGACACTGAAAAGAATTTAGTTGGATTAGAATAAAGAATAAATTAAATACGAATATCACAGAAAAGACAATGTGTAAAATGAACAAAATAAAAGTAAAAGGACATAAATAAGTTACGGTTTTAAATTCAAAAAACAGCACTTCACGGATTTCATCGAGGAAAATATTGCGAAGATGCAGAAGACTTGCTGTCTATTTGCCCTCACTTTGTCCATTAAATTCTCACAGTACAACTACTACAACAATAATAATAATAATTATTATTATTATTATTATTCTGATGCTACACAAGATATGGCTCTCAGGGCTTATAATCTTAAGTGATTGGAAGTGTTAACATGTACCTGCTTTGTATTGGTAAATTAAGATGGGCTATAGTAACTATCCCGTTTAGTACCACATATTTGCTGACCCTAACCAGTTAGATATATCCGCTAGTGTTTGCCAACCTTTATTCCAGTAATAATAAATGCATTTATTTTTCTTCTCAGCCTGTGAAGATCCATTGTTAGACGTAAGCCTTCTCTTGATTCATGGGGAGGAATGAGTCATTACCACGCTGGCCCAATGCGTGTTGGTAGGCGGCGGATGTGAGACGCTTGTGCGATCATATCTCTTTTCGATTCATGATGGCCCAAAGGTTTTTGCGTAAAAGTAAATGCGACAAGCCCGACTGGAATGCGAAATCGGCTTTCGGATTTCTCAGTTCGAGCCGTTATCCATTGCACCGGCCGCACACATTCAAGCATACAGCACCTTGAATTCCTAAGCAGTCACTCATCCAGGTACTGACCGAGCTTCACATTGCTTAACTTCGGATGTCGGAATGGTTCAAAAGAATACCGAAACATACATTAAGAAAATCGCCGGAAACCTATTTTATACAAACGACTGTGTTCATGAGCACCGCTCAAACACCCCAAGAAAAAACTCTCTCAATCTAAGAGGCTCAAAAACTTTTAAAGAAAACCACCACTTACCTCAGAACTCTGTTAAATTTTTGCTAAAGGATTTTACCAAAGGAGGCTGAGGATTAGTTCAACACTAGTATTGTCTTACAAAACCATAACAATCGGTCTTCAAAGATATCTGGAAACTACAGAAGACTGGATGATGATTTGTGTCAAAGAACATGAAAGAAATAAGAAAATTTATTCAGTAATAATGGAAGCCAACACTATTCAAAAGGGAATTTCAAGGGAAGAAGTGCATATAAACCATAATGCACCTACAGCAGCAGCAAAGAACCTAAAAACAAGACAAAAGCAAATGCAATGGACCAAATGCAGAAAGGATGTCAAGATAATACTCTGCCCGTACCAAACAAGCTGATGTAGACAAACCCCGGATCCATCAGTGCTTACGTAGTGCAGTATAAAAAGTTGACACTAAAGGTTTGATTCTTGCTGCGCATGACCAATGCTTGCTAACTAGAAATTACCAAGCACACATACTGAAAACTGTGTTAACCCGAAATGCTGCAACAGGCGTGGCTCATTGCTTCTGATTTTAATTGATCGACGTTAACATGTCTTTCGGAATTAAGTTGGGCTCCAGTAAATATCCTGTTCCATATCACAGAATTACTTGTCAGGTGCCTGACTATAACCAGACAAACATAAACCCTAGAAGATGGTGCACTTTCTGTTCATGAACGGGAGTAGTGGGAGAGGATCATAGCCAAGTATCTAGAGGATTGTTTATTTTAAGTTTGATGTATGAAGCATCCTCTGGACACTTGGGAGGCTCATCTACAACATCCTCAATTGGATTACGCTACCCGATCAGAAAGTATTTCTAACTGGGCTCTACTTGCAAGATTATGCGCTGCTTATATCAAAACCTGTCACTATATAGCGCATATTTGTGTGTGATATGTGAGCCTGGTATATCCTTAGCAAACTAAGAGGCGCTAGAGTACAAATATATATATATATATATATATATATATATATATATATATATATATATATGGTTTCATATATTTCTATTCTTCTTCCGTACCGTGTACCTTCAGGACGTGGGCAATCATGGCACTCCCCAATTTCCTGTTCTTTGTAGATCTTAATATTTCTTGTCTTTTTGCCACCTCAGCTAAACCCTGCTCCGCCATCGGTTCACTCAAGCACGCCAGTTAGTTATGCGTTGCTTTCCTCTGTCTCTTTTAACTTCAATCTGCCCTGTAAGTATCAAATTTTCCAAGCCACCTTTCCTCATTATATGTCCTAGAAATTTCAACTGTATCTTCATGATTTTAAGCAGAAGTGTCCTTTTTGTTTGCATTTTTCTTAAAATTTCATCGATGCTTACATGTTCTGTCCATGGTATTCTTAGCATCTTTCAGAAAAAACAAAATTGTGTTGCTTCAAGTCTTTTCTTCATCTCTGACGAGTTTGTCCAGTATTTACTGCCATATAGGAGGACTGATATTACATAACAGTTCCTTTGTTTCTAAAGTTATTTTACTGTTTCTTAATACTTTGCTTAACTTTTGAAAAGCATCTTTCTCTACCCAACGTGCCTTGACATTGGATTTAAATTTTTGAAGATCAAAGTTGGCTGGGAAGCAAGAAACAGGGAGACAGTTCCACAAGCGAGAAGTGCCATAGAAGAAACTGTTAGCATAGAACTTACGGTTACATCTAACCATTTCAACTGTAAAGTGATGAGAACTCGTCGTCAGTCTAGTAATACATTTAAATTCATGTCATTCTCTTTCACCTTCACTCCCTGTAATTCCCTTTGTTGTAGTGGCTTTACCACCTTGCTTGGGGTCAAATGATAAAAAAAAACAAGTAAAAATAAAAAATAGCTGTTGTACCTGTTGTCAATTTCGCCAGGGGAGAATATTTGATTTTATTTTTTAATTTAGAATATTTTTAAAGAAAGATGCTGATTTAGCCTGTTGATTTATGAAATCATTATTTTATTATTTCGTTGAAATCGATGATAAGACGATAACGAAACAAAAGTCATTTACATTAATGAATCAGTTCAGCCTTTTCGGGTGACAGACATTTCTTTGTACCTCTCTTCAAGATTACAATAAATAATTTCTTTTTATCAATGGCTATAAAATGTCAACAAATACCAAAAAAATACGATTGAAATGCTAGATTAAATGCAAGGTTAATGGGATGAACGAAAACGAATGAAAATAAAAGACAAGTGTATTTTAACACATAACGTTTATTCATTTGCTGCCTGGAAACAACAAGGATTTGTTTGGATTTGAACCACGTGCATATCAGCTTATCACCATGTTGAATTTGGATGTGACGCAGTCAAACTAGCGGACAAGGGCCGTAAATCAATTGTATTTTGAGTTTTCATCCTTTATAGGGGAAGTAATTTAACACCCCTAACAGCTAGTTATAAAAATCCGTTATTAAGTTCATTAAAACAAATCTATTTTTCAAAATTCATCGCTTACATTTTATTGATTAGCTACGTATAAATATGAGCTTTCCTCTTTGGTAGCTCGACTACACGAATTTAAGCGTGCCACCTGTGTCTTATCATTTTAGGGTTGGAATTGCTAAATGCAACCGCAAATTCTATTCAAATAGTTTCTTCTCTCACATTTCTCATCAATCGAGCCGTCGTCCAGCCTCTTGTTTTCCTATCAACTACAGTCTACAAAAAATTTAATGTAATCGTCAACTTCTGTCTCCTTGAATCCTTGTTATTTTTATTGTTGTTTCTCCTCAGTAACGTTTTCTCCGTTTCTTTTATTCTGTTGTCTTTCATCTTCATTAACCCTTTGCGTCTTAGCAGCTTTATCACCTTACTTTGGTTGAAATGATTAAAAAGAATATTGCTTTAAAAATTAAGAAATCGCTCTAATTTTGATGATTTAGGAAAAACAGCACAGAATTTCCTCTTTTGTTTTGGTCTAGTCTTTTTGTCTTTTCACGAATACAATTTAACGTTTAATGTATTTTTTTATTTTTTTCTTACATTTGCTGTTGAATTAATTTTTAAAAAGATGTTAATTTTTTTCTTTAACCTTCTGCGAGTGGAAATTTGTCTTGTATTGATTCGCCTTAGGTTGGTTAACTGCTTTACAACCCGTGTAGCATTTTTAGTTTGGATTATATTACAAAAATATAAAGTCCAAAGAGGTTTTAAGCTGTGTAACACGCCCAAAATAATGGTCACTGGAAATTTGCAGCCAAACACTTGCGCCGAATTGCGCAGGTGGGAAGAAGACGTGGCTTCGGATGTGTTAGGGAACATATAAGTATACGAACGTCGTTGGTCCATCAATGGAAAATATCAAATGAAAGGAAAGGAATCAACGCTGGTCAAGATAAAACGTCAACTTTGACATTCCTGTCGACTTCGTTACATCGCCATTGGTAGTTTAAAGAAACAAAACTTTAATATCGCTTGATGTTTGTTTTTTTACTTGTAAGTTTTTTTTTCTTTTAATCTAACAAAAAGGTTAGACTTGAAAAAGGCTGTCGAACTTAAAACGTAAAAATAACAAAGAAGTTGCGAAAAAACTCAACTTTATTACATAATAGCAACAAATTCACTCGAGAAAAATACTATGAAGTTAAAATGATATATGTATATATACCGAGACGGTATCTGTATCATCAAAAATTCTTTTAATAAACGATACAGAATGAAAGTAAATACACAACGGGTTGAAATTTTATGCAAATATTCATTCCTAAAAATAGGAATAAACTTAATAAACATTTGGCTGCAGAAAAGGGACGTCTTTCAGCAGAGTCCGAGCCCAAATGTTTACATTTCTGAACAAAGCAAAGTTGGAGAGGAATGCTTCACTTTTAGAGTTATCATCCTAAGTAAAAGCGAATAAAAATAATTTTCTTTTCGAAAGCATCAGTTTTTAAAGGCGCCATAAACTTATTACAAAGTTCATTATTTGTACTGGAAGTATTATGTGCATATTTTATACTTCATAAAACTTTATCCTCCTTGCTTGCTTCATGGCCTCGCTATATAAAAATGGTTCAGTCCAATATGGAATTATACGATGGTCATTCAATAAATAAGGTGAATTTTTCGGTATAAGGACTTCTAATACAGATAGAATCTTACCTTTTTTTATTTTTCAACGTAGTCTCCCAGCACTGTCACACACTTTTCCCATCTGTGCACAAGCTTCCGTATTCCCTCAGCGTAAAAATCTTTGGACTGATGTCTCAGCCCGTTGCTCACAACACTTTTGACTTCATCGTCACTTTTAAACTTCGTGCCTCTCGTGAACGCTTTCAAGGGACAGGTGAAAGTCTGAAGGGGCAAGGTCTGGGCTGTAAGGGGGATGAGGGAGCAGTTCCCAGTCCAGCTTGTTGATGGTCTGCACCGTTTGGGCTGCTGTGTGAGGCCTTGCGTTGTCATGATGCAAGATGACTCCTTCTGACTGATGGGCCCTGCGTTTGTCCCAACAGATAAGCTCAAAGTCCTTGCAATGTCATCCACTGTCACCCTTCTGTCAGACTGAATGAGGTCATTGACTAATTCGATCACCTCAGGAGACCTCACTTCTGTAGGCCTCCCAGGCCTGTCTTCATCCTCAACACTGCTCCGTCCTTCTTTAAACAATTTAGCCCACTTGTAGACATTTTTTGGCTGAAACATGTGGTACCATACACAGTTGACATTCTCCTATGAATTTCAACTGGTTTGCACCCTTCAGCAACCAAAAACTTGATAACTGACCGCTGTTCAATCCTGGGGTATGCTTCTTGGTCGGCCATCTTTTTTAATCGCCAAAACTCTCAAAGTTTTTTTAAACTGCAAAAGAAATTAAATCAATGTGAAAAAGAAGTAAAACAAAAAAAATAAAAAGTAAGCTTCTATCTGTATTAGAAGTCCTTATACCGAAAAATTCACCTTATTTATTGAATGACCCTCGTATATCATTTCACTATAATAATAGAAGTACTTTTTCCTTCATATAATTATTGTATAATCTTTTTTATATAAAGTTGACAACATGAGTACATAATTTCGCAATTATTTTTCCAAAAATTATATTAGCAAATCAAAATATTTACTTTGACTTCACTCCTTAGAACACTTAATTTAGTCTGGTACAAGGCAAAATTAGAAGTGTACTAAACAAGGATGAACATCGATATATTAGCATTGGAATTAACTCTATAAGAAGCGCTTTTGTCTTTAAAACAAGGTCTGGATATTTGTATAAAATGCGTTTATTCGAAAATAAAGAGATCCTGTTTAGATAAACCTCTCCAATTCTCTATTCTTATTGTTAACTTCATTTGAACAGCCCCAAAACGAAAGTAACCTCTATTAATCATCTGAGAGAATCCTTTTTACCTTTGATTAACATGGTTGGTGCTAACCTCCTGGAGAGTGACTCATTGCATCTTCTTGGACTAACGTTTTCTGCTGACATGAAGTGGAAAGACTATAACGAATTAATTGCTAAGTTTGCAACTAAGAAAGATGGTTCATTATGTCACGCTAGATAATTTTTCACTCCTGAATCTATCTTACATATTTATATATTTATCATTCGTCTTTGCTTTGAATACATTGCCACGTCTGATTTGGTGCTCCTGCTATATATTTAGAGATTCTTCATAAAATACAAAGAAGAATCAGCAACGTTATTGACCCTGTCCTGGCATCTCGCCTTCAGTCACTTTCCCATCACCATAACGTAGCTTCCCTGTGTCTTTTCTATAAACAATTTCATGGTAATTGTTCCAATGAACTTTCCTCTATGGCACCTAGACCTTATGAATGGAAGCGCAGTACTAGATTGGCAACAAGGTCTCAGCATTTTATAGTTGAAAACGCTAGATATAACCGAAAGTTCTATGCTAACAGTTTCTTCTATCGCACTTCTCGCTTGTGGAACTCTCTTCTTGCTTCCCAACGAACATTGATCTTGAAAAATTTAAACGCAATGTTAATCGTTAACTTCTGTCTTCTTAATTCTTGTCCTCTCTCCTTAATAGTAGTTTTTCTCATATTCTCTAACACTCAGTAACCCCTTGCGTCCTAGTGGCTTTATTGCCTTTGATCTTCAAAAATTTAAATGCAATGTCAATCGTTATCTTCTGTCTTCTTAATTCTTGTTCTTTTATTGTCCTCCCTCATTAATAGTAGTTTTTTTTCTCATTCTCCCTAACACTCAGTAACACCTTCTGTCCTAGTGGCTTTGTTGCCTTGATTTGCCAAAAATTAAATGCATTTGAGTTCTGCAACAATTAAAAAATATGCTTCCTTTTTGTATCTGTTTTCAAAATTACTTTCTTTTTTTTTTTTTTGGTTGTTCAGATTTGTTATTTTGTTCGTAATAGTTTAAAAGATGGCGGTTAAGTGTAACTGATAATGGCGCGGACTCGGTGTGAAGCGTTCAAATTTCGGCTTAATCTGTTTCGTGCGCTTTCGCACAAATGACAATCACTCCTCCAGCCATGGGTTAAATAGTAAGATAGATTGGTATCTCTAGCCTAATTAGTCTAAGAAAAGGCAATGGGTAACCATTCCACTATATTCTTGCCCTAGACGCACAGTTTCTGCTACGGCTGCTGTACAGGCGATGTTCTTAAAACTCTAATATGGACTCGTGAAATCGATTAAAATCCTACGTGTTCCTCTCATTTTTTTTTTTTGTTGTTGTCAAAATTCTCTTGTTTCCTTTTATGGAAATATTCAACAAAATCCAACACAAGAAGGTTACAAATTTGAAGCTTGAAAAAAGTAAAATGCAAAATAAAATAGTGATTTTAAATTGGTTAGATCGCTTACTTTAATAAATAACAGATTATTTTGCTCAAACATTTCACAGAAGAATTAAAAAAAAAACTGAGCTGAAATAAACACAGTGGTTAAAAAGGTTACCAGTTCTATATATTACGTAAATTTCAGTGCGCATGCGTGTGCGGATGTATTTGCGTGAGTGCATGTGTTCTTGAATATAAACAAACTACTAACGATACACAATCTCAACTAACAGTCTATTTTAAGTTACAAAGAACGAAGCTAATTCCACCAAAATGTTCGCAGGTTAATAACAATCAACTCAGAAAAAGCAAAAGGAGTATAATTTCGTTGTTTATTTATATCTCCCTCAGAACATGTAACGAAAGTGTTTTTCTTTACCTGTTTATAAATATATGTACGGGAAATCAACTAAACAGAATAAAATGGAACACGGAAAATAAAGGGAAAGTCACAATAAGGCTTTACTTAGACTTACAAAGCATAAATAAAAAAAGAAGTGTAGTGACATGTGATAAGAGAATCAGGGTTAGTAGGAGACGGTAAAGTTGTTGGCAATGCCTTCATTGTAAATAGGCTGAGCTAGCACAGCTCGCTAAGTACATTTTCTTCTATGTGCCATGCCTCGTCAGTTAAGTTAGCAATCATGACTGTCAACAATTCCTTGTCCTTTGTAGCTCTTAATAAATTTTAGCTTTTTTTTTTATCTTTCCCAAACCACATTATTCTGCCCTCCATTTACACAAGCTCGCTAGGTAGGTAGGTTACACGTTGTTTTTTCTCTGTCTCAATTGCCTTTAATCTGTCATTGTGAGTGACAAATTTTCCAAATACTCTTCCCTCATTATGTGTCCTAGAAATTTCAACTGATGTTAAATATAAGGGTCTTTTTGCTTTCATTTTTTCTAAATCTTCGTCGTTGCTCACATGTTCGGTCCACGGTATTCTCAGCATCCTCCTGTAGAACTACATTTTTGTTGCTTCACGTCAACTGTTCATTTGTGATTAAATTGTCCAGCATTCGATACCATGTAAGAGGACTGATATCACGTAACAGTTCAGTATTCTTTTCTTTGTTTCTATCGAACTTTTCCTGTTACTTAATACTTTGCTTAGCTTTTGGAAGCCATCTTTTGCTATCATATGCCCTTTCGAATTTTACTGTCGCACCTTCCCCCTCTGTTAAAACGCTTCCCAAATACTTAAATTGTTGTACTTTTTTATTTTGGTGTCTTCAAATTACAAAATGTAATTTTTAAAAAAGAGTGAAATAACAAGTGATGAGAGAAATAGGGTTAATAGGAGACACTAAATCCGCTGGCAATGCCTTCATTGCGTGTGTGAGATATGAACGCACTGAGCTAATTAGTTAGCTAGCTACATACAGAAGTAAAAATATGCAATTATACACGCTTGTTTATACATAGGTGTATATTTACGTCCATCATCATCATCATCTCCTTAACTTTTGTAATCGTAGGGCGGATCCGAATGTTGAAGCCACACTAACTCTTTTTCACAACGGTCTATCAATGGCAGCCATCAGCAATTCTGGTATAGACATACTTGTCCATTTTTTGACATTGTCCAACCAGTTTTTGCGCTGGCGTCCTCTCCTACATCAACCTTCAACGGTTCCATTGCATGATGGTCTTGCACAGGATCGTGCTTTATGATATCTCCGAACCACGCCATTTTCCTCCGTTTGACAGTGACGAGAAGAGGTTAATGGTGGACCACAAAGTTTTCAGCCCTTTTCTGCACAAACTCATTGGTTTAATGTTCACCATAGAAGATGCCAAGGGGTTTTATCCTGCATTTGTTCTCAATCGCTTGGATCCTTCTATCTGTTTCTGCCAAGAATGTCCACGTTTCACATCCATATAGGAGAATGGAGACTACCAGCGATTTGTACAGTTTGTAATTTGTTTGAAAGCTGATATCTTTCCTCCATATTCTTACCAATTTGGCCATCTCTGCTATGGCTGCGGCAATCCTTGTGCGGATTTCTTAGTTGCAGGTACTATCTTTAGACTAGATTGCTCCTAAGGATTTAAAACTGGACACTTCCTCCAGTGATTTCCCGTTCATGATATTTTATCCAGGAAGTGGTTAATTATATCCTGAAAAATGTATACACACAAGGATTAACAAATGCTATATTATTTTTCTTAAATTTAATAATTCCGTAATAATTTAAAATTTTAATTATTCTATCGGTCAGTAGACAAAGTAAACATCTCTAAAATGATTCCGTTGCACAGAACACAGTAATTAAAAAATTAATATTTTTGTAAAGAATAACATAGTTAAAGAATGAAAGAATAACATAATTAAAGAATGAAAGAATAACATAATTAAAGAATGAAAGAATAACATAATTAAAGAATAGCATAATTTGACTGATGATTGAAATCTGATTAAAGAATTTTTCTTTGTTGTTCAAATTGTTTTAAACTGCTAGTGATCGCTGTCTAATAAGTTCACTATTTGCCCATAGCCGGGATCCTGACAGGTACTACCACCCTGAGAAAACAGCAATTAAGAATTGGTTCTATGCTCCTCAAAACCTCCCAAGGAGAGGCCTTACTGCTGGACGTAGTTTATCGTCATACCTAGGACGAAAAAAAAGTTAGGGTATTTACCAACTACGAAAGGAATACTTACTAAATAGGTGAGAAATATTTACATTGTTCGGACTGCTGTCCTCCTCTTTATTGCTATGTTCACGATGTATCGGCCGTTGTACGCTCCGGCCTTCTTCAGGTGATTGGAATTTAGAACTGAACCCTTTATTCTGTCCATCACTGTTCTAGTCCGTGCACCTTGCCTCTTCCGGATGTCTCAGTTATCTCCCTTTAACTCAACACTCCAAGTTTTTTTCACCACTGCTGTAACCAAGTATTGAACCCACAACACTTTGAGTCAACCAACGTTTTTATCCACTGGACTGTGTGTCCTTGAGGACATCAGTGTATGAATTTTGGGCACTTGTAAACTTAATGTCTTATGACCAGTTTTTTACCAGGCCTCATATTGCAATTTTCTGTTATTATTGCTTTTCTCTAACATTCCGTATTACTGGTTCCCATATTGTATTCATTTCTATGCTTAGCCGGCTTAGGAGATTTTGATGCTGATTTCTTAAGTTTTCATATCTTCCAGTGGTGTTCTTTGTTTGTTATTTCAACTTCATCCTACTGGAGGGCGGTGATCTCCCTCCATAAGCTAAGCCCTATTTTTCTATTTCTCCTCGTGTTAGGGCTTTACGGTGTTCTTGCAGACTTACCTAAAGGGACGGACTGTTTCTCCTTTATATTTCTTGCCAATGCTGCATGGGATGGCGTACACATAGTGCTTAATCTTGTTCTCCACTATGGTGTCTTACTTGGAAGAGATGTCTGCGAAGTGTCGAACCACTTTTGATGCATGTCCTGATGTTACATGGACGCAGATCTTTTGTATTTTCTCCGATAATCCTTTCACATAGGGTAGGCATACCGAGGCTGTTTTCTGAGTGTTGTGATCCTCCTGTACCCTTGTACCCCGATTTGTTGGAGCTGCTGTCGTGTACCCAAGGTAGTTGTTACGTTGTAGGGTACTGCTTATACTGACCATTTCTTGTTCATATATCTCTGGTTCGCCACTTATAACTTTTGCTCCAGGTTGTAAGCAACAGGCGATTCCTTTCTTTACACTGTATGGGTGGTAGAAGTTGAAGTTGAGGTATTGCCCAGTGAACGTTGGCTTGCGTTATACGGATGTCTTGAACCCATGCTATGTTCGAGATATTAGTGCTTCCAAGTTTGTTGTCGTTTTCTCGTTCCATTGTGAACTTTATCGATGAGCTTATTGAATTCACATGGTTCAGTAGTAGCTGGACCTCTTCCTGGTGTGGTCAGAGTATGTGTTATATACGTATCTCAGCCATAGTGTTGGCTTTAGTGATGTGGATTCTAATGCCATTTCTTCGAAGTATTTCATGTATATGTTTGCCATTGCTGGTGATAATAGCGAGCCCATTGCTATGCCCTCATCCTGTCGAACAATGTAAATAATGTAAATAATTAAAATACCTCATCTCAGAAATATAGACAGATAAGAAATAATCGTCAACTTTAACATTAGAATCATTATTTTATTTTATTTTATTTTATTTTTAATGAGTAATCTTCTTACTCATCTGGGATTATGTGTGATACTTTAATTTTTATATCTTAATTTTTAACCTTCTGTATGATAATTGTGGTTGTTGATTTTTTTTAATTTAACACGAATATTCTTTCGCAAAACAAAATAAAAACCTTATCAAATGAAAGTGGGCTAGCCTACTTTTTATCTTGTCTGTTTCGCGGTCATATGAATGAGTTGAGCTTTAACATTTAAGTACAGGAAATGGTACCAGTGAATGCGAAAGCCAACATTTCAAATAATTACGTTTAACGTCGTTGATTCTCTTCCTTTTTTATTTTATTCTTTATATATATTTTTGTTCCTCTCAGGAAAGAGTGAGGCTTTACTCTTTCCATAAACCTTTCTTACTGATGATGAAAGTTTAATGTTCCTCTTCAGATGTCAGAAATTAAGTTAGCTATAGCGTGTTCAGTAGAATAATATCTTAGAAGGCAATATATCTTAGAAAGGAAACTAATGCAAATAAATTATCCAGTATTCACTGCTATACAGTAGGACAGATATAGAAGCAATTTAACACTCTTTCCTTGTTTCGATCGAAATCTTCCTATATCATTATACTTTGCTTAGCCTCCGAAAAGCTTCTTTTTCTATTCTAATGTGCCTTCGGCTCTCTGTGTCACATTTTTCGTCGCTTCTTATTCAGTAACATGTCATACGTGATACACGAAGGCACTTCGACATGGTGTAATTGATAGCAAGCATGTCACTGGCTGATGTGCAATTCGCATAAAAGTGCATTTGTACTTAAGCGACGATTGAATGTATTTACGTGATTGATTGATTTGGTGTTTTTTACGGCTTATCAACTTTTTGTAGGTTATTTAAAGCCAGAAATATTTTTTAGATTGTAAGAATTATTTTGAGATAATAATGATTTACTGATACAAGTCCTACTGATACAAGTCATAACTAGGGAGGAAAAGGTTGATTCATAACTTTTCCAAGGGTATTTGCGCCTAAGGGATTATAACAAACCCAACTAGAATTAGAACTCGACTCTCTAATTTCGATTCGTTATCCATCACACCACCCGCACATCCAAGCTCACTGCACCTGGTAATCTCAAGCGATCACCCATGTAGATGCTGACTAGGATCGAGATTGCCTAACTTCGGTGATCGTACTAGTGTGTGTGTGTGTGTGTGTGTGTGTGTGTGTGTTTGTACGTGTGTAAAGAGTTATATGTAGTGATATTCTATGCGCTTAGCGATTATCATGGTAGTGATCAACCCGTATATATTTCTTTACTTTACGAATGTGTAAAGCAAACGCAAAAGCAACAAGAGAAACTACAAGAAGGAACACAAAACAGTTTTATAACAACAACAATATTTATATTTGTATAATGATGTACAAGCATAAGGGTTACTATTTTTGTTGGTGTTATGTCCCTTTGGCTGAATTAAAGTTTTTACTAATGAAATATTTTTATCCGAGCTCACAAAAGTTGAATGAACTTGCCGCTCAAAATGTTCACTATTAGAGAGTTGAAAGAATTATAAAGCTGAGAATATGTTGAGTAAACCTTTATCTTTGGAAGGGTTAAACGAGTGAATGCCCCGTAATGTTTTTGTAATTAAGTGTCCGTTGCTTGTCATTAAGTTTGTAATGTAGTTTGGAAAGTTTCGTTCGTACATGTATGTGTGCGTGTATGAATATGTTTTCATGGCGTCCGACTGCAAGGGGTCGAAACGCGATGTCTTTTTTTACAACTACATTATTCTAGCGAGAGAAATCAAGGAAGAGGAAGAACGAATTCGTGTCTGGTAATTATAATCAACTTAATCACGTGACGGGCTCGAAAGGTATTGGTATATTATGGGCGGAATTATTTTTTTGGTCAGGTCAAGAAGTAGGCCGATGTTATTCGGACATGATTTAGATATTAAGTGACCAATCAGCAGTTGAGATTTTCTGAAAATATGTATTAAGCTGAATAAATGTGGTAGCGGTGTAGAGGACCGGGATTTTGAGTGTTGTTGAATTAGGGACACGTGCTGTTTATTCCTGCTAGAAGGTCCAACTACAAGAACAATGGCGGACTCAAGTTGAGTCCAACCGAAGATGTAAAGAAAACAAACAAGACCGATATATATATATATATATATATATATATATATATATATATATATATATATATATATATATATCAACAAATATATGTATTAAACAACAAATTTACAAGTGACAAAGACATTAACATTTGTGTTTGTGTGTGAACGTAAAGAGTTTGTATTTTGGTGAATGTTCGTACGTACGTGTATGTGTGTTTCATGGCGTTTTCCCACAAGTGGGCAAAACGCAGGTCTCTGCGAGAGATCACATTTTTAAATGTGTCCGCTGAAATGCAAAGTCAAAAGAGAACGAGGCAAGAAGTCGCCCAGTATTTATAGTGTAGGGAGAGCTTGCCCTAATGACAATTAGGAAATTATGGAGGAGTTAACTCCGACAGCGGGATGCTAAAATTTTATTAAATCACTTAAAATTATTGTTAGACTTTTTTTTTTCTTCTACTGACTAGAATTACAAGCCTTTTTGTTTTGTTTTTGTATCCGGTTCATTCCACAAAGTAGTTGCATCTATACGAATTATTTTCTTTTTCTTCTTGGGGCTGGCGACAGGATTTGATATTCAACAAGTACAATCTCTCCTGTAAATGCACAAACAAACATGGCTACCTGCGCCAATCTCAACGGAATATGCATAAATATTTCTCGTCGAATACAAATAATAATAGTAAACTGAAGATGCAAATAGAGGCCTTTAGAAAATAGCACAATCAATAAAATAAGAGACAGAAAGTAGAAGTCTTAAGCACGTCGCTGTAGACAACATTCTAAGACAGAGTCTGAAGAATTTGACACTTTTATAGAATGATGACTGACACTCTTAGAATGAAGATAACATCAAGGCCATTCTTCTTATTTGAAAAGATAAAAAATAACAATACAAAAAATGTCAAAAATATTGATAGGAGCAAAAAACTGAAGAATCGGGCGAGAAAATAAAAATTATAAACAGAGTTTAAAAAGACATCTCATTTATTTAAAAATTAGATAAGGAAAACAAAGGAAATTTATAGATACTTCGAAAAACTTTCTTAAAAACGAGCATACCATGATGAAAAAAGGTCCCAAATTTGATAAAAACAAAATGCTGTCATCAAAATGTTTATGTTATTATTATTAAGTAGAAAAATCTAAGTATTTTTTAATTATTTTATTCATTTTTTTTTTTTTTTTTTGGTAAAACATCTTGTTTTTCTTATGTCAGTGAGTCGGCCAAAGTTTAGTATGGGAAATTCATCTTTTTATGATAGAAAAAACATTTGGGAAATTCTTGCAAAAATCAAATAATTGTCGGATTTTAATGAAATTTTTCAGGACTTATTCAAAAATGAATTTTAGAAATTTTTTTTAGAAAATCTTGACAAAAATATTTTTCATTGACATCATCAATTTTTTTGTCAGACACACCATTTACCGAAAATCTGTTCTGAATCGTAAAATAAAAAATACAATAAAACTATGATATTATTTAATCAGAAAAGCTTTTAAATGCTTTTATAAATAAGATATATTAAGGAGACTATTCTCTTAAGAAAATAATTTTTTGATGAATAATGAATTTTTACAAGAATTGTTTTCATTTTTTTTTAAAATTCAATGAGAAAAGTTTATTAAGTTTTAAATCCTTTAAAATTCTGTATTCATTTCAACCTTTTAGGTGATATTATTAAGTGAAAACTATATTTCTAATCATAAATGGAAAAGCTTAATACAAATCGTCAAACACCATTATTTTTAAAAGAATTTTAATTTTTTTGTATGTGTATAAACGTGCCGGTTTTTCTAATTACGGGCGATCACTAGAAAATACGAGCCATGACTATAATAAATTTAAAGCCAAAATTTCTAAAAATCAATAAAACATTAGATTACGGAGAACATTTTCCTAATTTTATTTTTGATTACTGGGTACTTAAAATGAAATAATAAAAAAGGGCGCTCACGTCATTTTCTTCAATTATGTTTTACAGATAATGTCTCCGTAGAAAAGCATTACCTCTGTTATGCTGTCAACCCGTCAAAACAGCTAATGACGGGTTCAAAATTTGATTTCCGCGATATTTTAAACTTAATTAAGTAATATTTGTTTCAAATCAGATTAATTAAACTTTAAATCAGCTAATATTCCTCAAATAAAGTTTCAGAAATGTATATTTTATTTTTGGAATTTTTTTTATAAAGAGAATTACATTACGATAAAAGACGACTAAAAAAGGGCCGTTAATTAGCTATTTTAGCAACAGAAAAACTCCTTGTATTCAATTTAAATAATTTTTGAAATTCAGCAAAGTATTTTGCTTACTGGAATTATTAAATTTAAAAATTTATTTGAAATTAAAACTAAAATAAAAGCTTCAGAAAAGGTTTTTCATTTTTAAAAATTCACTTTAAACCTTAGTTATCGCGTTTTTGTGGAGGTCACTAATATAAAAATTAATGACAGAAAAAGACGTTATATTTTTCTAAAATGCAATCTGTATAAGATGAAAACGAAACTTACAAGAGAAGGTACGAAATAGAAAATAAACATGCTGGAAATAAGAAAAAACTTAATAGAAAAAGATGATCAATGACAGAAAGGAAACTGTTGTCTATTTACACGTTTATTGTGTGCCAAAGGTAGACTTCTTTTACCTGCATCAATAAAAAAAAAATATTTCTTTGTCTTTGTTAAATATTGAAAAGTTGTCTTGTATTGTTCATAAAGTTATATCGTTAGGGAATTGCAAGTAATACGGTCTTCTATGCACAAAGGGTTGTTGTTTTTCACAATTAGAAGACAATGAAAATGAGACTTGCGTAGCTGACCTTAGCAGGCGGTAATGGACGCCATTAGAAGAAATGTTTAGTAGCTGTCGCATTAATTCCCAGCTGTATCAATTTGCTAAAGAGTTTAATGTATTTATGCAAGCTTTATAATTATCATAAGGTGTTTCTTTCTGTGTGGGGGCCAATCATGTGAGTGTATGTATATAAATTCTCCTACAAATAGAGATAACTGCATTAACATAGCATTGTTTGTGTCGAGTGTCGGTTCTCAAAGTAGATTTCATGAAATCTTCGAGTTTAAAACTCTGCAAAGAGAAACAGGTTCAACAAAAAAGGAATCTTATTTCAGAATTTTTTAAATGAACAATTATCATTATGCAAAACATATACAATAGCTACACGACGTTTTGTCTCCATTCCAGTTCATGTCAAAGTGCAGCAAAAAAAAAAAAAGGAGAAAGGCTCACTGCAAGTTCATAAGGAAACGAAACATGAAAAGAAAAGCACGTCGAGAAATGAGAACTCGAACATTGTTTCTAATATATTCAGGTGTTTTATTAAGGACTTCACTTGCTCGCTCTGGGTGGATAGGCAGGTGAGACTTGGGACAATGTCTGCTATGTCAGTCTAACAGCTCAGCTCTTTTCTCCTACCAACCATTTGTCCATCTACACATCACAACGCATCACAATACGAACGAGCGGTACCGGAACTAACTGAGGGCTAGTCTGTCCACCGACAAGGGCAGATATAGAAAGTGGCATCCTAGATCCCAAGAATGACTGCTAAAATAGACCATCAACCAGAAATCGTAAATTTCCGATTTTACTGTCACTTGACCCCAAATCATTTTTTTTTTTTACTTATTAGCTCTTTAATTCTCTTCCGGTCAAATGGATGCCGGTTAGAAGACCAGACTTGAAAGTCCCTATCCGTCGGCTATAAAGCAGAAACATTTGAGATCGAGAAAACTAACACCTTCTTCTATGTAGGTATCCAAATCATAGCGTTGCAATTATATGCCTTGTTATACACGCAACGTTTCAGTCGTTGTGCCCTCTGGACGTCTTCAGGTGGCTGTCAACTATAGATACATAAGAGCTGAACTGCCAAGGAGATAGAGATGTTTTAATCAACCGCTAAAAGGTATCACGAAGTTTCTACTTATTTTATATTGGTCAACACTTCCAGCGATTTCTTAATTAATAAACGCATGTTTCGTTTCAAATAGGCATGAAAGTTTATCTACGCATGCGCACATTAAACTAAACCCAGGTTACATTCTTCTATTCGTAATCCCAGGCTTTCTCAATTCACCCCCACCCCCGATTTTTGACGTCTAAATTCTTTGACCATTATATTTTACAGTTATAACTCATTCTTGTCAGCCATAATCTTAATATAAGATATGTAGATGACACAGTGTTGATAGCAGATACGGAAAGGAAACTACAGGCGCTCCTAGAAAAGATAGTAAAGGAAAGTAAGAAGAAAAGACAAAACATAAATTGCAAGAAGACAGAAAGTGTGGTTGTCAGCAAAAGGAAGAACCGAAGATACGAACTATGAATTGGAGACACTCAAGCATTTAAAAAAAATTAATATCTAGGAAGTGTTTTTACGGCAACTGAAAATGCGACACCGAAATCCTAAGGTGCATCGGAATAACGAAAGATGCTTTCCAAAAGTTAATCAAAGTATTAAGAAGCAGAAAAATGTCGTTAGAAACAAAGAAAAGAGTACTGAAATGTTACGTAATATCAGTCCTCCTATATGGCAGTGAATGCTGGGCAATCTCCTCGCAGATGAAGAAGAGACTTGTAGCAACAGAAACAAAGAAATGAGTACTGAACTATTATGTAATATCAGTCCTCCGATATGGCAGTGAATGCTGGACAATCTCCTCACAGATTTAAGAGACTTGAAGCAACAGAAACAAAACATCAGTACTGAACTGTTACGTAATATCAGTCCTCCTATATGGCAGTGAATGCTGGACAATTTGCTCACAGAAAAAGAAAAGACTTTAATATAGTTAAATTGTTCCCTATAATTTCCCTTTGAGGTAAATGAAGGTTTTATTTGAGGGTACAATGATTTAGTAATGATGTGTTTGTGCCATGCATCTTGTTCATATACAATTTGTAAAGCTTCAGTAAATTATAAATTTTATAAGGGTTTTACAGAGAACTGGAATGAAATTCCAACGCTACAATTTCGAACCGAAACTTAATCTTTAAACTCGTCTCCTCAAAAAACAGTAACGGTTTGGAAAAAATATTGTGTGTTGTTATTTATAATGTCAGACCCAACATTCAAATTAAATGCAATACCAAGTTTCCAAAATTGAACTCCCCTAATGTACCAGGAGCATTAAATATTTACTAAAAACGTCTATAATTCATATCAAAAGTGTTGATTCCTGCAACAAATCATTGACTATCACTGTGTATTAGTGGCTGTAGATTAACAGTCTGAAGGGTTACAATGAAAAGCAACTAAAATTAAAACGAACCAAAAATACGAGTGAAATATTAAGACTGGTGGAATAAGAAATTTCATTGAATAACAAATTTCAAAAATAAGTCTTGTCATTACGATGAAGAATCTAATTATTTCCATATATCGACTGCTAATAATATTTACAAACATTCTATTTATCTTGTCCTTATGGTTGTATATTCCAGCTGCTAGTTTTTCGACTTTATTTTTCTTCTTCTTTATTTCCTTCTAATTTCACTTTTTAATGTTTTTATCTTTTTCAATTTCTTTTTTTTTAATCCTGTTCCCTGTTTTGTTTAAAAAATTTTAATCTGTGATTCTTTCTTTCTTATTTTGGAATAAGCCTCGTTTCTATTCGTGAGAACAACTACACTTTGCATTGAGTTTGACATCAAAGCCTCACTTGCTCAACGAAGTAAACTGAAGCGAAAATAAAGCATTCAATGCTTTTTTAAACTTCATCTTGTTTATTATTTCAAATTGCATTAAAACCTTGTAAAGTCTAAATATACTGATCAGTACACAAATTATGAATAAAAGATTCATCTGACGACGCCCTAGCATGTTATTGATATCGGCTGATGGCTTTATGCGCATGCGTAGTAATTTCCTTTAGACGCCATTCAGTTCATTATGAATCTTTCCTATGGTTTTTCTTCCCAAAATCTTTGGCAAATTAATCATTTAAAAACAGACGCAAGTCAATAATAAAACCAGATGCCTCAATTAATAAACAAAAACTGTTATTGAAAACGGTATTTGACCTGGTTGATTTCAAAGTTATTAATAAATTATTCCAAAAGCGATTTAAAAATGAAACGCTTTTTTAAAATGATGCTGATTATTCAATGATTTGTGAAGTCAACACTGGGTCACTGTTACTACATATCAGCTAAAAACGTTGGCTCTGTGTCTTTTGAAGTCACTCTAAACATGGATGGTTTGAGTTTAAACTTTCACAGTCAGAGAATTTTGGAATATGTAAAATATATGATATCCGATGAAACCAAGTGACTGTATGTATCATTTGGGCATTTGTACAAATGATCACAATAAAGTGTTTTTCTTTCTAGTGAATTAAGATTTTTAACACGCGTTTTCTCCTGTTTTAATTGGATATCCGTCAGAGCTGACAAAGTTAACCTGACTGCTGCTCTTGAAAAGAACTTCCAATCCGTTGTTAACTGAAGCAGGAAATGGTTTGTAAACTTCTCTCATTTAACCACCATAGCGAAACTTCCCTGCCCGCCACCAGCATGGCTGATGCTAGACCTCTGGAGAGCAGCACACTGCGGCTTCTTGGCTTCACGTTTTCAATTGACTGAAAGTGGAATTACTACATCGAATCAATAGCTGCATCTACTGCAAGGAAATTTGCGTCAGTGTGTCGTGCCAGAAGGTTTTTCTCGTCAGAGTTCATCTTGCTCATTTACAGATTCTACCATGTGTCGTCCGTGCATTGAATATTGTTGCCATATCTGGTGTTCTTGCTATTCATCTCGAGATTCTTAACAAAATCCAAATGTAATCGATCTTGACTTGGCATTTCGACTTCAGTCACTTTCCCACCGACGTGACGTGGCTTCCTTCTGACTGCTCAGACGAGATTTTTTTCCTGGTGCTCTAACTATATGAATTTAAGCGTGCTACTAGATTGGCATCTAGGTCCCACCCTTTTGCTGTTGAAATAGTTAAATGTAACCGCCACTTCTACTCCCACAGTTTCTTTTCTCCCACTTTCAACTGGTGGAAATCCCTTCCATTTACTTGCTTCCCTGAAAAAATTACAACTTCAAAAATTTAAATACAATGTCAATCACCATCTTCTATTTTCTTGAATCCTGTTGATTGTTTATCGTTTCCTCAATCCCTTCTCTAACCAATCTCACATTCACTCTCTGTAATCCCCTGTGTGCTAGTAGCATTCCCACCTTGCTTAGGGTAAAAAGATTTTTAAAAAAATAGTACATTGATTAATTCTTCTCGTTTTTATATTTTAGTTCTTATAGCGTATTTTTGTATAGATAAATATTTAGGATTTTCTATATTTTTCATCCGGTGCTTCTGCTATATATTTCGAGATTCTTGATAAAATCCAAAGAAGAATCAGCAATATTATTGGTCTTGACCTGACATTTCGGTTTCAATTTTTTTCCACCGACGTAATGTAGCTTCCTTGTAACTTTCCTATAAATGTTTTGATGAACTTTCCGCTCAGGTGCCTAGACTTTATGGATTTAAGCGCACTACTAGATTGGTAACAAGGTCTCGTCAATTTACAGTTGAAATGGTTACATGTTACCGTAAATTCTATGCTAAGAGTTTCTTTTTCTCGCAATTCTAGATTGCGGAACTCTCTTCTGACTCCATGCTTTCCAACCAAAAATTGAAATGCAATGTCAATCTTTATCTACTGCCTTCTTTATTACCCTTTTATTGTTTTCCTTCCTTAATAATGATTCTCTTTTACTTATTCTTTCACACTCAGTAATCCTTTGTGTCTTAGTGGCTTTACTGCCTTGCTTGGGGTGAAATGATTAAAAAGGATATTACTACCAACAGGTTAACAGCCTGATTATTTTCATCTTCATCACGTTTTGCCGTTAAAGACGGATCAATATGAAATTTGCATTTTTGGGATTATTAAATTTCTGGTAAATAGTGTATTTAATAAAAAAAAAACGATTCTTCGAGAAATATTTCAATATCTTGAACTTTTTGGAATGTGCTGTAAGAAGAGAAACAATAGTTTGAATATGGCGAATCTGAAGATTACGCCGAACATTAGAATTTTCCATCCCAATTGCAGAATCATTCATAACCTTGCAGAATAATCAACAGTACATCCCCTTGCTCGGATTTAAAAAATTTTGCATGCATTATTCAAACGATTTAGTTTTTGTATTGTTTCAGCAAATTATTATAAAGTCGTCCCATAAAATTCAAAGAATATTTTCCCTCAGTAGATTTAATTTAAGTTGAGATGTTGGAAGTTTTCCTTGATCTAGCCACAATTTTCTTCGTTTTGGATTCCATTAATAAATACATTTTTCGTTGCCAGTAGCTCTCTTGTCGAAAAAGGTTTTTCCGTCTCGCGAAAGAAGATAAAGACGAGTCTTTAAGCACTAACTAATGTTCGTTTCTATAAGTTCATATGGAACCCATTTTGCAAAATGTTGAATTCTTCCCAAGCTTTGTAAACAGCTTATTTCAGTTGACTGATTGCACAAGCAAAAACAGAATTTGTAAACTTCAAAGATATTTCAAGCGTTATCTAACAGTGCGAGAAAAATGACGATGTGTATTTTTGTGCCAATGTATTAGGTTCATGCAAAAGGTTTAAATTACAAACAAAAAACAGTTTTTAAGTATGTGTTCAGTTTCTAGTTTTCCCAAAATGAGAGCAATGAAACATTTTGCATACATCTAATAATAAAAGTACACTATGAACATTCGCTGTACTGAGAACACATACCCTGTCCCTCCTATAGGTTTTCACCGACAATGCAGCTTCTGTCCCACGCTGTGCTTCGATTCCTGCAGTTCGATTCCGGCATACATTCTGCAAAGAAGCTGAAGACGAAATATCGACCGGAAAGAAAAATCTCGAACGCGACCACCTTGAGATATCGTGACATTTGGGACATCATCACGACAGACTAGATCTTCTTTTCGCCCAGCCAGAGCTCCATCTTCCTTCGTCTCCTTCTCACTCAACATCTCCTCTTATTCTAACCGTGTTTCTAGGTATTTACTCTATCTCCCCACTAAGACGAGTTGTGGCACAAGGTCTTTTTTTTTAACGTGGGCACCCAATCGCGTTCACCCGGGCCTGGAACAAAAATTGCCCGCAGCCCCCCACCAACCGTCGGTTGCACTGGCCTCGGTGCGTGCACCGATCCCTCTCTCTGGGTGCAATGGGAGGGCGCAACCTTGGGAAGCTGTTCCACAGGGCCGGGCACCTCTCACTATAACTTTCCTCAGTTGCGACGGAGTCGCCCTTGAGTGCACTCTGCCCAAAGACGCAACTGAGAGATGATAAATAGATGTGTTACAAACCCCTGAAAAGAGGGTTTTACACGCTAACCATGTTTCTACCTGTTATCTAGAATGCATCCTGACTATATATGTTAGAAATTATAATAATATTAAACATATTTTGTTAATTTTTTAATATGTACACTATTTTAAATACACTGTATTTTATTTTAAAAATGTATCCAAGTGTCAAACAATTATCAGACGTGTTGCTTGCTAATGATTTTTTTTATCGTAGTTGTGTATTATCGTTTGATTTAGTAATAATTTTTATATACACGCAAGAAAGGAAAGAAAAGGTAACTGGTCAGATTATTTTACCTATATAGGGTCTTTTCGTACGTCTGCAAATTGCTTCGTTTGTGTTTAGCCACGCCCTGAGATGCTCATAAAAGAGCGAGTAAGCGCCTTTTCAACAGTTTTTTTTGGCCGCTGCAGGGGCCTTTCGTCTACGCTATTAGCCAGAAGGGAGAGAGACGAAATCATCTCTTGCTCACTCAACTCGAGAAGGTTTGTCGAGCAACAACATCAGCAGGAATCACCAACGTCTCCATGACGACAGAAATTTATAGAACGGAGCGAAAGATTACTCAACGCCAATTTACTACTTCGACAAAGCATAAATATTTTGCGATGTTTTTCAGCGCCTTTCAAGGCAACTGCTCGTGTGCGCCTAAATTATTCATTTTTACATTGCTGGCAGAGTAAGCCGAGATTTTAAAGGGTTATATATAAAACCCGTTATTAAGACCCTTAGTGGTTGCATGAAACATTTTTTAAAAAAACAACAGGTCTGGTAAAAAGAGATATCGTTTTTCGTTCCGATAGTAAGTATAAAAATCGTTTTATTTACATGTCTGTCATTTTTACAAGCGTTCAAGTTTGCTCTTTTCATGGTTCTTATATCCATATTGGTTAACATAACCTTACAACATATGCTACGTAGACAACACTGTGTTGATGGCAGATTCATAAAGAAGACGGAAAAATACTAGACAAGGATGTCGAGGAAAGGGAAAAGAAAGGACTGACCTTTAAATGTAAGAAGATAGAATTTATAGTTGTGAGCAAAAGGGACAATCGAAAGTTATACATCGGGGACATCAATATCAGACAAATGGGCAGCATAATAATGAAAAGTGTGACGCAGAAACCCGACATATAACATAGGAAAAAGATACTTTTCAGAAATTGAGTATGATCCAAGGGATCGAAAAATATCCTTTGAAGCAATAGAAAAATGTTTAGGGCTGATATGTGATATTTTCCCCTCATAAAACGTTGGAAAACAACCAGTCTACGGGGAGGAAAACTCTGGATCCAAACCGGTTCGGCGCGGGGATAACAACTCTACCCCGTAAAAACTTACTTGCAACAGAAACCATAGCAGAAAAAAGTAAAGCTATGACCCTGGCGTGGTTAGGCTGTGACACTAATCTCGACAGGGATTGTAAAGGAGGAATTCCGTTATTCCATTTGAAAAGTACCCCCACTCATCTGAACATTTTATATAGTTATCATTTATCAAATAGGTAAGTGAGGCTAAAGGCTAATGAAATAACTTACAGCAAAGAAAGTTACAGTCGTAAAAACTTTAAAATGTCGCGAATATTTAAGCAAAGACGAGTTTCTTTAATAAACAATGGTGACTTATTACGTCATGCTAAGATGACCGCAAGACAGGTAACCAGATATAACTACGCCACAGAAAACCAACAAGAACAGCATTGTGTTTGCAGGTTGACGTTGAACAACGTAAGGCTATTTATTACGAGTGTTGAACTTCCAAATCGGTAGTGTTTAAAATTTCAATTTACGGACAGATCTGTTCGTATCTTAGGAAGTTCGTAACTTGAAAGTTTGTAAGTAAGCCCGAGAACACATACACACACGCGCGTGCGCGCGCATATATATAAGCAATGTGAAGAGAGATTTCAACATCCAATGACGATAGTCTGTTCCATAAGCATGAAACATTCGGCGTTGAGCTCCGTGTCCACACTTATATTTACACACACTATATCCCGGATATTGAGCACTTTTAGCATCTAAATATACCTTAAAACTATATTTTATCACACACACACACACACACACACACACACACACACACACACACACACACACACACACACACATATATATATATATACATATATATATATATATATTGGATTAATACAAATAAAATTTGTCACTTAGCTGATTGACTCAATTGCTGAAACGTCCTGATGAATGGACAGAACGATTACAAAAGGTTTGTCTGCAAATAGCCAGAGTCGAGGTGCTGAATATAACATCAATCAGCTTAAGTAACAAATTCTATATGTATTAATCCTATTAATATTCTTTGGTATCGAGCACTTTATTGAAAAGACTGCTTGCGTTAAATGTCCTTTCTTTCAGACTTCCATTGACTAACAGCATTTCAGGCTTCACAATATCTTTGCTACCGCTATTGTTATATATATATATATACAGGGTGTATCAAAATACTTTTACTAACTTTGGGGGCAGGTTCACCACACCAAAACAAGGACAAAAGTCCATATAAACTTATGTCCGCAAATTCTTCGTTTTTGAGTTATTAAGTTTAAAGAAACTTTACAGTCGATGGCTGTGTAGGCTAGGTTACATTTGTCATTTGTGTACATTTGTGGCTAGTCTGCCTTCAACGTTTAACGTGTGCATTAGTGAGCTAACTGAGAAATATTCCGCTTAACAATGACAGGATATTAATATCATGAGCAGGCAGATATGATTTTTACATATGGCCGCGAGTATTGTAATGGACGCGAGGCTGCACGGCTGTATCAGATTGCGTTTCCAGACCGAAAGAAGCCGTGTCACCCAACCTTTGCTGCTGTTTATCGTTGCGTTGCTTAGACAGGATCCGTGGCATCACAAACTATGGATCGAGGAAGACCGAGATCCGCTCGTATGCCTGACGACGTAGAACACATTCTCCAGGCTGTCGGTGACGATCCACGTCAAGTGGTCCTAGTATGTCGTACATCTCATAGTACCACATGGATGGTACTTCAAGAGCAGCTCCTGCATCCGTATCATTTGCAACGTGTGCAGGGTCTTTCACCCTCTGATCACTCACCACGTGAAAACTTTTGCCGATGGTTTATTGCAGAAACTGCTCATCCATTGTTTGTCTCTTCAGTCTTGTTTACGGATGAGGTAACATTTGGAATAGAGATGAAATAACAAATTTACACAATCAACATTTTTATGCGGCAGAGTAACACTGACTACCCCAACGGACTCTAGTTATTTATTAAGGTTGGTTCAATTTGGTACACAGTTACCAGCATGAGGCACCCAGTGAGAGTAAAACTGTCAAACAGTAATGTGAGACGAGCTAATCGACATAACAACAGCGAGGTGTCCTCGACGCAGTTTCAATATAGATTAATCAACTGAATATTGTTGTGTCAACCGTTTATTCGGTTTGACATTGGGTGGATGTCATGTAAGCGTCGTGTACATACGAAGGAAATAAAGAAACAGATAGAAAGGTGAGTAGAAAAGGAAAATTGAGAGACAAAAAAGTTATGACAGTAAAGAGAAATGATGCTGATGATAATAAGCCTAACGCTGATGACGATTATCCGAAAGAAGGTGAGGAAAATGCAGTGTGGAGGGACATATAAAATGAGTGTCGAAGTCGGAGACGATCATGAAGGTAAAAACAAAACGAAATGGGAAAAAGAAATGAGAGAAATCTGGAACGCAAGAGCAAAGAAAGTCTTAATGCGTCATCTTTTTAATTTGCACTTAATCGACTTGAAAGAATGGTGGAAAGTATATGTACATTGTGTCTTTCTCGTGCCGGTTTTAGAACACAGATGTATATATGCTTAAAAGACACATATGCATACAGGAGTTCTACTTCAGTCCGAAAACGTTTGCTTACTGTTCTTGACAACCTTTTATTTGTCAACTCATCACTTGGCAGGTGTGAGATAAAATTGCTTTTCCCTCTCTGTCAAGTTTTGAGTCACAAGAGGTTGAATTTATATGTGTTTTTTTTTCTTGAGAATGCTGCCCAAACTTTTAAGTTTCTGACTGCTTCGGTATATTGGTTTTGTGCACTTGTAAATATTGATATTCAGGGTATGAGTCTAAGAATAATAAGGACAACTAATAGATATGGTTGCCTTTCACACCAAACGCTCACTCAATTAAATACATTTATTTATTTGTAATACCTGCAGTTTGTAGCAAAACTAAAGCTCTGAATATTATACCCTATAAATATAGTATATCAAAACTTTAGCTAATGCTCGGTGGGTTATATATACATATAAATTAATTCAAATAAAAGTAGATAGGTTTGCCTATCTCCTGGTTCACACTCCTTTCCCCTCTTTTGAACAGCAGTAAAAGTTTATTTTTTGTTTCCTGTTGAGGATCGGGTTTCCGATTCTTTCTCCTAAAGTCTTCTTATTCCTTTTCACTTCCGGTAACCCCTTGGGCTTTAGTGGCATTATTATCTTGTTTGGGGTGAAATGATTTTAAAAAAATACTATAATACAATATTCAAAGCATCAGATTAGATTTAAATAAATCGTGTCGTGCGAGACAATTTTTCTCACCTGACTCTGCTTGCCATTTGTCCGTGCATCAAATATTCTTGGCTCATTTGGCCTGGTGCTTCTGATATGTATATAGAGATTCTTGACAAAATCCAAAGAAGAATCTGCAATGTCATCGGTTACTAACCTGGCACCTCAATTGCAATCACTTCCCCACCGTCGTAACGTAGCTTCCCTATACCTTTTCTATACATATTTTCATGGCAATTGTTCTAATTTGCTTTTTGTGGTAATCACCACTTTTGTTGCGAGGTGTGGATGCTTTCCACTAAATATTTAAAGACACCTAATACATTTGTCCCACAAAAAATATTTGGCGGTCTCATGTGAGTTCGGGCAAAAATAAAATCAAAACATGGAATTTAAACAAAAAGAATTAATCCATGTATTAACAAAGGAAAATTACATTAATGTGTACACAGTTGAAAAGGAAATAAAAAAACTATATATTAAAAACTTTAAAAAGAATGGTGCGTATCTGTGCGTGTGAAACACGTGTGCGTGTGTGTAAGTGTTCAGTCTTCAGTCGATCGGGGGAAAAGAGACGTTTTCAAATTCAAAATGTCGAATGTTGAAAAGTTGAAAGTCTAATCTTGAAATGGGGAGGGGGGGATAAGAAGAAGTTACTTCACTTCAGACGAAGCTGTTTTTTGGGGTCATTTTGATAAATATTCAGATTTTGGGAACCAACGTTCTCAAAACTGAGATAAACATTCACATTCACTCATAAGTTTATGAAGGTCATTCGTATATGAGATAAAAGTCATGTTTGGAAAAGACATTCGCATATCAAATTTAGGAGATACTTCTTTTTTTTTAAAAAGTAACAATAGTAGTAGTAGCCATTTATAATTTAAGTTCATTGTGTATTAGCCCAGCTGGTCGAATCTTTACTTCCAGATGACTGCCTTTACACGCGAGATACGATAAATCCTTTCAACAGCAACAGCGGCGAACTTTACATGGATGGTACGGTCAATTCTTTCTGTTCGAAGACGGCCTTTGGTCTGAAAGTGGTTTAATTCTCTCTGACTTTGCAGCCAAAGCTTCCCTTCATATAGCAGACACTTGGATCAAAATCGGCTCACAAAAAACAACACCTTAGGGTATCTATACTTTTATCCCTATTGGTTAAAAATTCGAAATTCACTATCCAATCAAACCGTGCCTGTTTTCAATTCAAATTTGGCTGTTTTTTGACAACATCAAAGCCATTGCCATCCAGTAAAATTTTGTCACGGTTTGTTTGTGAGGAACTTCTCGACAGCATCTGTTTACGAAGCCGAACTTTTGTCGATTGATAGTGCTTTGTGAAGGACCAATTTTTGCCGCCAATGTATTTGTTGTTCAACCATTTCAAGCAAAGCCTCATCGTCCATTATTTTTATCCTAAGTTAAAAATGAATTTTACGCATAAGCTAAGCACACACACACACACACACACACACACACACACACACACACACACACACACACACACACAGATATATATATATATATATATATATATATATATATGAAGAAATATACTCTTATGGTGTGGTATATTCATAGGATAAAGTGCTCAATATCGGAGATAGAGCGTGTGTAAATATAAAAGTGAACAGTGAAGTCAACACTTATGCTAGCATGAAACAGCCTGCGAAACTATTATGTGAACAGTGTTCGAAAATGATTTTATTTTAATAATCCTTTCGATTAATTTTCATTCAAACAATTTACAATTCGAATAAATGTTTTTTCGAATAACTGTTTTCGAACAATTTTCTCGATACGTCAGTAACCCTGAGTTTTCGCTTAATTGGCGATTGATGCGGAACGCGCTATCTTTCAATGACATGGACTTCAGAGTGGGCTGGGCAGATACTCGCGACTATCATCGGTGTGACCTTGGTTTGGAAGAAACTGTTATGCATGCCTTCTACCATTGTCCTCAGGTGAGTCCTTTCTGGGATCATGTCGGCGAGTTGACGGCTCGTATCGATACGAAAATTTTGCCTTCTATTAATTTCGCATACACGTGCGGTAATGTGTCGCCCACACCCACCACCACCGTGTTCTGGGTGAGACGGTTGGTGTTCCTGACGTTGCTAGCCGTGGCAAGGATTGGGACGTGGACGATGCGGATGGTAGGAATCTTACGATACGAACGTTATTCTCATCAGGATCTGGTTGGGTTTTTTCGGTATAAGCTCAAGAGGAAGATCAGAAAGCGTTTGTTATCGGCAAAATTCAACGAAAGATGGGTAAAAGCAGCGAGCTTAGTTTGTGTGAACGGCGCCAGTTTTGATTTTCTTTTTTAGTCGCCTTTTGACACAACGGGGCGGTTTCCTATTGGAGCCCTCCCCTGTTTCATCTAGATACTTTTGTTTTACCTGACACATCTGAGTAATTCCCGGTCTGCCCCTGGTATTCTCTTTTGCTATGATTCATGTCAAGATTGCCAACCTCCCCAGTTTCCATCTCCTTTTTATCTTGACTGGATCAGTGTTTGATAATGCTTCACTCCATAATTTATTTTGTCTCTTCTTTGCTCCTAGCGAGTGAGCTGCTTGATTTTGATTAGCAGCAGAATACAGTAGCCACTCTTATTTTTCTGTTGGGTGAACGGGTCCCACTAACATATTTTAATTTTAATTTTAGTTTGAATGTTTTGTTGTATTTTATTTTCGTTATTAGGCACCGCCCTTCCCCACCCATTTCAGGTCATAATTTTATATGTTTTTATATATTTAAAAAACAAAAAACAAAACAAGTGTATAAATTTTCATGTCATGGGTGGTTTAGTACGATCCCTGCAAATATGCGGTATTATGGTCTGTGTTGGATTGAATGGCGATGAATGAGGTCTTGTGGTGCATGAGTAAGTTGTAATGAATGAATGGGTCGTGAACCAAATTAAGAAGGTCTTGGATAGTGACGATCATCTTCCCTCCCTTTGGCCTTGTGCCACATGAAATGCAATATTTCAAAATAAAAAGATTATGGGTAAAAATAGTAAATTTTATGTAGTGTTTTTTCGTGACTTAAAACAAATTTACGAATTTGGAAAAAAGACCCAGGATGATGTCAAAATCTGCGAAAATTTTTAATCCTTGAATAGTTGTGCTTAATATAATTTGTAGCGTATATAAATATAGGTAGAAAAGAAAACAAATTTTGATAAGATAGCGAAGGTCACAAAGCACTGCCCGGGGCCCCTAATCAAACTTTGACTACTCTCTTGGGGTTCAGGGTTTGTACGCACAGACCCTGGTTAATTTAAACTATATAAGTTCATACTTCCTAGTGTCCGCTCTGCTACTCTACCCTTTGAACCAGGTAGATAAAAGCTTCCTGTAATTTGCTGTTAACTCATAAAGGAACTCTGAGTTGATGATAGGCTTTTGTACAACAGCCTCTCCAAATCCAGATATCTGAAATTATATTGTTCCGCTTGTTTCTTCTTTTTTAATGATATTCAATAATTAACCAAATTATTCTTACGGCTCTATAATTAATGCAAGGAGTGTTTTATTCTTAATGTGGAATCCATTGATATTTCTTTCTTCAAGAAAAGTTCTTTTCCAACTAGATATTTCATGCTTTAGTTGCTATCAATTACGTTTCCACAAAGTCCCGTCCTTTCATGTTAATGACACAAAAAACAAAATGAAATATTTCCTATAAAATTACCTTACCATCTCAGACCTTTTGAATCATCAACAACATCATTAACGTTTCAGTACCTATCTACGTTTAATCTCCTTACAAACGAAACTGTTATAGATAAGATAGTAAAATTGATGTTACTATCTGTAGACAGAAACATCAATATGAAAGAAGTATCTGCAAAGTTATCAGATTGCAAATAATAAATGCAAAACAAGTTGCAGGAAAATGTTGAAAATTTAAAAATATCTGTTTTAAAAATAATAGCCTTTTTTGCTAACCTACGCACAATTGTTTGCAATGTTTTAAACCTGATATAGATTTTTACATGGCGACTCAAAATCATAAATATAACGCGTGAAATAGTTGCATCATTTCTTTTAAGAATTCTTGAATATTGTTTATGTATGTCTACAATTATCTATTATATATTAAGCTTAACTAATTTTAGCACGAAGCTACAACAATAGAGTCTCCTGTATAGATTAGTGGACATGGTCTTGGTACACGAACTCGTTAAGCATCAACTTACATAAGGTATTATATGTGAAAGAGATAAAGATCATATGACACACGGAATAAGAATTTGTTAAAGGTCTTGAATTTCAAAACAGTTACGAGTTGAAGACATTAATCATATGGTAGAGGAGAAAGTATTACCCTTTTTTTTTTGTATCTCTCAAAAAGAAAAAAAATGATTGGTTATGTTTTCTTCAGAATTCACCCACAAAATAGGTTTTCCTTCACTTTGTTCCCCAGGTGAATTTTAAAAAAATATTCAATAAAGAATAAATTATATGCAAAACTGAGTTTATCATATGACAAACTGACACAATTGTTTTATTTTCCCGCCCGCGACTCCTAAATTCTTGGTTCGAATTTCTCAAAAAAAAAAAATAAATAAAATAAAATAAATAAATAAAAAGACAGCAATTTGCCAGCTTATTTACCCATTCACTATCAACATATTTTTGTATTATAATTATGAAAATTGCATTTAGAATTTATTTCTACTTCCACTTTGAATATTATTTTTTATTTCCTTAGATTTCTCTTATATACACATTTCCTTGCGTGTCCCAAACAGAGACCTAAGGTCAGAAATGGCTTCATGACATTTTCCACTGATCATTTTTGTAAAAAACAAAACAAACCCTAACGCCACACACATTGAAATAGGTAAAGTTCTTCGTGATGTGTGAGCTGTACTTGTGAGTATCATTTTTGAGAGCTCAAACTACCACTGGAACTATTGACGTCCTCGTATACCATAGGTTTGAGATTTCCACTTCAAAATTCTTGATAGTTTTCTGAAGATATTTAAAACTACATTACAATCTGCAGGGACTGTCATGTCAATAAGAAAGCAACAAAGGCCACAAGAAGAGAATGTGCTTTCTTTTATTATTATTATTTATATGTTATGTTTCCTGTTTTGTATCCTGTAGATCCGGGTTCAAACTATGGTCCTTATAGGAGAATTGTCATTTAATTGATAGCACTTTTCTTAGTATATGGGATGTTCCTAGTAGGGCAATCTTCTGGGCAACTCGTATGTTGATGTTACCTGGGACACTGTTAGTAAAATCGTCCATTCCTTTTCTCACTCGGCCCAGATCTCCGATGACTATTGGTACATTCTCAGTCCTTATTCCCACATCCTGTTAATCTCGATCTCCAGGTCCTCGTATTTGGACAATTTCTCGATAATTTTCATGGAGGTGTTTCTCTCAAATGGTACTGTTATGTCAATAAGCAAACACTTCCTGAATTTCTTGTATTTTCTTATGAGAATATCAGGTCCGTTGGCTTTTATTACCATGTCAGTTTGAATTGGTATGTCCTAGAGGATAGTTATATCGTTATTTTGGGTAACTGTATCTGGTTGCTGCTCATACCATCTCTCAGTGGTTTCGATTTTGTGCTTCTTGCATATCTTCCAGTGAACATATGTCGCTACTTGTTATGTCTGTGGGTATATTCATTTTTTGCCAGTTCCGGACATTCTGATAATATGGTCGACAGCTTCATTATTTTTCCACAAATCCTGCATTATGAGTTAGTTCTATCCTTGATTATGTGACAGTGATAGGATCTGGTTGTGAAACTTTGGTACTGAGCTGCAATAATTAGGCTTTCTGTCTCAGTTTTCAGCCCGGTGTTCCTCAGCCACTGATGTATTTTCTGTTGGTCCACATCTGCTTCTTTCTTTCTTTTTATGTATCTACCATGCAAATCCTTGTCCTCCCAGTTATTATTATTATTATTATTATTATTATTATTTGTGGTATTATCATTGCCAGAGATTAATTTTATTTTTGAAAGGGGATGAGAATAAATGAGAAGTAATAAAGGTGAACAAGGCGAAGTATCCCTAGACATGGGCAGCGGAACAGGAACAATTTAACCTTGCCGAGAAATTCCCTCAAGGTTACACGGATCGTCTTTGCCAATCTACCCGTTCCTCCATTGATTCACACAAGCTCGTCGGGTAGGTGGCCCGTTGCTTTTCCCTGACCATTTTGCTTTTGATGTGTCCTGTGAGAATATCTCCCGAATCTAAATTTATAATCTAAAGACCGTAATATCACCAGAGTAAAATTAATAACCTTTTCTGATTTGAACAAAATATGTAAAGATACGAAAGGTGATTATTTCCTTTTGGTCAAGATGAAGTCACGTGGGTCACTTGAGGGATGCTTAGGGCGGGGGGTTACTCCATAGAGTAACAACAGTGGTCAGTCCTTCGGTGCGTTTCTAGGAGTCAAACTGAGCATTTGCTTTTTTTTGGCTAAATCTGCCTCGACCAGCAGCTTACAAGCTCATGGTGCCATTTTCCTATGGAAATATATCTTCACCAGGTATAGAAGCTATCACCGGCTTGTAGTTCTCATTTTGGGACAAACCCGCGACTGGCTGTTTCCTGTTTACGGAATATGTAATCGCTAGTAATATAGCAGATGAATCCGGCCCACTCGAATCTGGAATCCTAAATATGCCTTCTCCAGAAACACAGAAGAATCTCTGGCAGGTCAAATTCCCGTTGGGAATTATTAAAAAGTAAGACACTTGTACTCTTTTCATATTGCTTGTTGTGTAGACACGTGGTATATTTTATCTGCGATAAATATAAATATGTATATATAATTTTGTGTATGACTTCGTGGAATAAAACTTTCTCTTAGAACAAAGCATGGTGATCATTCCTTTTCCTTGCGGTCATTCCGTTTTGTTCTTTCTGTCCGTGAAATAAGGCGTCTTTATTACATGGATATAATACTGTTCATAATGGGGAAAATGTAATTGGGAGGAAAAAAAAACTTTCTTTTATAGCACACACATTATCTGGTGACTTACCCGACATGTGATATTATCAACATATCAAATATATATAAGTTACCGCTACGGACTTCCTAAAAGAACGGAAAACGAATTTTTAAAAAATTACACGTCTTGTTTTATTTGGAAGATAATAGCTTAAAGTTAATCAGTATTAAAAGGAAAATTAATTTCTAAGTGTAAATAAAGTTTTTAGATATTTGAAAAACATTGGTACGTTCAATACTTATTATCGACCCTAAATTACAGACGGAAAATGGAAACAACAAATTTAAAAATCTTTTAAAAATCCAGTATTTGTTCTATAGATATGTTTCAAAGTCAGTAAATTTAAGTATTAATTAAATGGATTTTGTAAAAGTAATGCTTACTTTTTACGTTAAAACATAATGAAAATAATATTTATTTACGCATGGTAGCCTGTAATGTCATAGGTCAAAAACAAAAACTGTATAATTTCACTCTGTCTTACAAAACGTGCAAAAAATTAACAATCAAAATCAAAGAATTACGAAACACTAGCAGCGCAATAATCAAGAAATTGGTATTTATGTTTAAAAATAATTTTTCTTTAACCTTGTATAATCAATAGTTGAATAATATTTTATTTTATAAGCTTTTGGTAGAATGAATCATTTTAATTTTTTTTATATTACATAGAGAAAAATAAAAAAAATTAATTAATTAAAAACTAGTGAAATTATACTTTTGAGTTTGATTCGTTTTATTTTTAATTATTTTCTTACCTTTTTGATATTAAATATTTAATTGCAACCAATGAGGAATTCTTTAATTATTCTAAATTTAAAAGTTATTGAATTATCAAATATTATATTATTCTTCCGATAGAAAAGAGTAGTCAAAAGAAGTAATTCAGAATTATTTGTTTTTGAAAATCCATACGAAAAATAATCTAGCAGATGCTAAAAAAATTAAAATCCTTTTAAAAAATGTTCACATTCGAAAATGGTATTTAAGCTTTACATTTTCGATTCTTCAATCATTTCTTTATTTAATAATAAAAATTCTTTTTACGAATATCAAGGAGACGAACTTCAATATCGCACTGAAAAGTGACAAGTATTTTTTTAAATAAATATGAAGTGCATTTTTTATGTCCAACTTGAAAGAAAATAATGTGTTTTATTAAATTATTCAAGCACCAACTGTCAGAAATATACATTTTTGAAGTTTCATTGAATTTATATTTGATTCTGTTCAGGACGAATTTTCACTATTTTCAGAATGTTCATACTTGATATAACTTTTTTTTCCTTTTTTTTTTAATGAAATAACATATTCAGAAATAATAAAATAATAAAATAAAATAATTTCGTGAAGACCTCCTAATTAAAAAAAATCACACAAGATATTGAAAAGTTGGTGGGGTGAAACACACTCGCGAAAAGAATATTTCCACAATGCTTTCTAATAAAAATAATTCAGTATACAATTAATGAATAAGTACTGAAAATTCAGTTTGAATCAGATAATTCTGATTTTTGCCATTTTTTTAAACAGTGGGTACATATTTTTTTTTAAATCATTTAAGAAAAAACGCATCCATTTTGGTTTGGTAATACTGTAGTGAACAAAACAAGATCTAGACCTAAAATTCAAATGATAAGCATTGACTCATTGATTTTGTAAGAAATTAAAAAGACCCGAATTTACAAAATTTGCTTAACACACACGCAAAAGCGAACCCAAAACAAAACTCGTGGAATTCACACCTTGATGCGAAATGTTTTTTCGGCCAATAGAAAACTAGGAAACATTTAAAAACAAAATTCAAATAATCTTCAATTCTCAGAAACAAATTCTTTTACGGACCTTTTCGCGAGCCGACGCGAAGTTTGTTCATCGTCCAATGGAAAGGCCGGAATCATATCTGGGAGTGAATTCCCAAATGACCTTTTCAAGCCCCACAAACAAAATAAAAGACGGGCAAGTTCACCTGTCACCAGAGAGAAGGAGACGAGTGTATTAACACGTCTCTTGACAAACGTCAAGCAATCGTTATTATTATCTCTACCTTTTTCCCTCACCTCTTTTATACTTGATAAACGAACGGAACATTTTAAGACTTCAAAGACATTCATACCCCACGATAACGCTCATACATACATACATACATACATACATACACACATATGTTCCGGCCTACGTACACATAAACTCATTCTTGCAAGGACTACGACGAACATTTTGTCGACCTTGTATCAACGAAAATACATTAATTTTATTTGTAAGGAACATAATTGATTTATATGTATATAAATTTGTTTTTTCACTTTACAATTTGATCTTCTTGTTTTATACCCCTCTTATGGTGGGCTATCTAACTAACAAGGTCAAATCAAACTAATCTGTTTCAACACTCATACACTTCACTATAACTGATAACCCACTATAATACCTAGGATACACGTGCTAAAAAAATACCTGATACATTAAGAGTTGTTAATTTTTATAATAAATCCCAGTCGTTTGCTACGTAACAATGCTGTTGTGGTATTTTTGTCTTATCCCTAAAAAAATTATTTTGTTCACATTGCATCTAAAAATAGTGCTTATAGAAAATCTCAAAGGTGCTAAAAGGTGTTTTTACAAAAATCGGATCGAAAGAATGAAACGAAAACGAATGTTTTTAAATACTTTATCCGCTTACAAAAGAAATTTATATTCATACAACTGAAAAGATCAGATATTCTTTATTTTATTTTATTAATCCTAATTTTTACAGAATTTATTACAAAATCTCATCTGATATATTCTCCACACTTCCTTATGCACACATTGTATCCAGTACTCCCTAGAAGACCATGACTGCGTATAAATCTATTGAAAAGTAAGGAAATGTGTGTGTGTGTGTGTGTCTCTCTCTCTCTCCCTCTCTCTCTCTCTCTCATCGTTATCATTGTTCTTTCCAGTGTTTTTTGTGCGTTTCTTTATTTTCACGCAGTTTTGTTAGTGTCTATGTTTCATATGTCATAACTGTCATCATGGATTCCTTGGGAAAGGTGTGAATCCATCTCTTCTTCCTCCAGCTATGGGTTGAATAATATTTCAAACTCGGTCCTATAACTTTGGTTGGCAATCAGTCTACCGCAGTAAGAAACGGCAACCTACTGCGGGAAATTTTTCTGCTTAGTCAGTCATGAATCGAATGAGACATGATCACCCAAACGTGTATCACGTATGGTACTGAACTGATACATTGATACGTTTTATAATTTCGACATACCAACAAGGTACTTTTTATTAAATGTTCTCCGCTCAGTCATCCTTTGATTTAATTTTCCTGGCCTTTCTTTAATGTTTTCACCGTCACTAAGTAAATGTATTCCTGGACATATTCCAGTTTGTTATCCTTTATTCTGATGGGATGTTTCGGACCAATACAGTTAAACATTTGTTTTATTTTTGTGCATTTTTAAACCTACACTGAGACTTTCCCTACTGGGATCATTTAGCATTTCTTGTAATTCATCCGATGATTCTAATATTAGTAAAATGTCGTCATCGAATTTACGTGGTTCAAATAGTGTTCGTTTCTGCTTGTTCCTATCCCTTTCCAGTTCATTTTACGAAAGATACTTTCCAAACATGTTGTAAATAGTTTAGAAAAAATCGTATATCCTTGTCTTATTCGTTTTCTAATCATTATCTCTCTGTGGTCGAATTATTGTAATAATGTTATATAATAGTTATTGGGAATCTATACAATAGGTTTTATTAATACACTGCTCTAGCATTGTACTAGAGTTAAATTCCTTTTAATATTTAAAATCAAAATTGTTTGACACATTCCATAGTTTTTCGAATAATTGATCTATTGCTTGTAGATGGTCTATTGCTAAGTAACCATTTCTAAAACCTATTTCCATGGGTGATTTTCACCTAGAGTGTTTGTTAACCTGTTTACAAGTACTTTTGAGAATAATTTGTTCAATAGTAATGTGATGAAGAAATGTTTATCAAAGTTTTTATCATCCCTTCTTTATAAAGTAGGATTTGTATTCCAAGACTGAAGGTTTGAGGTTTTATCTTTGTTGTATACCCTAGGTAAAGATGTTGATACTTTGTAGAATTATTCTATATAGCATCTCTGCAAAGGTGTGTTACTATACCATCTTGAATTGATGATTTTCCGCATTTCGTATTTTATAACCTAAACCTCATTTGTTATCACAAGGATATCACTATCGCTGAGGTGACTAGGTTGTATTTTTTTCTGAAGCATACAGATTTGCATACTTTTCGATTATGTTTAGCATCTTTTAAAACTTTTTATCCTCATATTTAGTAACTTCCTTATTTCTGTCTGTACAAGTCTTTATCGACTTCGTATTTCCTGTTTTTTATGTTTTCTTTATTCGTTGTGTGACCTTACACCACAAGTATCCATAAGATCACAAGAAATCAATGGCAACGAGGGAGCTCATTTGACTAAATATAAGTCATGACATTTTCCTAATTGGATCATTTATCAAAGGCACAAATGCATTAATATACATGCCATTGATGGATAAGACTGTAACCAAACAAAGACTTGGTCACAAAGCAAAATTAAGAACTTGAAAAAATTAAAGGATACTTAAATGTAACGATGAAGGAATTTCTACGGCATGCAGATAGCATAATAGTTGGAAATTGGAATCGGTAAGCAAAAGCTATATTCCAATTTAGCCTATCTTTACTTTCACATTAATACCCTTGGCAAAGGCATGGAACCATTACTCTCCAGCCTTGGATTAAATAGCAGCGTAGAATGGGCTCTCTGGCCTTGGGTGTAAACTCGTCGAAAAAGATAATTCTGAATACAAAACCATGGAGAAGTCAACAAAAAAAACCCTTCCCCTATATTTCCCAAGAAGTCATGGCAAGTCAGAGATATTAAAACGAAAAGGAATCTATGGAAAGCGATGATTGCCTACACCCTAAAGAGGTTGGGCATTAAAAATATATTCAAGTAGATGTATTCAATTTAACACCTGAATAAACTGTTATCCACTACACCGAAGGCTTATGAAAAAAATCAAGTCACTGGAGATTCGCTGTCTGAGACTGAAAGGTTTAGACATAAAAAATGAAGGGGGAGGTAATTTTTCTTTTCTTTTGTTAAGTACGAAAAAAAACTGAAGATGTGAAGAGCTTAATGAAAAATACAAGCATCAGTGCCAGATGCTCATATTTCAAACTGTCACCATTTTGTGGGATTTCTATAAGTATGGGGCAAGAATTCTAACATCACTTGAACAATCACAAAGTTATTGGGAGATCGTAAAAGGCATTTTTATAATGCTTTACCAGGTTTCTTTCTCATTTTGAAAGAAATTTGATTTTTAAAAATTAACAAATCTTCTGTGCCTACATCTTTGTGTCGTGTCCCTTCAGGGCGTAGTCGATCATGGCTCTCCAGAGTTTCCTGTCCTTTGTAGCTTTTAAGAAATTGTCTTTTTGTTATTTTTGTTATTTCTCCTAAAATTTGTTCTGCCATCCATTTACTCAAGCTCGCTAAGTATGGTATGTTCTGTTTCCCGCCCCCCCCCCCATCATGTGAGAATCAGATTTTTTTCAAGCTGTCTTTTCTCATATTGTGACCTAGAAATATCAACTGTCTCTTCCTGATGTTAAGTACAAGTTTCTTTTTCTTTCTATTTTCACTAAAACTTCGTCGTTGCTCACATGCTCGGTCCATGGTATTCCTCTGTAGAACCGCATTTCTGTGGCTTCAAGTCTCCCCTTCATATTTTTTTTGGGGGGGGAAGAGATCGTCCAGCACTCACTGCCCTCTAAAGACAGATATCACAGTTCAGTACTCTCTTCTTTGTTTCTAACGAACCACGTGCGCTAAATTAGAAACAATTACTTCAGTTTGTGACGATCATCATCATCATCACACACACACACACATACATACATATTTATGCAAATTACAACCACAAGCATTCATTGGATAGTAAATCAACACTACTGTGTAATGCGACAATTTTATAATCGCTATATTTTCATGTAGTCGATTTCGTGCACTTTTGGGAGAATCGAATCCCAGAAGTTTTTCGTGAGTCTCCACAAAGCTCGCTCACTGATTGGTCAATGCCAACCAATCAGATTGTCTGCACGTGAAGAGTGATTATTCCCGTGCAGCGCTTTCGGAGCCGATGATCACCTATATAAGCAAAGAAAATTTTTTAGTAAACCAGTGAGATCTCAGCTGCCACAGAAATCCGCGCCAGTTGAAACCATGCACCAATCTTCTCACTCACACCACCACTCACTTGCTGAATATTCCCTTTACTCACGTAATCTTTTTTTTTGTTGAAAACATTTATTACCAGAAACTATTACAACTTTATTTCTTTCAGTGAACTTTGGAACACAATAGTTAAAGAGAGACAACTCTTGTTTTACTCAATGCATGCTTTTCTTTCACATCCTTGTTTGTACATCTTGTTAAATACAAATTTTATGGGTAATTATGTCTTTGGCTTATCCTCTTTTTCTTCACGTCAGTTTGATTTCCTAATCTAAGTTAAATAAATGTGGTGAAGGCCGCCACAAGTTCAAGGCATCATAAATAAAACAGAAAATGATCCTTTAGTCAAACTGATAATTTAAAAAAAAATATTAACCTAATTATGCCCTAAAAATAAATAAATAAATATAACCATCTTAAAACATTTACAAAGAGTCTCATTTTAAGATTTTGCAGCAGTTGTCAGAGTTGACATTTTTAATCCTTAACAGGTTATTCAATGTTAAATTTTATTTGGGGTATCTATAGGATAACCAAAGTACATTCTAAAAGCTAAGCAGAGTAATAATAGAGAGAAAAACTTTGTTAAAAACAGAGAAAAGAGTACTGAACTTATGTGATGTTTGTCCTCCTATATGTCATTGAATGCTGGAAAATCTCGAAGATGAAGAGACAGAAATGAGGTTCTACAGAAGGATGCTGATGATACCGTGGACTGAACATGTGAGCAACGACAAGGTTTTAGAGAAAAGGAAAACAAATGGAAATTTACTTAAAATCAGGAAGAGGCAGTTGAAATTCCTAGGGCACATAATGAGGAAAGAGGGCTTGAAAAATCTGATACTCACAAGACAGATTGAGGGCAAGAGGGACAGTATGCATAACATATTTAGTGTGCTTGATTAAATGGATGGGAGAACAGGGTTTAGGAAAAATAATAAAAGTATTAAGAGCTGCAAAGGACAAGAAATTGTGGAGAGCGATAATCACCTACGTCCTGAGGGTGCACTGTACATAAAGTGAGGGTTGAATTATCCATTAGTAATGGTCAACCAAACTAGTCTCATGGTGGAATGTAAATTTATTTTGGTCATTTTCCATCTGAAAGTGATGAAACATTCATAATTTATTATTATTATTTAGGCTAAATAAAGAAATTATTGAACTGCTTAATTGTCAGTTTAAAATTACAATATTTAAAGTTATTACAGTGGAGGCAGTCTTTTTAGAAATTTTTATGGGCACATAATGAATAAAATATTTTACAATTTTTTTTTAAGATGTTAAAATAGTAAAACAACAGAGTGGGAAAGAGAAAAAAAAAGTAGAGGTTTCAATAAAACTAAGTCCCACAACCCTTGAATCAAGGTAATTAAAATAATGCAATTAGACATTAGTTTTTAAATATCTATAGACTTCTTGGCAAGCTTGGATCTTTGTTGCCGAAAAAAAAAAATAAATAAAAAAAAAAATAAAAAAGGAGCGGGAAGTGCATCAAAATAACGTTTTTTGGGTTGTTTTTTTTTATTGATACCACTATTATTTTAACTGCATTCACACTTCAGCACAGCAATGTTTATTCTTTTAGAAAGTGCTGATGAGAATTGGAATAAAACGTAAACATATGAAAGTGAATTTATACATTTTCTTCTTGAGAATTGACAACAAAACTAAGCATTATTATTGGAATGGTTGGCAAAACATCAGGTAATTGCCAATGGTAAACAATAAGGATTTCCTTAGAGTTGGTTCATATTTTAATAATTTAGTAAATGTTTCTAAATTTATGAATTAAAAATTTTCATATTTGTTTCTTTATAAACTTGCAAATGATAATTATTGCATTATCTTTTAAACTGTCGTAATGTTGTAAATTCTCAAGAGCAAAAAAAAAATGTATAAATTAACTTTCATCAGATGTTTACGTTTTATTACAATTCTAATAACTTTTTAAAACAAACATTGATGAGGAGTGAAGGTAGTTAAAATGAGAGCAGTGTCAAGGGAAAAACCAGCCTTTTAGCACAGAGGTTCATGTGTGCCAACTAGTTTATATTTAGTGAGAATTTTTCTCCTCTTTCATAAATTAATAAAATTAAAAATATAAAAATTACCTTACTCTTAATGTTTATAAAGGAATTAAGAAATAAAAAAAAATAAGCCACAAGAACCAAAGCAAGCATTTTCAGGATATTAGACTTAAAAAAAATCTTACTTTTTCAACACAACCATTTCAAAAGTAACAAAACAATAATAAGTAAGTGATAAAAAGAAATTTTTATAAGTAATGCTGTCTTTTGAAAGGTTCTTAAAAATTAAGAGTATTTCCATTTATTGATAAAGTTTAAATATAAATTTAAAAATACATCAAGCACTATTGAAAATATTTCTCATCTGCATTATTAAAATACATAAATTATTGCAGGTTTTATTCTTAAATAGCAAAGATGCATTGTAGAATTTCCATTAATCAAAAAGGCATACATAAGAGTTCTGAAGAAAGGATTAATCAAATACTAAATTAAAGAAAAATAGTTGACTATCAGAATATTCTTTTCATTTACACAAAACTCTTTGTTTAATAATAAAAAGGGGGGGAAGAGCATAGTAACTTGTTTTCAAGAACAAAATGTAGTCTGAAAAAAAAAAAAAAAAAAAAAAAAGGAACAGGCCATTTAAATTAGTTAAAAGTAAACATTTTACATCATAATGGAAATATCCATATCAACAAGAGATGATTGTCACTAAGATTTATTTCATAAATACAATGAAGTGTTGAAAATGTCTCAGCCCACCTAAGATTTAAAACAAAATATATATATATATATATATATGCGCAATTGGATAGATTTCAAGGAAGTGGGGGCAAATCAAGAACATTTCAACATTCCATTGTACACTTGTATATTCAAGTTCTATAAAAGGCTGTGCAGCCATTTAAACTGATAGTTTGCCATCAGACTGATACCAATTCCATTTTTTTTTTGCTTTGAAATATTGAAGAGAATTATAAAAGCACAAACCCTTGAATTGTACATTTTTGCTTAAAAATTCTTTTTTTGTGCAATGAATTTAGCAAAGTTTCATGCCTACTCTTTTTCAAGATTTTCATGTCAGTCATGACAAAAACATTCAGAAAAGCCAAAACTTTTCCAGAAATGGTTTTACTATCAAAAAGTAAGAAATTTAACTAAAAATCCATTTTCAAAAAATTGTGTACATCCAGAAAAGGTGTTGCTTATCATATGAATTGAATTAGATTTTTTGTTGATTTGCCTTTACATTTTTCAAGCAGGAAGAATTGATAATATCATTGCCATAAAAATCAAACCAGGAAGTGATTACATAAGAAAAAAATGGTTTACAAGAAGTCAGTCTTAAATATAAAATATAAAAATTTAATCTCTGCAGAAAACGATGTTTCTCAACATATACAGTTAATTTTTTTTTTTTTTGACTTTATCTTAATTGTAATGATTATTACATTAAAGTGTTACAATAAAACTGAATTTAAAAGCATTACATGATTTCAAGTCTTTAAAATGTCTGGTATATACATTTATTGCCAGAAAGAAAAGGAAATGAACAAAAATTTGGAATGTTGGCTTTTAAGTTTCAAGCCTTTCATGAAATGAGTAAATAGTTTTATTATTAGAAATGTACAAAAATTAACAAATTCTTTTACTCCAAATTAAAATGGGAATCCTTTTCTTTATTAGTATTTGCGAGATCCTTTTGAGGACTTGTCAAATACATCCTTATTTTCTTGCAAGAAGAGTTAAAGATGGCTTAATGTCTGTAAGCATTATGTTTGGCCAAAATTCATGTAAAATTAAAAATAAACCTTTGTCAAATTTTGTATTAATAATACAGAATAAATATTCCACACACCCTGTACAAAGTTTACAAACTCAGTCTCTTTTCTTTTTCTCTTTCAAACAATAGAATTTCTCATCAACTTATTAAAATTTGATATAAAAAACAATCATTAACATTAATAGATTTAAGGATTTTTTAAGGAAGTTTTCTCAATATCTGTGCAATAGGTGAAACCAGGTCAGCATGGAAGCTAAAAAGATGCGGAAGAAAAAAAAAATTCAAAATGTTTCTGCAGAGGTAAAGGAAAAATTTCCGGTGTTTGCTTCCAGCTGTCGTCAGGTAAAAAGAAAAAGAATGATAACACGTTTATCACATTAAAAGAAATTTAGGCTAAATAAAGAAATAAGAAAAGAAATGCCAACAAGTTTTTCTTTCTGTTTTTAAAGATACTGTATTTTTTTTAAATGAAAAATATTAAACTTTTAACTACATCAAGTCAAAGAAAAAAAAAATAATTCTGGAACTCATTTCAATACATATACGCAAAAAAAAAAGTTTTTGTTGTGTATAATAGATATGTACATAACCATCCATGCATACCACAAATGCATTTTATCACTGCATCTGTCCAAATGAGCAGTGTTGTAATCAGTGTGTGAATATATTTTATAAATTTTCAAGTAGAAAGCAACAACTTTAATTTGTTTTGTTTTAAACCCAGCACATGTAATGTTTTCACTTATAGAAAAGTTTCATGACAAGTCTTAGCAAATTGCAGTTTTCTCTTCACAATCCCTAATAAACATATCAATAGTAAATTCAAAGAAGAAAATCCTCTTACATTAATAAGAAAAGAAATCTTCCTTTAATCATATAGTAACTCTGTCCTTACTAACCCCAAACTATCTTGGATGAATAAAGGGAAAATTAGACAGGGTCTGTTCACTTTGATTTTTTTTTTAATAAAAAAACTAAATTATTCAATAATTGTTTCTTTGGCCCAATATAGAATTACATTATACCTGCTTTGGAAAGATATATATCTCTCTCTCTCTCACACACACACACACACACACACACACACACAGGGTAATTAAAAAAAAAAAAAAGTGTACACACTTTTACAGTGTATAGATCAAGTCAAGTTGCTTTCTTTTCAGATTGACACATTAATATTGACATCCAGGCTTGGCTTTGAACAAAGAAAGTTCATGCTGAACTGCTACTGGAAGTATAAAATGCAGTTGAAGTTCAAAGGCTATATTGAAGAGAGTTTCATTCCAATCCACTCACGTGGCTTACAATCTCACACTAGATTAGAGATAAGTTTGCAGCCAATGGCATTGTACACAATGTGCACAAGGAATGTTCCAGATCATGGATATCAACAAGCCCTGTCATGTAAAAAAAAAAGGGGTGATGGAAAGTTTTCACAGAAGTCCAAGAAACTTATTGAAATGTTGATTGCTGCTTGTGATTCTACTGAACCACATTGTCGACAATGCCTGGATAATAGCAGACATTAATTTGAAAACGTGATAAAATTTTAAAAGCATGCATTTGTAATTGTCTAGTTTAAATAATACATATGTAGACTTAGTTGGTTCTAGTTACTTGAATAATTTATTGAGAATTCTTCAAAATACACATACATTTTTTTTAGTCACCCTGTATATGTAAAGATATTTACATTTTCTGTTCAAAACTAAAAAAGTAAACCCCATTTTGTTATTACCACTTCAATGAGATAGCAATAATATCACATTCCTATTTATAATAATAAATACAGGTTACCATTAGAGGGTGGGAGATATAAGAAAACAAATAATTGTTTTCTTGTTTTTCAAATTGCTTATAATGACAAGTAACTTCTTTCTTGCTAATTGTTTTGAAATTACAGCCAATGATCATCGCTAGATTTCAACAATCAATGGCAACCACTCAATTGCACTTCACTGTGTTTCTTCAATGAACCAAAAATAGCAAATATTATAAACAACTTTATTACAAGGTGTTGCTGAAAAGTTCTCAGCTCCACCACTTTCCTAATATCAGGATGTTATTTTGGAAGGACATCTTAGTCTGGGCAAGAGCTTTCCAACATACCCTTATACAACTATCAGATTGTATATAGTGACTCAATTTACAAATTAGATATTCTTTATCCTTGCACTTAAAATATAGAACTTAAAAAACAAAAACCATGCACTGTGATTATTTATTGAAAAAAAAGAGAGAGAGATGAGTAAAAAAAAAAAAAGAAGAAAAAAAGAGAGAGATGAGTAAAAAAAAAAAAAAAACTAAACAAGTTCTGAACAACAAAAATCAATATTTCTACAGATTTATTTCATGAATAACAAAGGGCCTTTGAAATGATCAGTAGAAACGAGAAGACATGGGATAAAAGTGAAGAAATCGAATAAAGAAAAATGGCTCCAGACTTAATTGTCATCAAATGAGTATAGACAAGAAAAAAAAAATGGAATTGTTACTCTAATGAATTTTATCAACCAGAAGTTAGCATCACAGGGTTTTTGAAGAAATCTGACAACTAGCCAGTAAGTCACCATCATTTGATGTAAATTTGAAGTCATTTAGTAAGAAGAGGAGAATTTTGTTATGGAGCCAATTATATGTCTGTTTAACATTTGATGCTCCAAAGTTCAGAAGATAAGAAACTATAAAAGAAGGGTAACAGGAAAAGAAGCAAAAGATGTGCTCCTACTGATGGATGCTGAGAATAACATGGACAAAACATGTGAGCAACAAGAAAGTCTTAAGGAAAACAGGAACAACCTGAAGACAGCTGAAATTTCTGGGACACAATAACAGAAGAGGACCAAGAGAATTTAACATGCAGAGAGAAATGGGAGGGAGAACAGCAAATAACTTACCTAACAACTTTGGGTTAAATGGATGGCAGAACAGAAAGGAATGGTAAAGAATCAAAAATTATTTAGATGAAAAACAAGAAGTTATGTAGAGTCATGATTGTCCACATTTTGAAAGGACTTTGTACATAAGAGACATAACCGCCTACTTACTCAAAGTTCTCAGGTGATAACTACACAAGCTATGTAGACTTAATTTACGATTTATTTTCTAATATAGAGATTAGAGAACATGCACTCAATACAACTTTTGCTAACTTATAACTTAGGTCCAGCACATGTAGTTAATTTGGCAGAATGCATTTTGTGTATTAATTATTGATACAGCATAAGGAAATAAATCAAAATTAAAACAAAATATATAAATGCAATAAACTACAAAGTAAATTTACAAAATTAAGAATTAAAATGCTTAATAATAAAAAAAATGAATAAAGAAATAAAAAAATCCAATTTAAAAGAGGAAAAAAAAACTTAAGTTTAAAAGAATAAAATCTTAAGACATTAAAAATCATAATGCACTCATGCAAACTGAAATCTAAACATTACCAAATTGAGAAAAACTTCTTAACTTCTTGATACTAATATCACTTATTCAGAAAGACATCTTTATGTAGAGCAAAATAGGGTCTTGTTGAAACCACTTAGCTATCAATCTTGTCATCTAGAGCTTCTACAATATACTTGTCTCCATACAAGCCTATGTGTCATTTCCATACGACAACCAAAATGAACCCTGTGGCATAAAAGGTCACAAAAAGGAAGCCATTTATGCTAGAAGCCCGATTGTCTTAAGAACAAACTGCTCTCTCAATGTAGACTGAATATCACGATATAACTAGCACAAGTCCTTTTTCACTTGTACCTTTTCCAAAGGTCAACCTGCTAGCTACAAGTGAATGGCGAAAGTCATGGGATGGCATATTGAAACCAAACATCAACACAACACTGCCCTCATTAACTTGACTATCACTAATGCTACTAGTCACTAAGACTATTTACTCTCTTTAGGTGTAAAAGGAGGAGAGTCCTTTCTAATTATTTACATTTCACAGCAAAATGCTAATGTAGGCACTATACCACAAGGCATAAAAGTTAATAACTGTTCTACTAATTCTAACTTGGACTTCTGACCATGAAGACAGATGAGAGAATCAGAAGATAGACATCGCACCACTAGGTAGTTACAAAAAACATTCACGATAGTGGCAAGGATTCTCTTCACTTCCTGCCACATACAGCAGTTTCATAAAACATGTTGACAAACTTGATAGTATTAGCCATGTTAAATTTACCTCCAAATTTTTCTGCTCAGACTATGACGGAAAATCTAAACATGTGCCAAGGGTGTAAGGAGGTGATGGGTAAGATGATCCTCGTTTGCAGAAAATACACAATTTCCTACACATTGGAATCCTAAAATTAGAATAATAATATTACAGGAAGTCTTTTTTCTTTTTCTTTCAAGTGAAATATCCCGGTTATAGTAAAGAATTTAGTTGGAAAGATCAATTGCAAGTCAGATTTTAAATTTTATTTTTGATAATGAAAAATAAAATGGCTTAACTTTGATAAAGAAGTTCTGGTGTATTCTGGTTAAAATTCAACAGATATTTTAACACAACTCTGATGAAGTTTATGTTCTTTCTCAGTGGCAAGAAACAGAAGCTGAAGTCAAGTGCCAAAGTAGAAGGAATCTGAGGTTTGGTGTTTTGGATAGGAACAGTCTTAATTAAATATCTTGATAGATGTCCAGTTTCAATAGAATGGAGGTCAGGGTATCGAGTATCTTCAACATTCAAATAGTGTTAACTTTGATCAAAATTTTATGCAAGATTGTTTCGTAAGTGTGTGTATCCAAGAGCTGAAGATTTTTGGCATATGGAAAGATGACATTTGCTAATGAATAAGTTTTTAATGTGGTTAGTTGTTGACGAGCCCTAGGAGAGCAGATAAGTCGTTCAAATATCACCAAGCTAACACATTAATGTGGTATTTATGCCTCAGGTGCTTTGACCTCTTAACATTGTTGATGGACGGAGAGTTAATAAGAAAAATACTGAATTAAAAAGAATTAATGATTTTGGTCAATAAAAGAAAGATTTTCAAAAGTTGTCATCTAATATTTTCCAGATATCAAGACATTTTAAATAAAAATTGAAATGTAAAGATAATATTTTGAACTATTTGAATATCACAGATTTTTAAAATATATAAACAGACTAAGTGCAGTGAGGAACAAGATGGGAAAAACTACAAATAAATTTGAAATTTGAACAGAAGCATCAATATTATTTGTACACATTACTTATGAAAAAGATCTTATTGGATGAGCCACACTCACCAAGTGGCAAGAATAAGATTTATATAAATTTGACTATCACAGAGTTTATGTCAGAATAGACTAACCACAATAAGTGGGGGGGGCATTTGTACAGGTTAAAAAGTTGCTACCAACCAGGTTGACTTGTTAAAGAACTACTATCTTTTTTGATGAGTCACATATTCCCGTGGCAAGAAGTAGTCATTTCTCATGGTTATCACAGATTTTACAAGTAAACAAAAGGCATAATTGCAACAGGCATAGTGAAAAACCCTGCCCATGATTTAGCTAATTCATTCAAGGTTAGAATCATTTAGCCACATGTACAGGTTTGTTTGAAGAATCAAGATTTACCATACCTGCATCATTCAGAATATGTTGCAATAAAAGGTAAGGTCAATTAACTAATACACTTACCGATCAAGTCAAAATAGCGCATTTAACCTAATCAAATATTATATTTTTGCCAATTTGCCAATAGTGCTGTCTGCCCATCATGAACTTCAAGAGGTATTTTAAAGTTTAAAGCATTCAATGCCTTTACAGGCTTTTAGGATATATTGCAGTATGGTTTTTACTATTTTCACTTCTCAGATTAGAACCAGTTAAAGAGTTCTGCTCCATGAATTATGCAAAAAGCATAACAAAAAAGAGGCAATTGATGTTAATACTATGGGGGATTTGATCAAAATTTAACTCTAAGGAAAATGAACAAATGAAGAGAAAAATCATTGTGCAGGTGCAGAGAAATAATAAAGTTGTTGAATTCTACTAAAAACTATTCTCATCTTGAAAGTGTAATCAAGCCATTATATATAAACTATGGCCCAATTAGTGCCTGAAAATAGTGAAACTGAAAAACTTTGCTATACAAAGATTTGACAATATGGACATAGCATGTATGCCATTTTGGAATTTGTTTCAAATTCCTAATTGAACAAATCTGTATATATACCTGATCAACAGATTTGATTTAAAATCAGACAAACATGTATTAAGTAAACTTTCTTTTTTTTTTAAACTGTTATTCTGAAATATAATCTTAAGACTTGTTCTATGTAGTTTTTAAAAACTCCTTTAAAAAATAATTTTGAAAAAAATTCAAGTAAGAAAAAATAAAGTTGATATATTAAAAACAGATATGGGCAGAAAGACTCTTAAAACAAAATCTCAGAATATTTAGAATAAATTTGATAAAAATTAATTATAAAATCATTCTAAAATAATTTGTAAAACTATCTTCAAACATTATGATTAGGTGATTCCAAACATCTGAATTGAAGAATTTTCATCCAATTTTAGCAAAATCTCAAATTAATCCAGAAAGATTTTTTTAAGATCATCTCTTTTTGGTTTTCACGATTCCAGCCAATTTTTCGACAGCCTGACTCATATGTCAAACTGTAGACACAGAACGAAGCAGATGTTTTTATTTTTTTAAAGTTTAACAATTCAGCATCCATCACTATTCCTTCAATAAGCAAATAAATTTTTAGTAAAAAATGTTTTAAATTCCAGTTCAGTCAAAGAATTAATGACATCAAACAATATGGTCAAAAAAGTCAATCTGCCTCCTTCTGCTTTTACATTGTTCTTCCACTGCTTGGTATATTCTTGTGTCCAGTAAAAGAACTCATTGAAGGAGAACAATTTGGGATTTGGGGAATTCATTTCTCTATGATAAGAAAATAAGCTTTAAAGAAAAATAAAGAAAAGAAGACTGTAGGTGTTGTAGCAGAGAATAGAAGAGGAGGGAAGGAAGGAAGAAAGGAAGGAAAAAGTGCAGTGTGTTTCTGCGATGCATGGAAATACAAGCAGTAGATTGATTAAGCAGTAAAGCCGAGCGGAGGTACAGATGCTGTAGAGACGAGGATTGAGCCAGAAAGAGCTAAAAGGCAGCCTCATCCTCCTTCCCGGCTGAAAATTTCATCAAGATGTAGCACGTGTCTCTTCTGTACTGACAGGACTTTCAGTTCGACTATTTGACCGGCTACCCGAACTACAACTTGCAGAAGGAGTTAGTGCAAGTAACCCCGAAGATGATGATGAAGACGACAATGGTGTTGATGATGTCAGGTTTTTAACATGGACGGTGGCCAGAGCCTCACGTTCAGGTAACTGGCTGCTATCCGGGCTTGGTGATGAGGCATGCATGTTATAAAGGGTGCTGCTGTCTGCCTTCAGACCCTGGCATTTAGCTGTTTTGCTTATTTCTAGAAGATGATCAAAACACTGTGACTTCCGTTTCAAAAGTTCCTTTTTGTGTTCTGCTTCAGCCACACGACGACGTAATTCTGGAAAAGAGAGACAAAAAATGACAAATCATGTTCGTTTTTAAAACGTTCAACACAATAGAAAAGAAATTACTGTTTGAAAAACTTTTTTTAAATTGAAAGAAAAAATAAGTTTGATTTCTTATAGTATACACATCAAGTGAAATTATATCTGCAACAGGCTGATGCCTCTCAGTAACAACACTTGCATTAAGCCTTGAATTATGAGCACCATTAATTGCCATTTCATTGCACATCAGGAGATATTCTGAATTGACGATTTAACCTCCCCGCTCCTCAATGATACGGCATTATTCTTTCATGATTTTAGTCTAAATGACAAATTGGCAACTCTAAAATTCATGGGGTTGCAACATTTCCTGGTGTATTTGCCAGCAAATAAATCTGGAAGAACATGTTTGTAGGCATAATTCTCAAAGAGAAATGAAGGAAAAAAATGATGACAACTTGCACAATTTCGTTGTGCAGTGAACACTTCAAGGAATATCATATTGTTAGAAATATTACATTTAGAAACCAAACGTCCGTTTGCAATTTTGCTTTATTTTTATAAACTAAAAGAGTTAAAATATTTTTTAAGAGTTTTTGTATATAAATAAAACTAAAATAAGCATAAAACTACCCTTGAAAAAAAAAAAAAAAAAAAAAAAGGCAGGGGGAGGCTCATTTTCTTTTACCTGTTTGGCGGTCATATTTATGCAATTTTTTCCCATCATTTCAGGGTTAATCCTTCGCTACTGATAATCTCTCACTCTCCTTAATTTTCTACAAAGAATATACAGACTGAGTGCCAAAGTTCACTGGTATTTAAATAAAAATTGCCAAATTTGGTGGCTAAATCAGCATCACCTACTTTTCCGCAGTTATCTCACTCGGGTGAGTTTCAATCAGAACTTTGTGAGAATTTTTTTTTTTTTTTTTACCATGACAACAATCCCCAAGCAATGAAGAACATTTTGAATTATTTGGCCTGATCACATGCAACATGTATGATGAAAATGTTGCCATCTGTTTATTTCCTATGTTATCTTTTAATGTTTCACTATAAACATAATAATTAGAATAAATTAAAGTTCTGATGCACATACTTAATTTTGCCCGTGACATCACAGCTTGTTGCACTTGCATAAAATTAGGAGAAAATGCATCATTAACAATGAAAAGTTCTAAATTCAGTAACGTGTCCATTACCAAAATTGCTAAAGAATTAATTCAAAGATTTATGGATTTTATAACATGGACTTTAAGAAGTGGAAGGTCAATTTATCTGAATCTAAAAGGATTAATAAAATATTAAAACAGTTTTCAAATTTTACTGCAACTTAATTGAAAATAAAAGGATTCTCCACAAATATTTAAATTGTAATATTCTTTCTTTTTTTCATGGATTATTTTTATGTGGAAATAAACAACTGTTACCTTCCATTTCTTTATCAAGTTTATCTTTTTGTCTCTCCATGTCAGTTTTGTGAGCTGCTAATCGATACTTGAGTTTTGCAGACAGGCCCAATTCATTCACAACTGTTGATACTTTCCGCACTTCTACAATGAAAATTAAAAAAAAAAAAAAATAGGTAAAAGTATATCATCATAACAGAAGCACATAATATCAAAGTAGATCAGTTCTGTAAGTCATATTCTCAACTCAAGGTTTAGACTGATGTGTAAAAAAAATGAATTCCAAATATTTATCAAGCTTAGCTGAGTCTGACATAAGTTCACAATAGTGAATCACCAACAAGAGAGAATCCCTCTCTCAAACACAACCACTAAGAAATTATTTGCAAGTTTACAAGCCATTGCTCCACACCAAGTGTCCTATATTCAAATTTAGATAACCCATTATAGCAATAGAAAGATCTTAAAAAGTTATGCAATTTAAATACTCCATGTTAACACATTTAATAACAAAATGTATTCCTTTAAGTTCAAGGACTCATATGGAAAAAAATATCAAGTATGAACATTAAACAAGAAAAGCAATAAGAAATTTAAGAGAAAAAAGAGGTTGAACCAAGTTAAATGATGTACCATTAATAAAATTGAATTTGCTTAAACTAATGTCATCTGAAACTTTACTGTAAACTGACTAAATGTGCATTAGAGAAGAAGACAGAATTTAAAATGCTACAGAAAATGAAAAGATGATTATGAGAAAGATTAAGTATAATAAAGCCAGAAAATAATACTGACATAACAATGAAAGGGGGAAAGAGAGAACTAATGGAGATGAGAGAGAGAAATATTAGCAACATTAAAAGGGGATTTAATCAATTTCTTCTTGTACTGCATTACTTTTCAGGCAATGGACAGACAAACACGGTTCAGGATTGCAATGTCCTTGTAGGAAATGTTATATATATATATATATATATATATTATATATATATATATATATATGAGTTCATATTTACCATCTAGTTGACAATTGTTCCGGATTAAATTAAGTTTCAGATTATCCAAAGTCGTCTTGATTTCCCGGAAAATTTCATCTGCAAGTCCCAGTTCAATAATGCCTTTCCAGAATAACTGGCTTTCTATGAAAAATAAAGTAAAACAAACTTCACACACAAGAAACTAAGCAAAATCCATATGAATTATTCTTTAAAATTTCACTTCAATTAAAAAAAAAAAAAGTTGGGGAAGGGGGAAAATAGAAAAAACTACAACTACAATTCTTACTACAAAAAGAATCTAAATATCCTATTCCCCAAGCTTCAAGATTTTATTTCTCTCTCCTAAATGTAATGTCTCTCCAGGATGGAGGTAATCATGGCTCTCCACAGATTTCTTTATTATCTGTTAACATGATTTCTTGAAAAAGGTAGAGGAGTGGTTTCCTGCTTCCTTCTCAATTCAAAATTGTCCTTCTTGTAGACTGGCTGCCACCCAAGGCTAGAGAGTCTAGTTTACTCTGCAATTTAATTCATGGCTGGTAGAAGAAGAAATGAATTTATGCCTTTCCCAAGGTCATAAGTACAAAGTGAAAACAATAATCTTGGCAGTTTTGATTTACAATTAATTTCAATCTACAAAGTAGTGGCTTGTCCTTCTGCTAGATTGGCTACCATCCAAGGCTAGAGAATCCAGTCTACCCTGTCTCACTGGAGTAGAAGAAATAAATTTGTGCCTTTCCCCAGGGATTTTTAGTTCAAAGTTGATAGCGCAAGCAAGAACAAACTTTAACTCAATTTGCTGATTCCACTTATGCTACCAACACAACCACATGCTGCTGCTTCTAATAATAATAATAATAATGGTTAGGCATAATTTAGACAAGTGATCAGACTCAATACTTTATCTACAGGTATTTCTAAAAATTCTAAGTTAGATTTTACAATTCTTTTATAGAGAAAAAAATCCCCTTATGTAAAAAGAGAATACCTTAATGTAAGTAACCATGGATAGTAATCATTTTGAATTTTGTTCCAGCCAGCAGACTTTATTTAAGACAAATACTGTTAATTCCCCATGTATAATACACATTTTTTCTAAAAAAAAAAAAAAAAAAAAAAAAAAAAAATTTATGCACAGCTACAAAAAATTGCCATAAAATAAAATAAGAAATATCATAAAACTAAATTAGAATAATATTATTCGATGTTTAAAGCCATTTTTTTAAAATAAGAGTAGGAAACGCTGGCCGTAATGAAATTGGAGAGGTATAATTTACAGGGTTTGTTTACCAGACAAGGAGTGAGTATAAGCATTTTCCCACACTTTCAGCGCAATTTTAGGTGTGCATATTATGGATGAAGGCGTATTATACATGGGGAATTACAAATGCTAATTTCTAAGTATATAAATTTAAATTTACTAGAGAAAAAAAAAAAGCTCTCCAAGCAGTTGCTCTTCTAATAGCAAAACACACTAGATTTAAAAGTGATAAAAACAAGTTCTATGAAGTTTTAAATTTATGTCTAATCAAATTCAGACAAGTACGCTTCGTTATTTCCGACAAGATGAAAGGGAAATAACTCCATTTGATTTTGAAGTATTTATTCATTAAAACAACGTTTCCAAGTAAATCTTTCATGTGTAGGGTCTCTTCAGGTTGTGAAGGCAATCATGCTTCTCCACAACTCCTGATCCTTTGTAGCTTCATGCAATGTCTGTCTTTTTATTATTATTCCTCCCCCGCCAGTTTCTGCCATTCATTTACATTAGCTCGTTAGGAGCTTAATTGTATTTTTTTCCCTTCTCCTTCAATATGACCTGCAAGTTAAATTTTACAAGCCTTTTTTCTTCATTATGTGTCCCAGAAATTTCAATTATCTTTTCTTTTTTTTTTTTAATTGTAAGTAGGTGTCCTTTTTGTTTGCATTTTCTTAAAAATTTTGTCGTTGCTCATACGTTCTGTCCATGGTATTCTCACATCCTTCTATTACCTCAAGTCTCCTCCCCATCTGTGAGGAGATGGTTCAGAATCCACTACCACATAGAAGAACTGATATTACATAGCAGTTCAGCACTTTCCCTTGTTTCTAATAGAATTTTCCTGTTTCTTAATTCTTTGCTTAGCATTTGGAAGGCATCTTTTGCTATTCTGATTCAGATTTCAGTGTCACATTTTTCGTCATCTGTTAAAATACTTCCCAGATATATAAAATTCCGTACTTGCCTGACTTTGACATCTCCAATTCCTAGCTAGCACCTCAAGTTTTTTCTTATGCTGACAACTGTATTTTCTGTCTTCTTACAATTGAGGGTTAGTCCATTTGTACTGCTTTCTTTTGCTACATTGTCTACAAGATCTTGTAGTTCTCCTTTCTTGGTCTGCTATCAATACAGTATCATGTATACATCTCGTGTTAAGATTGAATCAATCCAGTAACATACATCCTTATCTTATGCCTTTTATATTTTGGGCTCAGTTACGTGCCATGTGTGATCTTTTGATACATGACTGACAAGGCAGATTTTTTCCCCGCAGTAAGTTGCCATTTCTTTCTGCAGTAGACCAGTTGCTATCCAATGCTATAGAACCTGGTCTGTCCTGCTATTTACCCATAGCTGGAGGGAGAAGAAGAGGCTTCATACTTTTCCCAGGGGGTATTAGCACATAAGTGAATGTAACAGATTCGACTGGAATTCGAACTCAGCTCTCCAATTCCTCAATCTGAACCGCTATCCATTACTCTATCATGTTGGACTATTAATTCATTTTTGTTCCCAGTCTAAGTTTTGGATTATTTGAATATCTTTCTCAAATAAATCATGTTTTCCTAATAGTTCAAATGGATCTTTGTCATACCCTGTCAAATGCTTTTGTATAGTCTATGAAACATAAGTCGTCCTGCTTTTCTACTGCCCACTCTGATATCATTTTGGACATATTATATTTCTTGTTACAGTGTCTTTAACAAATCCCATTATTCTTGTTCTATTTCCAGTCTAATTCTGCTACATGCTCTAGTCATCAGAATTTGGATGGTAAACTTGGTAATCTGTCTCAAGATGATTATCCAATAGAACTTGCATTCCTTTGTACATGGATTCTTAGACAATGCTATGAAAATGGATCTACTAAGGTTTTCCAGTATGTTGCAACTATCATATATTTTCTTTATTATTTCCTTAATATTGTGGATATTGAAATTATCTAAAGCTGATAATATCTCTATTACAATCACATCTCGTCCTGCTGATCTTACTTCAGACTTTAGTATTTCAAGTCTTTCCATATTTTTGTATATTATGACATCATAAAAGAGTTCTCCAATATCAGTCAGTCATGTGCCATACATGATACATGCTTAAGCAATCATGTATCTTTCGATACATAACTAACAAGGCAGATTTTTTCCCACAGTAGGTTGGCATTTCTTTCTGTGGTAGACCAGTTGCCATCCAAGACTACAGAACCCAGTCTGTCCTGCTATTTACCCATAGATGGGGGGGAGAAGAAGAGGATTCATACCTTTCACAAAGGTATCAGCACGTAAGTGAATGTAATGGATTCAAGTGGAATTTGAACTCGGCTCTCCAATTCCTCAATCCGAGACACTAGCCATTACTCCATCTCTCCAATGTATTAATTTCATTTTTGAAGTATTTTCTTTTCTTTTTCCATTATGAGTGATTCTTCTTTTGATTTAATGCATCCTCTTGATGAGCCTATCTTTTGTTCTGTTAATACTTTTATACAGACCTGCCTTATCTTTGATGCATACATGTTCTATCTCTACACATTTGTTACTGCGACCAAATTCCACTCAGACAAAAATAAAGGGAGGTAAATCGCTTATTCTACTTAACTGGTTTCAATCTTATTGACATGCAGTCATTTTCTTTCAATTTCTTTAGATCTGTAAATTTCACTTTTTAATACTGATTTTTTTTTTTTTTTTAAATCCGATATCATTAAATGGCAAAACACAAAAGCTTGACAGATTAATTAAAGCATCTAATATGCACAAGAATTTTTTGTCTTTTGTTAAATTCAAGTCAAGCCTCAAAAATCTTGTCTGCAATTCCAGTTACAATCAGCTAAAAAAAAAGTGTCAAACCTACATTTGAAGCTGAATAATCTTTATGTAATGTATACTATATATATATATATATATATATATATATAAGATCACATATTCAGTATTTTTTTTTTTTTACTGTTGCTTTATAATCCCATCTTTAGTTCAAATACAGATGCAACCATCAGTGTGAATTAGATATAAAAATGGTAGCTTTCAATAAAACTAATATCCTTACAAGCTAAAACAGGGTTGAGACATCATTGATAAAAGGTGAACTCCAAGATATAGGATAACAGTTCAAGTCTCATCAGTGTCTTTAATGGTTGGAGGATATTAAAACCTACAAAATTATGATGAAAAGCAACAATAACAGTGAAAAGACTAGTCAAAGAAATTTATACAAATTCTGATCCAAAAACAAGTTTAGTTGTAACACTTTTGCAATGTACTTATGCTTAAAGAAACCTTTGTTTTAATCATTTCACCTCAACCAAGGCAATAAAGTCACTAAGACGAGACAAGGGGCTAGTGAGCATGACAGCCTGTGAGAAAAAGATAAACATTAACAAGAGAGAAAAATAAGAGAACACGAATTAAGACAGAAGATAAGGATTGGCATTGCATTTAAATTTTTGAAGATCAAATTTGACTGGAAAGCAAGAGGCCGGAAGAGAGTTCCACAACCAAGAGAAGAAACTGTTAGCATCAAACTTACAGTTACATCTTGACATTTCAACTGTAAAATGATGAGATCCTGCTGTCAATATCGTACAGCCCTTAAATTCATAAATTAAATTCCTAAAGTCAAGGTAGCAAAGAGGAAAACTCATCAGAACAATTACCATGAAAATATTTATAGAAAAAAAAAAACAGGGAAGCTATATTATAGTGGTGGAAAAGTGACTAAAACCAATATGCTAGGATTTCGACTGATAACATTGTACATTGTTCTTTGAATTTTATCAAGAATCTCTAAATACTTAGCAGAAGCACCAGACCAAATGTGACAGCAATATTCAATGCATGGATGAATGGTAGACTTATAAATGTTGACGATAGATTCGGGGGAACAAAAAATTGTCTAGCATGACCCAGTGAGCAAACTTTCTTAGCAGCAGACTTATCAATTGATTCAACATAATCTTTCCACTTCATTTCGGCAGAAAATGCTAGCTCAAAAAGGTAAAAGGATGTTAGCCATCAGCCATGCCAATGGAAGGCATAAAAGATTCTCTAAGACAAGAGTGCAGTTTCGTTTCAGTGGCAAAATTAACAAGCCATTTCTTGTCCCAGTTTGGAGGTTATTTTTGGGATTAATTACCAATTTGACCGTATCCAACCAGCCAGACTTACCATTAAAACAGATAAGCAAAAGAGATTACTTGCTTAAAAGAAGTACTCGTGAGACAAGATGCTTAACCAATTTGAAGTTGATTTGAGCAAAAAAGAGGTAGATGGTTAATAGGAATGAATAAAAAAAATAAAATAACTTTTTAGAAGAGCAGAGATTGATTTCAGTAGACAAAAGGAAAGAGAAATATTAAAATACAAACACGCAGTTAATTATACAATAAAATATACACATGATCTGAATAATTATAATCATTCTACCTACATTATATGGCACTGGAAATTGTAACATAGCACTGGGGATTCATTCTAGAAATCAGTTTACAAAAAGAAATAGTATCCACTTCCTTACCTATCAATTTCTAAAAGAAAAACTGCAACACTCTGATGACTATCAAAACAGGCAAAGAACATGTTGAAGCAACCTCATGTTTTCTAGAAATTGTGTGTATAAATAAACCATATAAGAAATGCCACTTGATAAACATTAAACATTTTCAGGCTCTACACAATGCACCAAAAGTGACTCTCAGAAGTAAATGACACTTAAATTACAATTGTTTTCAGAACAGAATAGAATCTATCAAAATCAAGTAATTTATACATTTTTTTGTATATCAATTAGTCACGAGGCACCTAAGTTTTAAAATAGTATTTTATTCAAATCATTAAGAAATTTAACAAACACTACATGTTGGCCATGAGTGACTTAAAAGCTGAAAACACATACTTTAGGCAAGGATGATTGAATTTACATGTAAATATTAAAAATCGTCAATATGAGAAAGTTCACAGAACCTACCGTCAGGTGGCTGTTCATCAGAATTATCCAATGTAATCGTCTTATGTAAAACTTCTACATTTGGTTTGATGTCATGATTATAATGCCAATCCTCCCTGTTATAATACTGACTTATATACATATTTTGACTTCCTGATGCTTCAGTGTGATTCATGTTGCTTTCTTCACTGTCGTAGACATAATTATTCTCCTTTAGGACAATGCCAGTTCCTGCTAGCAGAGAGGAGATGGGTGCCACAGTGCCATCATCAAATACCATTGTCTTTAAGGGAGCACGAGGAACACAACGTCCAGTGCATAGTTCTTGGTGGTTGGTGAAATCCAGCTGACCCGATTCTATATATTTTCTAAGGAAAGAGAAAAGATATTCAATAGACCCAATGAAATGAATCCCCAGACAGCAAAATTTACATTAAACAAGCAAAATTCAGTGAGACATTTCTGTATTTCAATTATTTATACATTTTAATTATTTTCATAAACCAAATACAATAAACAATTTGCATAAAGTGGATGGGTTTTGTTGGAGATTTCAAAATAAGTCATTAATACTCAATATTTTTTTTTCTTCTTAAAAACATTAAATTTTCTCTAATACACAAATCTTCATTCTACTTCTTGCATCATTAAACTGTGGCATCAATTCATTATCAATTCCAAATTTGTTTATATAGATTCATTCCAGAGAATAATTTTCTAAAAGATTTCTCTCCAGACATGTAGCAGTGAGGAGGAGGAAAAAAAATAGAAAAAGAAAATAGAATCAAATTCAATGAGTCAACAAGAAAAGCACGGGACTAAATTATAAATACAAATGAACAACAAAAGAAAGGTTTTCATGCAGACAAGAAAAAAAACAAATTTTAATGAGAATTACAAAAAGTATTAGAAAATTCTGAAACATGACTGACAATTGTTAACAGAAATGTAGAAATTGGTAAATTAAATGAAATTGTAGCCTCAAATAGTGATAATAAAATAGTCATCTTCCTTGATCAAGCTTTGATGATTGAGTCAGCTCATTCAGTTTTTTTCCTTCCTCCTATTTTTGTACCAACTACAATAATTGTGGTTTTTCCTTTTTATCTCTTAATTATATCAGATTTATTGCTTTAACAGAATTTTATACTTTTAATAAAGATCTTCAAATAAAAAGGATTAAGCTTTTGTATTCAAAATATGAATCAACAAGAATACAGAATAGTAAAAATAAAAATATTTAAAATGCTATAATATAAAATACTATATCTTAAACTGACAAGTATTCTTGAAAAAAATTATGGCAAAGAAAAATAACAGATCAGTTTAGGGAAAAAAAAAAAAAAAAAAAGAAGATTTATATTATAACTGCATTAGTCGTAAGAATGCAGTCAATATTAAATAGGTGCTCAAATTTGTCATTGGGTTTTTTCCAGCAATTCAAATATCTTTCCTATTCACAACTGCCATTCCTTTAGGGGTTTATTTGTAGAATTTTACAAGGGATCTTTTCAGTAAATTATAATGTATAAACATCTCAAATGTTAACCATTATCAGATATTTGTGGAAAATATTTGCTAAAGACAATCATTAAAAATAAAACATTTTATGAAAGTTTTATATATAACAATGATGTAAAAGCATTAACATATCTTGCAGAATAAAATGTAGCCAAGGTGATATAAAAAAAAGTGAATGGTTAATTAAAGACAAATAATGGGACGTGTACACTGGTGCATTAGGTATTTGAGTAGTAAGTGACCAACTTTAAACAACTTTAAATCTTGTCTTTTGTCACTTCTTTCAGCCCTGCTATGGGAACTTTGACTAATGCAGGAGATAAAAAGGAATGCAGAGACTGAAGCCGCCTTAAATATAACCAGATTCTTCATGCTTGAGATAAGAAAAGTTTCAGGCCTGTGTGAGGTTGTTGTTATTGAAAGCTTTGTCCTCCATCTGATAGCAGAAATAGCTTTGCAGTAAAAACAAATAAAGTAAACTATCACAAATTCACAGAAGCACACATGCCATTCCTATCCCCCAGTACATACATCTAGTGTCAGCCCTGAGAATTTGCGAACTACCTCCCTCTCTAATTGTTTTTGTTGTTTTTGTCATTATTGTACGTGTTATATGTAATAGGAGTAGGTAGGCTCTCCTACCACCCGGTCAACACTCCTCCCCGTTCTCTTGGACATGAGTAGAGGCTCACACCTTGTTTCTTGTTTAGGAAGGGGTTCCCAGAACTCTCTCTCTCTCTGGCCTCTGTACTAGTGCTGCTGTGTTTCTCCCATGATGTACGCAGTCTGTGGCATTACCTCTTCATTCTGAGGGTACACGGTTGACAGTTCCCTGGTTGCTGTTTCCAACTGGTAGTTAGGAGCCCTAACCCTTGCGTAGCATCTTGAGCGGCCGCTCTGATCAACAGTTGTATAATATCGGGGTGTCTGTAGTGCCATGTCGCGCATGGAAAGGTGTCCCTGCAGTTACCTCCGGTGGCCAACCCTGAGGCCATATTATGATGCAGGACATGCCCAATTCCCTCTGCCCACGTCATGGCCGATAACCGTCGGCTTCTTTTACCTCAGGCCTTCTCATCTTCCAACCATAATTCCACATGATGACTTACAAAGATCGAAAAAGTAAACCTAAACCAGCCCTTCAAAAATCACCTAAACCCCTCAACATCTCGTTCTCCAACATCCGTGGCATTAGAACCAATTTCTACAGTGTGGAATCTTTCCTCACTGCAAAATGCCTGGACATATTGGCTCTATGTGAGACCAATCTTGACTCATCTATCCCCTCCTCTAAACTCTCAATCCCTGGCTACCTCCCTCTCATCAGAAAAGACTAACTCACATGCATGGCGTTGGTGTCTACGTCAAGGACCATCTCCCTCTGGCTAGAGAGTTCTCCCTCGAATCGCCAGACCATTCATACATGTGTCTCTGGCTATCTCTTCTCAATGCTGTAAGCTATCTCTTCTTCCTTTATTGCTCTCCATCCTCTCAATGTGGAATACTTGATGTCGCTTCTGACAGCATAGACAAGGCTCTATCTCTCCACCCGTATGCTCACATATTTGTGTTTGGCGATTTTAACGCCCACCATAACAAGTGGCTTCAGAATGCTACTACTAAGCTCGCAGGCATACACACAATTAACTTTCAGTTTCTCAATCCCTTACGTAGATAGTTGACTTCCCCACGCATTTTGCCTACAATCAGGACGGTAAGGCCTCTCTTCTTGATCTGTGTTTTACCTCCATCCCTGAGTCTTGTAGTGCCACGCAGCTCTGCCCTCTTGGTAACTCTGATCATGCGGTAGTGTCTATTAACATCTCCTTCAACCCAACCCACTGCAAAGAGCCTGCTACCACCCGAACCTCGTTCTGCTACCAACAAGCTGACTGGGACTCATTCCATGATTTCCTCCACGATGTCCCTTGGGATGTTGTATTTAAGCTCCCCATTCAAGAATGTGCTTCAGAGGTATCTTCCTAGGTTAAAGCTGGAATTGATGCTTTCATCCCCTCAAGTAAATTCAAGGTCAAATTGCACTCCTCCCCGTGGTTCTCAGCTGCTTGCTCAGCCGCCATTGCCCATAGGAATCACTTCTTCCACCTATTTCGTAGCGATATGTCCGACTGCAATAGACACCTCTTTGCCTCCACCCGTAATGAGTGTAAGCGTGTCCTCAACGAAGCTAAGTCTCTATTTGCTGCTTGGATGAAGGAATGCATTGCATCTCGCAAATTCAGCTCCATGGATTATTGGCGTGTCTGCAAGAGCGTTCTGAACAATTGCAAACCCTCTATACCTCCTCTGTTCAACCAGTTTGAGGTCCTGACCTCTGCCAACAAGGCTGAATGCTTTGCTTGGAAATTTTCTTTCAACTCAACGCTTGACTCTTCCAATGTACCCATACCCGATTTCCCTCTCAGAACTGAAGCCCTTTTGAGCGGGTTACACATATCCCCGTCATTGGTATTGGGCATTATCTCTAATCTAGACCCCCACAAGGCTAGTGGTGGGGATGGGATACCAGCCATTGTCCTGAAGAAATGCGTGCCTGAATTGGCACCCGCCCTCTCTAAATTATACAACTACTGCCTCAAGGAATCTTGTTTTCCTGACTGCTGGAAGTCCTCATCCATTGTTCCTGTCTTTAAGAACTCTGGCGACCCCTCCGACCCTTCTAATTACCGTCCTATCAGTCTCCTACCCCTCTTTGGCAAAGTCTTCGAAGCCCTTATCAACACCGAAGTGGTTAATCACTTTACATCACATGATCTGCTCTCAGACAAGCAATATGGATTCTGCTTTGCCCGATCTACAGCTGATGTGCTTACGGCCATCACTGAATTTGTCTACCAAGCTCTTCATAATAACAGAGAAGCTCGCGCCTTGGCTCTTGACATCTCCAAAGCGTTTGACAGGGTTTGGCATGCCGGCCTTCTTCGCAAGCTCCAGGGCTATGGTATTACAGGTTGATTATTTGACCTAATACAATCATTCCAGCCAAACCGTGAATTGAAGGTCGTTGTCAACGGATTCTCCTCCAGCTCCTATCCCACGAACGCAGGTGTTCCGCAAGGCTCCATCCTAGGCCCTACCCTGTTCCTTATATTCATAAATGATCTTCCTGACGCCATTGATTCCCAAGTTGGCATCTATGTGGATGATACCACAATTTACTCCTGCCTCAGAAACAAATTTAGTGTCGCTGATAAAATTAACCTGGCTGTTCGTCTCAAAAAGGACCTTCAATCGGTTGTGAACTGGGGCAGGAATTGGCTGGTTAACTTTAATGCCTCCAAAACAAAACTGCTCTCTATTAATCACCACAGGGACCCTTCCCTGCATCCCATTAGAATGTCTGGAGCTCAACTTCTCGAGAGCTCCTCTCTGCGGCTGCTCGGTCTCACGCTGACTGCTGACCTGAAATGGAACAAATACATTGAGTCAATTGCTTCATCCACCGCAAGGAAAGTTGGCTCCCTGTGCCGGGCCAAGAAATTTTTCTCCCCGGAATCGATCCTCCAAATTTACAAATCAACCATCCGCCCTTGCATGGAGTATTGCTGCCATATATGGTCTGGAGCCCCTTCTGTTTACCTCGGGGTTCTTGATAAGATCCAGAGACGGGTATGCAATGCAATTGGCCCTGATCTGGCTTCTCGTCTGCAGTCTCTCTCTCGCAGACGTGCTGTAGCCTCTCTTTGTCTCTTTTACAAATACTTCCATGGTAATTGTTCCGATGAGCTGCTATCGCTGGTTCCCAGGCTCCATGAATTCAAGCGTCATACGAGGCTGGCATCCCATTCCCACCCTTTCACTGTTGAAACTGTTAAATGTAGACGTCTCTTTTACTCCAATAGCTTCATATCTTGCACCTCACGCCTGTGGAACTCCCTTCCTTATTCCTGTTTCCCTGACAACTATAATCTCCAACTATTCAAATGTAACGTCAATCAACATCTCCAGTTGCATTGATCTATCCACTATCCTTCTCCACATCCTTTCCTCTATCACTCCTATCTGCTCTTGCTCCAAATCCTCTGTAACCCCTTGCGTGCTAGTGGCTTTCAGCCTTTCCTGGGGTGAAAAGCTTAAAAAAAAAAAAAAAAATCCAAATAGTCACAAATCCACTCTTCCTGCGACCAGCTTTCTTCATCTTACCACTTTTGTTGGTAATGGCCAAAAGGAAAAAAAAAAAACATTATCAAGAATGTCTAGTCCATCCAGCTAGGATATCGGTGATGAGAACCCCATAAAATCAATGAAGACCAATGCCAAGGAGTTCCACGCATCAAAGTTAACAATCAAATATGTAGTGCATGAAGACAATAGATATAAATCCTACATTATGAGGAGAGGGCAGTTCCTGTCCAATAGTGCCAAAGAGAATCATGGGATTCGATCAAAGTGCTTGCTAAACAATGAAACTGAAGGCTCTCAACATGCTCTGGTTTTTCTCAAATGAGAACTTTGGTAACTATGCACCTGCCCTACTGTTGTACAGAGAAAGTTCATGTCGACTGTGATGGTGTCTTGAGGGTTAGAAACAATGAGGGCAATATCATGCCTCTACATTTTTTCCACAAAAGGCATTAGGGTCAGTGCCACCACTTACATCAAGACACTTATCAAACTTTGGATCAAGTTGTGTGGGATAGGCAGTACATATACCAGCAAGACTCTGCTTCCTCTCACACAACTAGCAAGACCCAAGAATGGAAAGCCCAACATTTTCATGAACATGTTACCACTAATATTTAGCCACAAAAATCTCCCGATTTAAGACTATGACATCTGGAACATAGCTGAGAGGGAGATAAACAAGCATGGCTATTATATCAGTGGCTTGCTGAAGGCCGTTATTGGGGACATCATGGCCAACATGAATAAAGAACACCTGATAAATGTACGAAATTGTTTTAGAAGCTGCATCAAGGTCTTAATCAAAACTGATGGCAGTTATATTGAATAGACTTGTTTTGTGTAGGTATGTAAGAACGTGTACACTGTAAGAATTCATTGTTTACTGTAGAATATGATTAGCTCAAATAATGTTCTCAAATATCTGACGCACCACGTACGTACGTGTGTGTATATATATATATATATATATATATATATATATATATATATATATTATGAAAATAACACTTAGGATGAGAATTAAAAATTTTTTGAGGATGGCCAAATATTGGTGATTGGTAGTGTGCGTGCGTGCGTACATACATACAGACAGACAGACAGATAGATAGATAGATGTATGTATGTGTGTGTGTGTGTATATGAATAAAGACAAAAGGAAAACTTAGCCAGAATGTTTCATCCTTCAAGGGACTTTTTATCAGGGCAAATGTGAGGCTTTTATTTTGTAACAAGTATTTATATACAAGAGCAAAAATGTTATTGCTTTTTGAAAATTTTTTGAGTTTAGGAATGCTCATAAATATTGATCAGCTTGGCTGAAATGTCAGGCAAACTTTGGAGGTCAAAGGTGACAGATTTCAATGTCTAATAAATGAAAGTTAAGTAATGTCTTTGAATTTTTTTTTTTTTTTAAGTTTTCCTTTTGTCTTTATTCATATTGTCCTTTTACAGATATACTCCATCTGATTTTTTTTCCATAGACACATGCACGCACATGTGTGTGTGATAAAATAGTTTTAAGGTACACTGTATTTATGGGTTAAAGTGCTCAATATCAGAGATAGAGCATATGTAAACAAGCGGACACTGAAGTCAACATGCAGCAGAAATAAGAAAGCTTAATTTTGACATTTTAAGAAACTCTATTGTATGCTAACCCAAAGTTTTTTGTTTTTTCTTTATTTAAATTTTGAAACATCCATGAAAGAGTAAATCTGCTCAGAAAACATTCAGAGAGATAGAGAGAGAATATTTACCTCAGCTGGATGCCATTCATTCGAACAGCATTTTTCCAGTCTTTCAGCTTTTCCTTTTCACCCATCACAGAAAAAAGTTTGGGGGATATAAAACGACCATCAAACTCTATACATTCACGATGAATGCCTGGGCAAATGAATTTATCCATGTGTAGTTTGCCAACTAAGTTTCCACAAGTTACTGTTATGATCCCTGCACTGTCTTCAGCCATCTGAAATAAGAGCAAAGCAAAGAAAAAAAATGTTAGTTAATTATCTTAACATGTTACTCAATTCCTGCAGTCCAATTTATTCTAGCTATACTTTGAGATAAAAATAAAAAAAAGATTTTGTTAAAGCTGGCTTTGTTTGGCTGCAACTGGGAAATAGCAATATGGTTTTATATATATATATATTATATACACAATTATCAACAAAAATAGAATCAAAATTAGTTACAGCTGCATGAATTACATGGAGAAAATAACTAAGCACAATAAAAAATACACAACACTAACATACAGCAAACTTGATACCATTAAATGTAATTGTAGAAAAAGAAAATTGCTCACTTAACAATAAATGCTTAACCAATAACATAATATACAAAGTCAGTAAAATTAATAAAATTATCACAGGTGAAAAAATTTACATAGGAGCCACAGAAATAAAAACTTTTAAAGAAAGATATTATAACCACAAAATGTCATTTCAAAGAAAAAAATACACAAAAAATACAACCATATCAAAATACATACAGAGCCAAAAAGAAAATAATATCCACACCAAAATCAAATGAGAAATTATGAAAAGAACAGCCCCATAAAGTATTAACAGCAAAAGTTGTAAATCATGCTAAGAGGAAAAATTTGCAATAATTAGTTCTAAAAAAACTAAAATAAACTCTAAAAGAAGAAAACTGAAATAATGGGCAAATGAAGGCATATAAATAAATATTTACTTTGCCATCCAAGCACTAACTAAAAATAAACAAATAAATATAAATAAAATAAACTTTTAAAAATATACAAATTTTAAATAAATAAATAAAAGAAATACAATATAAACTTAATTTATTAATAAACAAACAAATATTAAAGTACACACCTATCTGCATGTGTCTACATGTACACACAAACACCCAAAAATGAACAAAGCTAACCAGTCAGAATTAATACCTCAATGCATAAATACCAAGGCAAAAACAAATAAACTACTAACCATTAAATAAAAATGAAACATGATTTAAGCAAACATTTATTTCAATTACATATTATACATGCACTAATATAATGTATCCCTTTACATATGTGCTAGTTTATGTCTGGCTGCCATTAGCTGCCAATCTACAGGTCATGACCCATTTATAAAAAATAATTTTTTAATTTTTGCTTCTTCACTTAATTTAACATACGTCATATTTGATTGGTTGATCAGAATAAAGCCCACAAACCTTAAAACAAAAAAAGAGGTTGTATTTTGCTTTTAAATCTAAATAAATCATTCACATAGTAGTAATTTACAATCGCCTGATGAGATGCATTGATACGCATTGAAACTGCAATTGTGTAGCGATTTTAACATGTTTCCAGTGTAATATATTATATATATAGATAGATAGATAGATAGATAGATAGATAGATGTATGTATGTATGTATGTATTCAGACGAGGGTTTTCTTTTCTGGATATAAAGTGTGTTGTAAAAATTGTCCAAATCTTCTATATATCTGAGCACTTTCATCTATTCTATTAGCCATTATCAAGGAGGTTATTATTTTTTTTATTTTCAACTGAATGTGTTATTTTTTTTTCATTATTATGTTTCTAGAGTGATGGGAATTTTTTTTTTTTTCCAAACATGGTCAGCACATAGTGGCCATGTTCATAGTTGATATTGCTGAATGTTGGCTTTTTCTTTTTTATTATTAGTGCTTCCATTATTCCTTGTCTTTTTCTCATGTGGATGAGGTTATTATACTTGTATTTTCTACAAGTTTGTTGCAGATTTTTACACACTTTAGGTCCAGAAGAGAAAATACTCATCACACAAGAAAAATTAAATAAAAAGGTTAATCGTAGTATCTTATCAGTCATATTTAATGAAACTTGTATAAAAGAAGGACTACTGCCCAAATACACAATTATATAGAGGACAGTAATTCTCATTCAAAATGTGCAGGAAAAAAAATTTAAAAAATCAAGTTGATATATCTAGACAGATTTTCTAAAAAGGTTTTTGCAATCATTTATAGATATGAAAAATTCAACAATCAAGACAGAAGGAAAGAAAAGATAACAGGTTAACAATATAAACTTTTTTCAATGTCAAAAGATTTTAATGTGCAAGAAATGTTTCTCAAGGTTTGTTGCTTTTTCTTTAATATTTTTAAAATTCAAGCACAATCCTCAAAACAAAATTGAAAGCATAGGATATTTTTTAATTTTTACTATTATTTATTGCATAGATTCTGTATTTGTGTTCGAGTAATAATTGCCCTTAAGTCAACTTATGCAGTTAAAGTTCTTATTCATTTAAGAAGAGTTTACATTTATGAGAAGACAATATACAGTACACCAATTCAATAATGAATTATTTATTTACTTACCATAAGCATATTTTTTTCAATAAGATGCACCTAAATGGCTTCATATACTCAATTTGCAATTAAACTAAACACCCCTCTTTTTTTCTTTTTTTAAATATTTCTTATTCCTGGCTCTTTGGTTGGGATCAGCTCTCTTGTATTTTGAGCAAGACAGAGCACAAAAGCAAATGTTCCTGGTCCCTGGAGATTCCAAATCCAGAGGAGCACCTCCCCATCGCACTAAATGAGGGTCGTAGATCGCTACGACATGTTCGCCTCAACTCCCACATTAAATCTGTGTCAAATTTGCTCTCGTGAGGAGGCGAATAAATCCCAACTTGAACTATCATAATCTCTAAAAAATACAAGGGTCATTTAATTAAAAAAGTAACAAAGTTTTATCTTCAGGTAATTGTAATTACGTTAAAACAAAGACTAGTTTCTGTTTAAATAAATCGATCGTCAAACATGGGATGTGGAAGAGATTCTCTTTCAAGTGGATGGTTGTTGGTCTGTGTTCAGATTTACATACGTGTAAAATCAAAGATAAACAACGAATCAAGAAGAGTGATAAAGAGAAATAAATAAGGATATTTTTTTATCTAAACTTTCTTTCCAGAACAAGTGCTTGTTTAAACATCTTTCATCATAAGACATCCTTTTTTTTTAAAGCATGGACATCATCTGCGTTATGAAAGCAGACTTACAGTTAAAAAAAATAAATAATCAATTATTAATTATTTGCACACTTTTCTTCCAAGAAAATAAAATGCAGAAGAAACCCTAAAGAAAAACAAGTAAAAAATAATTCTTAAGTTTCACATTGACACAAAAAAAAGAACAGGAAAAGAAAAATGAAATTTTTACATATAAAAGTTAATTTTAAGTTGAGTAAAAAAAATTTGAAGATATTTTGGAGTCATTTTAAAATCTTTTTAAAAAAAGAAAGCAAAATGATTTTTTTTAATGAATTTTGATGGGAGCCTTCACACTTCTTAAATGAAAACAAGTTTACGTGATGTTTAATTAAAAGGCAACATGTTAAAAAAAAATATATAAAAAAAAAGTATGTTTATAAAATATTAAAATGCAAAAATTAGGTAAATAATTAAAATTAGGCAAATAATTAACTTATTGTTTTTCTTTTTCAATTGTTGACAAACGAATACAAAATCCAAATATCAGATTAAGAAGCGGGCACTGAAATCGGATTTCACTTTCGTAATTAATTTCAACTTTACCTTATAAAAAGTCTATAGGAATTTTTAGGTTCATGCCATCATTTAATCAAGAAAACACTGTGTAGAGTAGCTGGACAGAAAAGAAGACCTTTTTTAATATTTTAAAAGGACAATTTGCTCTTATTTTGACAAAAATTATGAATAAAAAAGTGAAACGGATTTATTAGGACAATTCGTTTTGTAAAGGAGAACGAGAAGAAAGAAATGACTTCAAACGAGTTCAGAAGTTTTACACGAAATATTTAAAGTAACATTATTAGACGATGTCTGCAAGTTGCCTTTTTTTAGTTAAAAAGAAGCGAATAAGTTTATTAATTAGAAAATAGAAAAGATATTTACGTACCTTTTTCAAGAAGACGTTATTAAGGAAAAAGTTCAACAGTTCGGAAGAAAACAAGTTGTCAAAAATAAAAACATTTCTCTACAACAAACAGCATACAGATTTAAAACAGGATTCATTTGGAAAAACAAATTAAAAATAATGTTTACAATTATTTCTTAGATGAGATTCACAAGTGCTTGAGATGTCTCATAAAAATTAATTAAAATTAAAAAAAAAATAAAGGGGAGAAAAATCAGTCTTTTTAGTCAAGTTAAAGACATTTTCCTTTCTTGTCTAGGACTTTTTTTCCCTTTCTTTTTTTTTTTTTTTTTGAGGGGGGGGATTTTTTTTAAACATTCAAAAAAAAAAAAATAAATAACGGGATGGTAAGAAAAAAAAATAATAACGATATTTTATACAGAAAGAAAAAAAAAAGAGAGAAGTAAAACGAACGTCTTCGCCGGAAGAAGAGAGTTGAAGACGAAGAAAGGAAAAAGAAAAGAAAACGACGACAACAAGAAAGAAGAAGAAGAAAAGAAAAAGTTACGGCGGCGGCGGTGAACAAATATGGACGTCGCTCGCCGTAGACAAAAACGGAAACGGGCGTTCATTCGCCTATGACGTCATCGACGTTGACGTCACGTTACTCTGTTTCTATCTATATCTCTAATGGCCACTCATTTTCTTTACCTTTGCAATCCCTTTCCACACTTCCGTCGCAATTTTATCATCTTTCCTTTTACTTTATTTAATCCTTTTTACAATGTTGTACTCACTTTTTTATCATATATAAAAATGTATTTCTTTTTTTTTCTCCTCTCACTTAATTCACTCTTTCTCTCACTTCCTGTTTTCTCTTTCTTTCCTGTCTGTCATGATTTCTCTCCCTTCCTGATTTTTTTTTACCTTCAATAACTTTCAAACTCCTTCGTTTTTTTTCTTTTCCTCTCCCTTCCGATTATTATGCCAACATATTTCTTCTTCTAATATGTTCTCGAAGCTTAATAAAATGGCACAAGAAATATTATGAGCATTCGAAATTCTGACTTTACCCGGGCTCGAACACCGGACCTAATTAATTCCTTTAGGTTTATTTTCCCTTGTCTCTACTTATGTTTAGATTCCTTTTTTTTTTTTATTTTATTTTCCCATCCGTTTTCTCAAGCCTACTCGTTCTGATCGCGCCTTTATACATTGCGCTCCACCCACGTTTCCAGCTTTATTCAGGTTTTTGTTGTTGTTTTTCTGTTTCATGTTTTTGAGCGCGTGCTGATCCCACGTGACTGTTGTTTCACGTGATTCACGTGGGAGGCTTGTAAAATCGAACAAATAAAAGGTGATGAAGTAGAATAAATCATTTTTTAAAAAGTAAAAAATACAATATAATGATTAAAGAGAAAACAAAACAATAAATGTATGTATTTTTAAAAATCGATATGAATAATTACTGCGGAGAAAGAGTGACTAAAGATCGAATGCACTCGTTTGCTTGCCTCACTAGCCTCGATTTGAACCAAGCAAGATAATCGAAGTTCATCATTGTCCCTGCTTCTTTTACTGGAGGCATTTCGTTGCACTTTTTATTTTTATTCATTCAGTTTTTGCTTAATAATGAAAAAAAAAAACAACAACCCTTTATTTTTCTGAACGGCAAAGCGAAAATAGTACAACAAAAATAAAATACTTTTTTATTTTATTTTTGAATGTCAAATTATTACTTTACTTTTGTTGATTTTTTTATGTAATGAAGGCACTTTAAAAATAACTTCATTTTTTTTTAAATAAAAATATACTCGTATAGATTTTAATGAATGGCTAAAAAAAAACAACTTGAATTTAAATTTAAAAATCCTATTTCCCTGTCTATATAACACAGACTACATTACAATATAAGCCGTCGAACCACATGTTGAAAACATCAATTTTTTTTATAATCAAAATAACAAAATGAAATAATTAATAATAATAATAATCAATCATTTTTGTTTGTATTTTAGCCCCGACTGCAAATACTCAACAATACAACGAAATGGCAAAATGAAAAGTATTTTGAATGCAAAAACTTCTGCTTTCATTTCTTTTTTTAGTTTTATTTAATTGTTTTTTTTACCCTAAAATGTCAAGCTATTAAAAATTGAAGTTTTTCCTTTTGGTCACACTAATTAAAAAAAAAAAAAAATTAATTACCACCATGGACTTCCAAAAAAAAAATGCATTTAAAATAATCTAAATGTTTCTTTGAAGTTAAATTTTGATTTTGTTTGAAATATAATAACCTAAAATAGCTAACCTGTACTAAAAAGAAAAAGAAATTTACATATGTAAATAAAGATTTTAGGCATTTTTTAAATATTGGCACGGTTACTCTTTAGCATTCTGCTACCACTTTCTTACTACGTCAATTTTTGTACAAACTAAACATTAAAGTGGATCACAGAGCCTTGATATTTCTCTGACTCCTGATTGGTCAATTAATGCCAATATCATGCTTTCATCTACATCCACACAGTTAAAATTAATTTACCGCCAACATCTGTCTATGTGTTTTGAGCCTATCATGTGGTACACATTAATTATAAATACTTAGCGACATCTTTAACTCTTCCTCTTTTGCCTTCTCTCACACACAAGATGTAGCGGTAGAGAGATTACGTCTGTCCCTTATGGGAAGGCACTATGACACACACACACGTGTGCACACATGTACGTACAAACATTGCACATCTCTTAACTCATCTTATTCACACCTTCAACTACAAGCAACAGAAACTTATCAACTTCTAACAGTGAGCTTTGTGGCATCAAACAATTTGCCAAACAAATTCACATCATTCAAATCTTTGAAGTTTCTAAGTTAAATTTACTAACATAATCCCAAACTTTGAATTCAATCACTCACCAACAAACTACAATTCAATATTAACATCTACGATTTTTATCGCAACAAGAATTCTAGTCAAAGAACACACAGTTTGCCAAACAAACATTTTATCCAAAAACAACTTTGAACATAACCTAACGCAAACTTACTTCGGGTCAACTAACTTACAGCCAAAAGATTCTTAAAAATATATGAACAATTTACTCAAAAGTTATAAGCTTAAAAATTTATCTTTTAAACACAAAATTCAACTTTTTATACCAACCAACATTTCATTTACCAGTTTCGATTACAACAAACTTTCCAGGAAAAACACAACTTACTTTCTTCAAAAGACTTTACTCATTTGTTGAATCAACTTTATTCACGTAATTAATATTTAAACTTCCATCTTTTTATGTTTCATTAACAAAAAATATATACTATTTACATTATGGACACATGGCACAATTTATAAAGGTATTGGTTAGATCCAGTGACAGAACCCAAAGAGTGCAAGTTCAATACCTGGGTAAGGCAGTGGAGAACTTGGAGAGGGGAATTAACAGGAGATAACTGATAACTGACATCCATTAAACATGGCACACGGAACTAGAACAGTCTACCCCAGTGAGCGAAATAAAGGGTTCAGTTCAACATTCCAATCACCTGAAGAAGGCCGAAGCATACAACAGGCAAAACGTAATAAATATGGTGATAAAGATGAGGACAATAGTCCGAATAATATAAATAGTGTACATAATACCTCATCTCAGAAATATAGACGGATACAAAAAATATATTTAACAGGTAAAGGGAGATAACTCTTACCCAATCTCCAATACCAAACTGACAGAAATTTACAATGTAAAATATTATTTAATCTGAACTGATTAATTCTTTGAAAATCCTTTTACTGATAAGAACATTGAACAAACTCTATCTGTCCTGAAGAACATTCTCATTCTTATGTTGTATAGATTTGTTATATAAATGCTTTATTCTTGTTTTTCTAAAAAGGAATATTGTTTGTTTCATATTTTGTTGTTGATGATCTTCTGCCCTACCCAAAAGTTAGAGGTTTGTGGAGAAGTTTATTTTCACGCAGCCAACACAAATAATACCTTCTGATACATATTTTTCCTAATAACCAACTCCTCCACAATAACTCATCACTCAAAAAATGAAAACAACAAATTTAGAAATCTCTTAAAAATCAAATATTTGTCATAGAGATTTGTTTCAAAGTAAATTAGTAAATTTAGGTATTAATTAACTGAATTTTAAAAGTAACAGCTACTTTTTGCTTAGAACATAGCAAAAATAACATTTATCACCTGAGTAACCAAACCCTAGTCTGTGTGGGTAGATTGTTCTAATTCCACATACCATGCCTTTGGATATCTCAGTTTTAGTAAAAAGTTTTTGTTCTCTCCACTGAGGTCAGGGGCTGAACTCACAATTCTGTGGGTCAAAGTGTTGTGAGTTCAATCCTTAACTAAAACTAGTTATGCTTTTATGAATATTTTTTTTCTATACACTTTTATGAAATAATTTTATTTTTTTATCCTACATTAGATGTATAAAAAAGAAATTAATTCAAAAATAGTCTGTTATGGTGAATTAATCTCTATTATCAGCCCTGTCACTAATCAATAAAGAGTTGTTCCACCTTTACTTCATGATGTAGAAAAAGTCTGCATGCCATATTGAATAAAGCTATATTAGACCCTATCAGTTAACTCCGTGTTGATAATTTGATATAACATAGTTTAATGATACTTTTGAGTATAATTTATTGATTTTATCTTTTCACTTGCTTCATTTCATAACACAAATGAAAACTTTTTCAATTATTGTGATTTTAAAATTTATGAACTAAAAGTGCTACAAAAATTTATTGAATTGATAATGTTGATTGATTATTTCCTTTTTGAACTTCCATACAAAAATAAATTAGCAGTTATAAAAATGAAAAAATAAAATTCTTTTAAAAAAGATTCACACTTGAAAATGTCATTAAACTTTACATTTTTTGATTCTTCAAACATGTCTTAATTTAATAAAATATAAACTCTTGAACAGCATTGGAATGAACTGTACTGAAAAATTACAAGTCATTTTTTTTAAAAATAAATATTTAGTGTATTTTTTTCCTGTCAAAATCTGAAAAAGAATGTTTTATTAAATTATACAAGCACCAAGTTTCAACAAAAAATATTTTTTGAGTTTTATTGAATTATTTTTGGTAAAATTTTGGACAAATTTCCAGTATATTCACACTTGATATTACATAATTATTTAATTAAATAACATCTTCAGGGAAACACATGAACAATATATACACACACACATACATATGCACATTCACTCACTACACATACTTTGGACCATTAAGTTTTCACATTCATTTGACACACACATCTTTGTCTTTGCCACTTGTAACCCTTTATTGTTAATACATTATCATTTGTTTGTACATATATATTGGTTCTTGTTGTTTCTTTACATGGACTCACATCCCAAGTCTGCCATGCTTGTTGTGGGTATTTTCAGGAGACACACGTGCTTATCTCTCAACACATACACCTGCACACAACATATTTTAGATCACATTAGAAATCTGGGGTTAATTTATAAATATTTTGTTTCAACTTTAGAATTCCTTTTTGAGTAGTTTTATGCTTCAGATTGTGTAAGGTTTAAAGTTTCAAATAAAAGACAAAACAATAAAATAGAAAGATAACTCTCCTTTAGAGAGATGAATGACCAAATTAAATGGACAGTAAAGTGACAATTATCAAGTTTCTCTCTTACCAATGTAGTAAGTTTAATTCTGTAATGGCAACCTTATCAAGAAAAAAAGGGAAGTGACAAAACAACAATTGAGATAAGACGTAGTTGAGATAAGTAACAGGGTTTCTTATTTCCCAAGTTTTACAAGATTCGATCATTTGATTATTCTGGAATATTATATACCATTTATGGAAGACAGTTCAGTCAGAGCATAACACAAAGTAGTAATTCAGATAGACATGTAGAGAAATTCAACATGCATATGTAATCAAGTGAGATAGACTAGTGGAAGAAATAGTCCACAAATTATCATATTGTAGTCATCAAGAGTTAGTCTTTGCTGCTGCTGGTTTTGTTGCTGACCAAAGGCATTACAATTGATGTCACTACTGATGGCCTGGTTAAGCCTAGCTGCCATGGGGTTTGTCACTAATGCCAGTCTGGTCAAATCTACCTTTGTGAGTGAAATTAATGTTGGCTTTATAGTGAGTCGGCATCTCAGAAACTGCTGCTGCAAAAATTGCTTGGGATTTTTCTTATCCGTCAGAAAAGGTGTTTTATGACCATGGTATTTTTTAATGGTATTCCAGAAGAAGATGTGTGGAGCCAAACAAGATTAAGGTCTGTTTTTGCCATATGTACTGTGGACATTGAAGTGAGCACTTCCATTTGAGTTAAAGATTTGGAGTTCTGACAAGATACAACAATAATTTTTACTGAATTTCTATACACTTGATGAAAAACAATGAAAGCAAATATACCATATTGTGTCCATAAATAAATATGTAAATAAAAAATTAATTATACTGTCATGGCATCATATCCATAAAAAAATAAATAAAAATTAATTATAGTGTCAAAAAAATAACTATATAAAAATAATTATAATTATAATTAATTCACTCATTCTAAACCAATGAGAATCAATACCACTTTATCCTCTGCATGGACAAGCATGTGACATTTTCACTATCAGACAAGCAGTACACACAAACAGGTTGTTAACACATGCATCAACAAAAATTTCATTTCCTTTTTCGGGCCATAATAATAGCATTTATTTTTAATACTCAACATCAAGCTAAGAAAACCCGACACTTGTATTTTCTAAATTATCTGGACATTCACTACACACATCAATAAAAAACATACAAGACTGTATACACTTTACTTACTTGTTATCTTTCTATTCTTTTATCATTCTGTCAGATTTGACCCCAAACTTATAATTTTACTTAATATTTACTGTTTCTTGTGTCTCCAACACCACATAACCAGATAATAAATAATACTCATTTTGTTCTTTCCATGTATTGCTGTTATGTGTATTTTTGTATATATAAATGTTAGAGGGTTTATAATTACTTAACCCAAGTTATAAGTCCTCAGAAGTATATCTGTGGATTAAATATTATCGTTAGTTATTGTGTGGTGGCACGGAGCAAGCGAAGGACCGGATATTAACCCTCAGAGGTTTAGACAGCAAATGACCAATACTGGTCTCTGCGCACCCGGCTCCACGCAGAATTTCCGGTGGAAAACTAAAAAGAAATAAAAAGAATGATAAGCAATTTTCCACCAATTAAACAGCTCCGCGCCATACCCAACAGTTTGTTTCAGCAGACTGACTCTGATCCGAAGGGCACACATAAATAGAGCGATAAATTCACTTCTAAGACAGAAAGCTTTGAAGTACCGTCAGTGAATGTCGCTACGCTTTTCTCACCCGTCAAACCCGATGCCTTCAGCCTTCCTTCACCAACGGAGATATCAAAGGACTCCTACCAACCCATTGACCTCACCTTTCATCTCCTGTGACCAGCACGTCATGAACTTAAGTATTAACAAAAGACACTTATATTCTTTTAATAATCGGATTTCTCTTCTATGAATGAACATTTTGTAACGGACTTTGTGCGTGTAAATCAAGAAACATTGTACTATTCATTGATGTTGCATTTAAATACAAAGTGTTTTTGATATACCCTTCTCTTTCGTATGTTATTTTGTTTATGTTATGGTGACCTCAATTTGATCGCTTGTTGAACCTTTAGGCCAAACTAGCGGCTGTCCCGAAGGACTGCTACTATTTATCTACCTTCTGATACAAGCAACAATTAACAACGAGAACTCTACCCCCCCATCACCATAATTGAGTATTTGTTTTCAAGCATTTCAGTTTATTAATGGTTTTATGATTTTGTTTTAAAAGTAAAATAACCTGACAGTATTAAAAACTTTAGACCCATGTTTGCTTCTCAGCTCAAATCTTTTGCAATAAAATTTATGTCAGCATAAATTGAAAATAAATTTACCTATTTATTAATATTCTTTTTATATATTTGTGATGAAATGTATTTTAAAAAGGTAAATAGAGGTGACCAAATATAATTAGTCTTTATTAATGATTCATCTTTAAAGCTTTCACTTAGTAAGGTCATAATCTAATGATGAAAAATCATTACTTTACACAATAAATTTCAACATAATCTCCTTCCTTATCAATTCACTAAAATTTAATGGAGAAATTTAATGACAGAAAATAAACATAAGTGGAAATTTCAAATCAAAATCCAACTCAAAACTATATTTCAAGCTATGAACTTATTGATCTACCCTGATAAGTTAAAATTAAAGTAAGGACTAGTTTTCTGTTTGATTTGGGTTTTTTTATGATTTATCAACCCTTTGTGGGTTATTTAAAGGCAAAATATATTTTGGATTGTAAGAATAATTCTTTATTTTTTTACAAGTGAATATTGTATAACAATAATTCTTTAAAGATAACAATGATTTTTCCAGATACCAATCCTTCTTTTTAACTCAAAGTTAGGGGAGAAGAGATGGATTTATATCTTTCCCAAAGGTATTTGCATATAAGTGAATAGAATGAACTTGATTGGAATTTGAACTCGGCTTTCTGATTTCTTATTAAGAGCCACTATCCGTTACACCACCTGCACATCTAAAGTAAAGATTAGGAGACGTGTATAATTTTTATTTAATCACTTTGTCAATAAATGTAATTTAAAATTTTTAGTAACTTTTATGTGAATGAATTCAAGTGATATTTCTTGGTTTACAGACAGCTTATTAATTCAAGCTAATGTATTTTATTCTTAGTTTTTACATGTAATATCGTTGAATCTATCTAAAACTGCTCTGCAACTGTGATAGACTAGTACATTTTGAATCTGTCACCATTACTTTGTGTATCTGCCACTAGATTTCTTCAGTTCATTTTCAAATCATCGTTTGACCAATATTTAATAGTTTATTGCCTGTTTTGACTAGTTTTCCATAGTATCCTCTCAAACTTTTCCATTTTATGGTAAATGGTATTATATTAAAAACCTAACACCTGGAGAGAAAAATACACTGCCTCAGTTTTAAAAGCAAACCTACAAGTCTGAATACCATGTTTAAGAAGGGCGTTACAATGGACTTTCATGAATTCAGCTATCACTAATCCATTAAGTTTCAACTTCTTCATTTTTGTTTAACTATAGACTTGCAAGTTGTTTCCACGAAGTTTGTTGTTTTTTCCTTCTTTTTTTTTTCTTCTCTTATATAGCCTTGTACAATTTTTAGGTACATAAAATAACAAGGGAGATAACTCAGTGATAAATGAGAGTTATCTTCCCTTGTAGCCGGAAGTAGATTTTCCACTCAGACAAGAACTGTGTACACTAAGCCATTATTTCCTAAATGGAAATTAATTTAATTTGTTTTTAAAAGTAAATGGAATAGATAAAAACGATGGGTCTTAGTCTATTTTTGTTGCATTGATCACGTGAGTTTGGAATTTTCTTTAAATTGTTACTAAATATTTTGATTGCTACAAAAAAAAATTGTTTCTTATGTTGTTATTGTTACAAGAAAAAAATTGAAGTGAACAGATTTTTAAATTAATGCTTCATCCTGTGCTATTATGTAGTTTATTCTCTTATGGTGTTAATTTTGTTTTATTTGTAAACATTATATTCATCGTATCATTCAGTTAATATTTTTTAAAGTTACAAATGTTTTCGACTGAATAGAAAAAATTCAGAAGCACTTTTTAAAAAATTTATTTTAAATTTTTTGGTAAGACATTTTAAGATCTTGCTCCCAAATTTAACAGTTTATCCAACTAATTATTAAATATTGTTGTGGATTTAATAAATAACATATTTATCGACTTCCCTCATTCAAAACAACCGATTCTATCATTGATCTTTAGGAGGAATCAAGGAAAATCAAGAAACCAATTTTGCGTTTAAACAGAAATTCACACCAACAGATATTTTAATTTATTTTTAAATTATTACTTTTTTTTTTCTTTTTAATAGTCTGTGTTGTAAAAAAAAAATCAAAGTGAAAAAATGGTTGAAAAGTTTACTCCATCTTCAACAATCTCGTCCTTCGAAACACTTAATCGGGCGATTTTATTGCAAATGTTCATGTTTTTAAAGATACGACGCCCCCCCCCAACTATCAAATATTCAAAAAATTAAACCTCTTCTTGTCTTCTTAGCCATAGTAAATTTGATTAAAGAGCTCTCAACTCAATAACAAAAAAATAGATGTAGTCGATTTTAACGTTTCAAACGATTTCTACAAATACGACGTATTTTTTACATACATTTACATTTTTTTTACTCTTGCTCATATTTCGAATATGTTTGTTAGTTAATTTGAATAAGTGTCAAAAAAAGTCATTAACTAACAACTGCAAATGATGGACGTTCAAAGCTGTGTTTTTCTTCAATAAATGTTTATTTTTCTATTTTTTAAATTTATTTTGTTTATTTTCTTTTTTTAATTTACTTATACATTTTTCCTGAGCATCATGAAGTGAATGTTACTTCTTAATATCTAATAAGAATACAAGACTAAATTTTTCATGCATAAAAAAAGTTGTTTATTTACTTCTGGACTCCACTCCATCAAATAAACATTGGCCAAATCGAGGGTATATGTTTAGGTTTTCAAATGTTCGATCTTCTTCTTGTAAGGGATTCTGTTTCTTTTCTCCTAGTGTTACTGTTGAGTGTTATTTGACTCTCTTGTATGTGTATATGTATTTCCGGTGTTTACTTGGATTCACTTTCTTGTTTATGTTAGTTAAAGTAGTGTATCTACTTCTACTGACATTCTTTGAGGCTCAATTCTGCACTTGGTGGCATTGAGGTTACTTTCTAGATCAACCTTTGAGACTCCTAGGTCTTTTGGTGTTCTGAGGTGACACCGAAAACCTAGTTTGGTATCTCTTGGGATAAATCTAATACTAATACATATTGGTGTTACCACAAATCACTTCCTCGTTGAACTGTTGCAGGAATCACTACTTTTGTTGTGAGGTGTGGATGTTTTTTAGTAAATGTTTAATTGTGCCTGGTACATTTGTCCCACAAATATTGGTAGACTTGTGTTAGTCTGGGCAAAAATAAGTAACATAAAACATGGAATTTAAAATGAACAACAATTAATGCATGTTAATAACAGAAGGAATAACATGTGTACACCGCTAAAATTAAAGGAAAATATATTTAAAAACCTAGCTATTATGAGTGTGCTTGTTTTGTGTGTGTTTGTGATACAAGCTTGTGTATGTGAGTTCAATACTCAGTGGACCAAGGTAATGAATGTGCCTTGATGACAATGTTCTTTATCTATGTTTGACCCCATCTGGAAGCAAGAGGAAAAGGAAAGAAAGGAAATATTTGCCTTTTCATAGACTTAAATAGCACTGCCTAATGGGTGTTTTTGGCAAAGCTGAGTGGGTTAACCCACAGAACAATGGCTTAGATTGATGTTAATTTCAATTCAGAACACTGGTATTTCCTAACATAAATCACATACTTTAAAGTAGGTACCTCCACAGATTTGCTATACCCAAGGATTAAGATGAATTTTTAAAAATGAAAAATCTTTCTTGAAGCTTTTATTTTAGTTTTAGTTTCAAGCTAATAGATTAAATTTAATATTTCTAATAAGGAAAATATTTTGCTGTATTTCAAAACTAATTTAAATTGACTGGAAGCAGTTGTTTCTTATTTTATTTGCTAAAAAATCTGATTTCAGTGCCCTTGTTTATCGTAATGCAATTCTCCTTATTAAAAAAATCTTCTAAAAATAAAATATACTTTTCTGAAACTATTTGAGGAATATTAACTGATTTAAAGTATAATTAATTTGATTTGAAACAACTATTATTTATTTTAAGTTTAAAATATTGCAGAAATGCATTTTTTAACATGGCAGTAGCTGTTTATTTAAGATATTGACAGCTTGATAACAGATGGATGTTTATCTAATGTTTTTTATGGGGGCTTTATCTGTAAAAAAATAAATAATTGAAGAATATAACGTGAGAACTTATTTTATATAATTTTTAAGTCCTCAGTAATCTTAAAAATTGAGGAAAATATTTTCTGTAATCTAATGTTTTATTGAATCTTAGATACTTTGGCTTTAAATTTTCAATAGTTGTCACTCTTATTTTCTGATAATGTTGTGTTTGAACATCCATATCTACAAAAATCAGCACATTTATACATATACAAAAAAAAATTCTTTTAAAAATATTGGTGTTTAATGAATTGATTAGTAAATATAATTTTTACTTAATTATGATATCATCTGAACGTGTGTAATTAATACAGAATTTTAAAAGATGTGGTGACTAAAAGAACAAGGTATTGTACTCACTGAGAGTAGGTCGGAGGGGGGAAAAAATGTGCTCTGGCGGCGACGGCGGCGAAGATAGTAATATCTCCAGGTGAACCAGGGTCCAAGGATTGTCGAATTTTTATAGACACTCTGGCCTCGTCGTATGACGTTGAACGAGACCTAGAATCATGTTGAATGAGACCTTGAGAGTTTAAAAGGGTGCTACTTTCAGTCGCAAATTCAGTTTGTTTTCTCTACCGATCCTTTGTAGAGCTCGCTTTGCGCAGAGAACACCGAATGTTACTAGTCATTTGACTTTTGTTACTGTTACAAGGAAGACTTCGCTTGTAAGCAACGTCAGACTTTTCGTTGCAAGCCTTGAAATCGTCTTTCCTTTCCCCCCTCCCTTACTCGTCGGTGAGATAATCCCGACAAAGATTTTAAACTTAATAAATTAATAAAATTTAAAAAAATGAAAACAATTCTTTGTGATACTATTTGTTACTGGTAAATAAGAAGGGTTAATGAATAAACTGAATCACATACCAGCAAGAACCAGAAGGCTGGCAGAAAAAACAACATTCAACTACGACAGGTCACATGGAAAAAATGTTTGACACTTGGTTGATGACACACAGCTAAAAATATGGGCCGTGAAGGTAAGAGGAGAGAATCAGATAGGATTTAAAATCATAATTTGGAGATAAGAATTTTCTGCGTAGAATTAATTTTTCTTTTCATCTTCTCCTCAAGGCTCTTGGTTGGAGGTAGACGAAGTGGTGGGTGCAGATGAGACACCAAGGAAAGTGAGGGATTTACCTATGCCCCCTGAGAAGTATTAGTGGGAGATGGTAATAAGAGAAAGTGGGAGTTATTGGGTGGATTAATGCCTGTAACCATCACTCGTGGAAGAGGGGAATCCCTCCCCCCACAAAATAAAATTATGAAGTAATTTAATTCTCAGGGCCCAAACAATGAAGATGACAGGTGGAGGAGAAGATACTGAATACCTAGCTGCATTGTGCCCCCATGCTGGTCGGGGTGGACGTCAATAAATAGAAATGTCTCTACGCAAAAAAAACAGAGATCGTTCCAGCTACTGGATGTGAAACACCCCACATGATTATCTGCCGATGAGTATCATTGCCATCAGCCTTGTGCCAAACTTTACCAAGTCAACAAAGTGTCATGCTCAGCTTAGAAGCAGGTTGGGCCGATAATTGTCTGTATACAAACTCCTAGGCTTTAACAACAATTAACCCACTGTTGTACAAAGGACCTTATATAAAAATAGTATTTTTTTTATTTGAGTGTTATTTTCTTTCTTTGTGTCTTCTCCTTGCTTGGACCAGTGCAATACAAAGATACCTGACAGCAATTTGATCTTGGCCACCTTATGATCAAAGAAAATCACAACGTGGGATAAGGCAGAACATGGATCGAAGTAATCACCTATTCGATCGACTGCTGGTGTTGGACAACCGGGGAGAGTGTAGGGCGACACTTGTAAATATTCATTATTTAATCCCCCCAATTTGTTTCTTAAGACCATAGAGTCCTTAATATATCTTATTTATAAAAGCAATTAAAAGATTTTCTAATATAATGTCTTAATTTCATTGTATTTTTTTATTTTATGATTCAGATCAGATTTTCAGTAACTGATGTTCCTGTTTTACAAAAAAAAATTGATTTAAATTTTCCAAGGAGTTCTGCTTTTAACTAATATGAATATCAAGGGAGTGAAAATTTAATTTTTTGAAATTTCATAAAATAACATAAGTGGAGGTAACAGATGTATAAAAAAAAAAAATTTACCAAGATTTTCTAAACAAAAATTTCTAAAGTAATTTCATTCATTTGTGAATAAGTCCTGATAGTTTAATTAAAAACCAACAATTATTTGATTTTTTGCAATAATTTCCAAGTCAATGTATTTTTTATTGCAAAAAAAAATGTTAAAATTTCTTATCTTTCATAAAATTACTAATCTTTCATCACCCTGCTGATGCAAGAAAAACAAGATTTTTAACCAAAATTTTGAATGTGTTAGAAAAGAATAAGAAATTTATTTAAATAATCAAAAAATAATTTGGTCTTTCCTCTTAATAACATAGTGTGATGATAAAACTTTGTTTTTATCAAGTTTGGGGTATTTTTTCATCACAGTATACTCTTTTTTCAGTGAATTAGTGGCGGTACCTATTAAAAAGTGATCTACTATTCATCACTTGTATAGAAGTCGACATATCTGATGAGATTACTAATCATTTATCAGAAAAAATTAGAGTAACATGAACATTGTCCATCAAGATTTACGGATTTGATTCTTTCTTTCTTTTTTTTTATATTCAAACCTCAGATTACTTTTTTCTTTTCAATTCTTTTCTCTTCTGCATTTAGATCAACAAGAATTCTGCCTTTACTGCAAGTATTACCTCATCATGGGAGATCCTAGTCCTTCACCCCCTGCTCCCCTGGATCTCGGGCGCTTGGAAACAGAAGCAAGAGCCAATGCAGCAAAACATGTTTCCAGCCGGTTTCAGGTAGAATGTTACATGTTAACAGTTTTCTTTTTTCTCTAACTGCATAGAGGACATTTGTTTTTGTTTGTTTCTTTTAAGAGTCTAATAATTCATGTTAAGTGCACTTTTGCTAGTTTTGGGTATGACGATAAACTACATCTGGCAACATGGCTTCTGTTCGAGAGATTGGAGGTTTTGAGGAGTGTAGAACCACCTCTTAATTGCTGTTGTTCCCAGGTTCACCCTGACCCAGGTGGTAGCACCTTTTAGGGTTCCAGCTATGGGCAAATAGTGAATCCCCCAAACAAAAACAAACACTATGAAAACATAAAAATACATTTTTATAGTAAGATGACTGACAATACATTATTATAGTAAAATGACCAACAGTACATATTTATAGTAGAATTACCAACAATACATTTCATCTATAGTTGGAGGTATGCAATTGGTTCAAAAGATATTTAGTTGAAGGCATATATTTGTGTTCAAAATATTTAGATTTTGGCATTAAATAACCCATAGAGGTATTGATATGCCGCTAAACAAAATCAACCAAGCAACCACTTCATTTGCTAATTTTTTTTTATATGGTTATATTTTATCATATCTAATATTATAGATATGACTTGTTTGAAACATTTTACAGTAATTTTTAAGATTGTAATTATAAAACCAAGAAATCTAACTGAATGTTTTTTAGCATTTCTATTTCTTTCACCCACACTGCATTTTTCTACTCTTTACTGCCAGTCTGTTTTTTCTTTGTATAAGCTCTACTCTTGCTTCCTATTAATCTTTCTTTTCATTGTTTTTCATCTGCCTTTCTTTTTTCTTTTTTTAATGTACTGCAATTTTCTGCCCTAGTATTCAAGAAGTGTGGAATACTGTAACAGTTACCAGCTTGAAATTTATTTTTTATTCTTTTTAATATATATATATATATAAGAAATTGTTAGGAGGATTTGAGATAATCATAATTAAGTAATTCATCGAGTTTTTAGAAGAAACCTCAAGAGAATGCAGAAAGCACTGGATGGCCGTTTCGTCCTATATTTGGGACTCATCAGCAGTGCGCATCCACTACCAGGAATTGAAACCCGGACCGTTACGTTATTAAGTTACGTTTTTTTCTTCTAAAAACTCGATGAATTACTTAATTATGATTATCTCAAATCCTCCTAACAATTTCTTGTATATCTTTGCTTGAACCGGCTTCTAATGCTCTGGATGGAGCGGCTTGGTGATGGTAGTCGTGGCTCTCGGGGGCACAATCCTTGGTTAAAGGAACTTGGATGAGTTCCACCATGGAATATGTGAATGAGTGGCACTATGTCGAGTTTAATTCGTTACCTCTTCGTCACCGGGGCCCATGGTACAGTTGGTATGACGTTTGCTTAATAACGTAACTGTCCGGGTTTCAATTCCTGGTAGTGGATGCATACTGCTGATGAGTCCCAAATATAGGATGAAACGACCGTCCAGTGCATTCTGCATTCTGTTGAGGTTTCTTCTAAAAACTCGATGAATTACTTAATTATGATATATCTATATTTATTAATGTTCACCTAAGACAATGCTCAAAAGCCACTCATAGTAAAGGGTTACTGAATGGGGAGGGGTAAGAAGAGGCAGACGAAAGTGAAAACTATGAAGATGAGGAGGATAGATAACAATTGATTGACTTAAAGGGGTTAAGATTGCAGTATTCAGGAAGTATCCACACAGGAGTTTGTTCCGCAAAGTAACAATTTTTGGGGTGAAAATCTGAGTAGTACCTCCTCCCCACAAATACAGTATGGAAGAAATGTGGATGATTTGACTCTGGACATATCTTGAGGAGTCATATCTGTAAAGGTCTGAACTAGTGGATCTAAAGAGGGGAGCTCATGTGAACATTTGACATGAAAAATAGCAAGAGAATAGCAACGTTTTATCTGTGGGGAAAGAGGCTGTAGAGTGGAAGATAAGTCATTCCAACAAAACTGCAGAAACAATTTTCAACTCTATCAAGGCTGGAAAGTGAAAATTGGGCAGCTCAAGCGGTAATACTCCATTTTTGGTTTACTCTGACTTTTGTAAATATAAAGCATGGCTGATGGCGTCAGGTACTTTCTGAGGTTTATTTTATATTTATTGCAGACTAAATTTTCTTGAGACCTGTATGAACATATTATCTTTTTCTACTCTGTCCCATTACCAAATATCTTGGTGCTGGCATATTACAGTGGTTGATGGATAAGACAGTAGGGAAGTTAACACTTAAGCAAAAGACTCTCCTATAATTACTTGTACAGACAGTATCAACATAGTACATCTTGATAGAAAATAATAAGGTTTGTTTTCTAAAAAAATTATTCAGCCCTTATTCAATAACAGATTTTTTAAATTGTTTTTTTTTTTCGCTTTTGTCTTTTTCAGCGTCCTGAACAGTTGGAAAAGGTGGACCAGTATAAAAGACGTGTTGCTCGAAAGAAGGTAAACTTTTAGGCAGTTTATTTTCTTATTTAAACTAATTTTCTTACAAGGATAAAAGTAACTCTGTCTACTGTGTTCATAAATTGAAAGCATTTTTGTATTTTATAAATGATTTGCATTAAACATCACCTATTTTTTTTTTTTTTCATGCTTATTTTTGTTTAATGACAGCCATGAAGGCTCTGAGCATATTTTTATACACAGTTAATCCTTCAAAATGTGACAAGTAATCATGAAATAACATTTTTCTTTTTAAAGATTAATTTTTCTGTCTGAAAAGAAATTTTTTTTAAAAACATTGGGTTGTATAATTTATATATACTGAACTTTCCTATCATTTTTGACGTATACAGTATAAAGCAGCTAAGTTCTTAAAACCAACAGCCAGACTACCCACAAATATCATTTGATTATAATGGTTAAGGCTTGGGCAGAATGAACCACACTTTTTGGAAGATTGGAATACAGAGAACTGGTGCACAGCATGCCCCAAGTTCCCCAAACAACCCTGTGCACCTTTTGCTCTTCTCCTAGACTGTTCATCACCCAAGGTTATAGGACCCAGTCTCTCCTGTTATTTACCCATAAGTGGGGTGAAAAGAGATGGATTTATACCTTTCCCAAGGCTATTGGCATATACGTGAATGCAACTGACTTGACTGGAATTTGAACTCTGCTCTCCGATTCCTCACTCCAAGCCGTCATCCTTAACCCATGATAGGGAACAAACAGGAAACGTTTATAAATTTAAGATTTTTCACTTTTATTTAATCTTAAATGAAAGCAAAATGTTAAATTTATAAACGTTTCCTATTTGATTCTTATCCTATCATTGTCAGATGACAATAATCCATATTTGATACCAATTCATATATATATATATATATATATATATATATATATATATGTGTGTGTGTGCGTATATATATATATATATATATATATACACACACACACACACACACTGTTCAACAATTATTTAATATATTTTCTGTTTATACGTCATTTTAATAGATACAATTTATTTAAGAAATGCTCTGCTTTTTTAATTAAACAGTATTAATTACATTTACTGGCCTGAAATTTTATATATATATATATATATATATATATATATATATATATATATATATATATATATATATATAAAAGTTATGTATTTAGGCAGCAATCCTTTTTTTAATACATGTTTCATTGAGCAACACTGACCAGGTACTTTTAATTTTTATATTGTTTTTCTTGTCTAGGTACAAATGTTTACTTTTCTTGATAAAATGCAAAAATTGCCCAAAAGTTTGTTGGTTCCGACCACTTTCAGCTAAACTGTCGGCCGTTGTTTTAAGGATGATTTTTTTTTTTTTTTTTTTTTTTTTTTAATGATTTCATGGGATAGTTTGAACCTAAATTATCCAGTATTTTCAAAACACCTGCTTTCATAAACCATTATCAAAGAATTTTTTGTAGGCTAGTAAAGTTGTGTGTATTGGTAGCTATTGTGTTTGATAATGGATTATGAAAACCAAAAACACTCACAAAGCATTGGGTAATTTGTGTTCAAAGTCTCCCTAAAAACCAGAACAAAAGTCAAAACTAAAGAAAAAAAATTAAACAATTTTTGTTGATCTTGAAGTAAACCTGCACGTGTACACATTGGTGATTCCATATGAAATTGATTTTAGTTTCTTGTTAGGCTGATTTTTAACATTTTTCTCACAGATGAGCAGACATACAACACTGGCATTTGTTATTAAAATTGATATTTACCTAAAATAGGTTTTCTTTTTCATTTAGTCATTTTATCTTCTTGTGTTATTGCATTTATTGGAGATAAAACTTTTACATTTTTGCAAAAAACAGGCAATATTTTGCTTATTTACATACGAGGGTAAGTCAAAAATTATCCACACTTTTACTATAACATCTCTAGGTTTGTCACCCTGCTTTCTGCTCGTGTGTGCTTATGATTGGTACTATTGTGGTCATGTGACCGAAATTTGAGCTTGATCGTGTAAGGCTGTGTGACAAACCTAATGATATGTTATGGTGAAAGTGTGGATAATTTTTATTTATTTACCCTCGTACACTTATGATGAAAGATGATACACTTTTCATTTATTCCTTCTACTATAGAATATAACAGCATGATTGTAGTGATATGTAAATGACTTCCTAATTAGCATAGCTAAGGCAAAGACTATATAAATGCCCAAGGCAGCAAGGGTAGATCAGCCCTTGGTATGCGAGATGAAGGATTACCGCTGGACTGATAAAATATGAAGAAAAGCACACTTCATTACAATGATGTTCATATGTCTGGTCAGTGTGCACAAAATTATCATATGTTACATTTATATACTGTATCAGGACACAATTCTCAGTTGTATAGGGTGCAATAGATAAATTGTCATCAGAATTACGCAAAAATGAAAATAAAACTGACATCTTATTTTAACAGATATATTTACCAAAATTACACAAAAATATCTTGTAATACTAAAGACTAAATTTATTCAATAAAATCACCATTGGCTTCAACCATGGTCTCCAGAATGACTTCAGAATCTCTTGCAACTCTTCTGGACAGTCTCCTTGATTAAGTTGGTGAATGCTGCCATAATTCTTGCTTTCAGTTCATCTTTGGAATTACAAAGAGTTTTGTTGGTTTCTCATTCAACTATGCCCTACACAAAATAATCAAGAGGATTGTAAGGGGTGATGTGGTCGCAGAAATTGTCTGACAGCCATGACTGGGTTCTCCTGCTTGTGTGGCATGGTGCAGAGTCCTGTTGCCAGATATAAGGTCTTCCAGCAGCCACCCTCTTGATCCAGGGCAGCTTTACCTCCACAAGGCACTTGATGCAGGCCTCCATGTTGAGTCTGAGGCCCTTGCCAACAAATTCAGTTCTTATTCTATCAGAACAATCAGAGTGAGTTTTCCAAGCTGCTGTACCTTCGTAATCACCATTAGACTCATCTAACTCTGTACTGTCCTCAGATTGACACCCAGACACACTGAAATGTTCATATTGGAACTTCTGGTGCAAATGCCAAGCAATACAGCATGCCATTTCCAAATTTCTGGCAGAGTGAATTGCGCACTGGTACTCTTTTTCTCATACACAGTGCCCAAATGACCCTACTACACACTGTACAGTCAACAAAATCAAAAACAACAAGCATGCGCAAAATAAAAAATATAAAAAGGCGACAATTTACCCATGTCACCCTGAATTGTTTAATGTTTGCAAGAATAAGTAAGGCAAGAAGCTGTAAAAAAAAACCTATTCCGCAGGCATAAAAAATATTCTATCACTAGTGTGTGGAAATTAGGGTCACTTAGTTGTGAATTTTTTGTGGAATGTGTGAACAAAGTTTGCTTTCAGCAGGTATCTTTTAGTTGTTGGCAAAATCAAAGGACCGAAATGTTAAAGTTACGAGGCAGGTTGCCAGTTGAGCTCAGTTTGATTTATATATCTAAAAAAAAAACCTGGAATAAGCATTTTTTTAAATAAGAATATGCAAGAAATGTTTCCAATATTTGTTTAGAATATTAGACTCATTTTTTTGTGTTGCTTTTATTATCATAATGTATTGGCTGATCCATTCTATAGCCTTCTTTCCATGTACAATCCATAAATAGGGGGCTTTTTTCCACAGATTGGAAGAGAACAAAAAAGAAATGGTGGCTAATATACTGAACAGGTTGGTCTGTGAGCAACACATGCAATTCCATTGTTAGGAGGAATTTCTACAAGTCATTTCCTATTTATCTGCAGGAACACTAATTTTCTCTCTACTGATAAAGATTGAAATCAGTCTCTTTTGTTTGTGTCTGTTTTCTTCTCACTGAATTCATTCATAATCAATAATGGCATCCCACATTTCCAGAAACTGGTTCTATAAAGCTAGGTAATCTTTAGGAACCTATTCTGCTCATTTTCTTTTCAAGCTGAGAATGGAAACAAATTATAGTCTTAAAAAGAATTAAACCATTTTGATAAATTTAATAGAAAATGTAGTCAGTTTCTTCTTTGTTTGTAGTAACGTGTTTCCTTCAACCAATCCAACAACATGTGTCTCCTGTTCACTACTACATTCACATTGCTCTGTTGCCTTGTTAAGCACATTTATAGATTGAGTGACAAGTCAAATTTACATATAGGTGGAAAGAGAGTCTTGCAAAAGTATCCAGCTGAGATTTATCTTTTCTTAAATATATGACTCATAAATCTGCCATTTTCTTTTGGGGAATATTTTACATGCAAGACACGCCTGAATCCATTTTTGCTCAGGAGGTTTCAGAAAACATTTATTTATTAAGCTATTTCCAGATTGAAATTCTGTTCTCATTGTATTTCTGTTCAGAAGTATGATGCTTTTTGACTCTAGTGTCATCAGTTGTGTTATGGTTTATTAGCCACATTAAAACTGAATCGCTGCAGTCCTAAAGATCCAGTAAAAGACCTATCAAATTTATGTGACTAGAATATTTGCCACATTTTTAACTTCAAGACTTTCTTTTGTCAGAATAAATTATGTTCATTAAAGAAAGTCTTCTTTCTGTCTCCGCAGAACTTACAGCAGTGGTATTAATTATATTTTTAGTTCTATGGATAGTTTTTGGTACAACATGTTTATGTTAATTTTCCATTACATAATCATAGAAATCCTTATTGTTGTGGTAGTGTGGGTGTGTGTGTGGGTGTGTGTGTAAGTAAGCATAGTGTAACTAACATTTTACTTTGGCTATTAATATAGAAGATTATATTTTCAGATAATCCAACAACTGGTTCACTAAGCTTTTATATTATTAAAAATTTGGTTTATGTGAACTGATAGGATGCCACTAGTGTTCATAACCAAATAAATATCCTATTTCCATGATCTAGCTGTTTACTCTTTTTCTTCTTCATCCTTTAAAGGTTCTATAATATTTGATTGTGTCACAGTTGAAGTTCTGTTCTTTTATTTTTGTATGTGCAGGCTTCTGTGGAGGCAATGCTGAAAACTGCTGTTCAGTCTCAGTTGGATGGAGTGAGAACAGGACTTCACCAACTCCAGTCTGCTCTCCAGAACGTCTATGAGATCAAGAAGAGGTCAGTAATGAGGCAAATATGGACCTTTGTGCCCGTAATTAGATAGGGTATCAACAAAAAGATTGTTTTTCCCATGACACTGCTTTTTTAACTACCACTCCTCAGCAAAGTTCATTTTAAAGAATGATGATTAGAATAGAAATAAAATTTAAAAATAAGGAAAGTGAATTTATACTTTTTCTTTATTCTTGACATTACAAGAAAAATAATATTTATTTATTAAATTGTTTATTTACACTATATATTAGATTATTTATTGGGATGTTTGGCAAAACATTGGCTAATTGCCAATTGATTCAAACTTTATAAAATGGTAAATAATAAGGAATTCCTTATTGTTGGTTCACATATTTTGATGATTTAGTAAATGTTTATAAATTTACGTGTAAAAATTGTTTTCACATTTATTTCTTTATAAATTGGTAAATGATAAATATTGCATTGCATTTGTTCTAACTTCTAATTTTATTAGTTTTTAGAATGTTGTAAATATGAAATTATTCTCAAGAACAAAAATATATATAAATTCACTTTCATCATATGCTTAGGTTTTATTCAAATTCTAATCATTGCTTTTTAAAACAATAAACATTGCCGTGGAGTGATCGTAGTGAAAATAATAGTGGTGTCAATGGAAAAAAAACGTCCTTTTGACACTCTATCTCATTGCGGACATGTTTGTCCATATTTGTTGAAAATGATTTTAACAATCTTACATATTTTGTATGCATGAGATTTTTTCTTTTCCTTTTTGTTTGTATGGTCAGGGAGACACTTCAGAAGTATTAAAGGTAGTCTTCAAAGTAAAAAAAATATTCTTGTAATATGATTTAATATCCTATGATGAAATCTTTGTATGTTTTAAGCTGAAATGAAAGAAGAATTGGAAGCAGAGAGAAAAAATAAGCAAATAAAAAAAAAAAAATATGAAAAGCAAATAAAATCTTTGTGTGTTTTGAATTATCAAAAGAAATGTATTGTTTTTAATTTATTATAGAATTACAGGAAATGTGGCAAAACAATTCTCTTTTAAATTAAAGAATCTTTTTTTTGTCTTTTACAAATTTTCACATTTCCATATTTATCTTTGAATTTTTAACTGATTTGATAAAATTAAAACATTCTGCAGAGAATGTCTAAGATTTCTGCTTTTTGAAGTGAGGTAGTTTAGAAGAAGAAAGCTTTTTAAGAAATTTTTTTTTTTTATCCTTTTAAATTAAACTCTTTTTTTTCACTTTTCTAGCATGGATGAAATTGATGAATCATATAAGTCTATAACTTCTCTTGAAGAAAAACTGAAACGTGTGCGTGAGGAGAACTCAAACTTTTGCCAGGTAAGAATCTGGTTTTATCTGATTAGGCTTCAGCTAATAAATTTGAAGACTGTTAATGACTAATGTCATACCTGGATCTTTATTTTCTCCACTCCAGGATGCTTACTTAATTGCAGAATTACAATCTGGAAGTTATTATAAAAAGAAATAAGAGTTGAATATAATGATAATCAATTCTTTTTATTAATAAAATATTGATTACTTACAAATGTGTTCTTCAAATTCTTTTCTTATTTTTTAATAAAGTAAATATTTTAAAACTATTTCTTTTCTTCTTTTTCTCTAAATTTAATAGGAGTAGATATGTTCACCTATTATCCAGTCCACATTCCCCTGTCTTTTCAACAGAGTAGATGTTTATTCCTTGTTTCCTTTTTAGGATTGGATTTCTGGTTCCTGTTAAAAGTCTTCTCATTCTTTTTAACTCTTAGTAGCCCCTTGCATCTTAGTGGCATTATTGCCTTACTTTGAGAGAATTGGTTACAAAAATAAATAATTGAAAGAAGACATAAAAATATCTAAATCTTTGTCGATTAATTTATTGGATCAGAATCATTCTTCTTTTTTAATTTTCATTTTTTTTTTCGGTTTATTTTAGCTTGCAGCAGCAGTGGAAAATCTGAAGCACATCTTTCAAGTTCCTGAAAGTGTAAGGAAAACACAGGAATTAATTAATGAAGGCAAATTGTTGCAGGCACACAAACAGTAAGTTCTTTTGCATTGCAGTTTTATTGTAGATTTTGGCCTTTTTAGATTTTCACACATTTCACTGAAAAATATCAACTAAAAAAAAAAATATTCCAAAAATAATTTCCAATTTGTTTTAATTTTGTTGTTGGATTTTTTTCTATTTACCTGTAGACATTTCCCAGTTTTATTCATTTGTGGACATTCAACTTAATTGTGTATTACCAACTGTCAAATGAAATTGCCTTTACTAAGTTCTCAATATAAAAACACGATTCAACATGTAACAATTTGGGGTGATATTAATTGTGAGTAGGGCCTAGAAGATGCTTACTGCATCATCGGTAAACAGGTGAAAAAACCGACCAAATGATTATAGCCTCAAATATAAACAACTAATATTTATGTTCTAATTCTCATATAAGCTAGGTGTTCTGTCTAATAATATTCGAAGGAAAACACTGGAACAAAAGATTAGTGAAGAAACTGTTTAATCACATCGATTAATAATACAATAATAATGAATACTGTAGTTAGTGTGGTAATACGTATGACCCACTTTACGAGAGCCATTCCTGTGATCAGGCGTTCCACTCATAGTCAATGGACGAGTCCATGTTCAACAATTGGTGTAAAGAAGGTCGGCTGTCTTTCTGCACCACAATTTGCCTGGCATTAACATATTTAAACACTGATTTTTTTTTTTTTTTTTTTTTTTTTCTTTCTGGCTTGATGAGTTATTATTTATATTATTGTTATAGACAAGCATATGGTTGCAAGACAAAAATATGATAACAGCAGAAATAGATTTACGTGATTTATTTCAATAGGAACGTGTGGTTTTGGGACAGCTACCTTGTGGTATAGTTCATAAGCCGGCTGCCGATTCGGGTTGATCTCTCATAGTAGTTCCCACTGGTTGGTGTGGCGTTCCTCCTGCTGACTGCCCAGACTGACCATGACAGATCTCTTCCCCAGCCTCCCGTTGACTGCCTTGTACTTCCCCGTGTGACCCTTTTTATGCTTAACGGGCTCAAAAAACGACGCGAGTATAATTAGGGGGGAAGCATTTTTATTGGTTGAAAAATAGAAGCACTTTGAAATATTATTTTATTTTTCAACCGGAACTCTTGTGTCGGGCCTATGCGTAAACGACGATAATGGTCATTTTGTGACGGGGCCTTGTCCTGTTCACATCCGACTCTCGCTCTTGAGTGTTAGTTTATTTGCCTGCAAATCAGCCGAGATATGTCTTATTTTATTTCATAACATTATTAACAGTCAAACTAATGTCCTCATCTTTGTTATCATAATATTTCAGGTTTCATATTTACTGTTATAGTAAGAAGACCCAAGACAAATTTCTTGTGTGATTTCTCATCAGCTGCTTCCAAGTGATATGCAGTGAATCTTACTGAGTTTTAGATTTTAAAAAGTTAAAATGCTATTTACTATATTTATTTTTTTACTAAGTATGCAAAATATAAAGTTTTTATTATTCTCTAAATATGTAAATTTATATAATAATTCTACAAGAAATATAGGGTGACCCCAAAAAACGGGAATTTTTGAAGTGCGTATTGTCAGACATGAGCAAGTGGCAACACTGCGAGACAGTGACCTTGAGCAAGTAAGCATTTCGCCATTTTAGTAACAAGAATGAAATTCACAGTATCCCAGCTGAGATGTTGCAGCAGTCAATGAGGAATCTCAACAGCAGATTTCAAGAATGCATTCGTACAGGAGGACGCCATCTCCAGGACGTAATTTAAAAAAAATGAAAATTCCATCATTGTTTCTTAAATGGAATGTTTTAAGGTTTCAATTACTATGAATTAAATATGTTTCTTCCATCACTCTTGGTTTTATTGGATTGTTAAAAAGTTCCCGTTTTTTGGGGTCACCCTGTATATAAAGAAAACAATACTCAAATATTGCTGCTTTCTTGTGACTTGAAATGTCATGTATATGCTCCATTTATTATGTAGCTGTCTCACAGTCTTCAGGCAGAGTTCAAAGGACAAGATACTCAATTCTCTATATGTAAATATGTATAATAATTCTACAGATGTAAGTCTAAATGATTTTGAATTTTATAATCTGCCAAGTTTTGAGTCATCATTTAATTTAGATGTTTTATAGATTTCTTGGTATGAAATGTGAATTAACAGCTTGCATATCTTTCTTTCTTAGTGTATGTGTATCTGTTGTCTAGAATTAAAAAAAAAATAGATCTAATTGATTCATACATTTTTATAAGTAGGAATATTAGTAAAGCCAAGAATAAAAGAAGTCTTACATGTGTTATATATTTTATCAGTTCTGTATATGCAATTTTTGTAGTTCTATAACTTAATAAGGAATGAACTGAGTTTTGAGGTGGTTGTTCTAATTAACCTAAATTGGCTGAAAAAATAGGTTTGAAAATAAGAAAACCTATTTAGTATTGACAGTCAGTCTAGCCTCTTTTTTATTATGTATTAGCCACATAGCATAAATATATCTAAAATGTAGTACTGGGTATGACGATAAACTACATCTGACGGCAAGGCCTATGATCGGGAGATTGGAGGTTTTGAGGAGCATGGAACCACCTCTTAATTATTGTTGTTCCCAGCTCCACCCTGACCCAGGGTGGTAGCAACTGTTAGGGTCCCAGCTATGGGCAAATAGTGAACAGCCAAACAAAAACAAAACACTATCAAAGTATAAAAATACATTTTTATAGGGAAACTACCAACAATACATTTTATCTGTAGTTGAAGGGATACAAATGCATTCAAAATATATTTAGTTGAAGCCATAAAATTGTGTTCAAAATATTTAGATTTCAGCATTAAATAACCCATAGAGATGTTTATATGCTGCTAAAAAAATCAACCAAATAACCAACATGAAAGAACACATATAATATCCTACAATCACTTAAAGAAATCAAACTGTATTTCAAAATATAACTTCAACAAAACTACAACATAAAACACATCACCACCTCTAGTAATCATGTCTGCACAAATCTGTATATGCACAAAAGCTGAGTATCATCTACCATATATTCAATTGTGAAAGCAGAATAACATATGTTTTTTATTACTTCAAAGCTCCCAAGAAAATTAAATTTCAGCATTAAATGACCCATGAAGGAGTTGATATGCCTTTAAACAACCAAAACAAAAGCAAAAAACAATTATCTAAAATGTTGTATTTCTCTTTGCTTTTTCATTATTCTTTGTTCTGCTTTTCTAGTTTGATGGATTTGGAAATGGCCAGAGATGATCTCTTAATGGAGCTTCATCGGCAACCACAACAAAGTCCCACAGATAAAAATGTAAGTTTATATTTTGCTCCCCTTTCAGCCTTTTCATTATTCAGGTTCTCAACATTATTTCAACCTGATTTTGGTTAATTCCTTTTAAATAGAAAAGGATTTTATACTTGTCATATTATTAGATATAATACAATCTGAATTTCTTAGATAAAACATTTTCAAGTAATATTAATTTAATCCTTTTCTCATTTTAATTCCAATTATTTTATTTTTTTTATTACAACTTCTGGATTATTTCACAGCAATTATTCTATTTTAAGTGTGTGTATGTAAAATGAAAATTATTACAGCAGGCTTTTTATCACACTGACAGTTGCTAACACACCAACGAGTGTCAAACACAATCCTCTAACAAACTTAATTCATACTGACTCCCAGTTTTCTACATTTGGGGCCTACAAGCCAACTCAATGACTGTCCTTTTGGCTGTCATCTGCCCAATCAAAACAAACCCTTGTTTCATCTCAGCTGGAATAGCTAAGATGAAACAATCGAATACCAAACACTGTTATTCTTTACTACAAAGTGGCAGTTGTCTGTGTGTATATGTTTCTGGCTTAAACTCCAAAACTGCAATATCTAGACCCTTAAAATCATATATTTTCCGATTCAGTGTGTTCCAAGGATGGTTTTCAGAATAGTTTCTGTAATCTTTAAATATTTTGATAGCTTCAACCTGTCTGACTTCTAATCAGACAAAAAGTTTGAAGATGGCAGACCTGGAGACTACAATGCATGTGACAGAACCTTCGATCTCGACTCCATGATTGGTGTATTGCATTTGCAATATGAGGAGAGATGTTATCGTGCAGCAAATTCATTAGTCGATTTCTTTTCCTGTTATAAAGATTGTTTTCTTTTCTAATGCATTTTATTCAAATGACACTTATTGTTGTGCTTTGTTGTTTGTTCAGCTTCTCACAATTTCTAATCAATTATCTCACCGAAATCAGCAAAAAAAAAAACAAGAAAAAGATTCTGTTTCATTGACATGTTGAAGGGTGTTCTGGGTCTATCCACCATTTTCTTTGCTTTAACTCCTTGTATCAATTTTTCATTTCTATTAACTATCTTCTTCTAAAATGCCTTTTTTTTGTCTGTATAGAAAAGGACAAACATTTAAACAATGGCCAATATTCATTTGCATTCATTTTTCTTGCTTTTTTTTTTTTTCTAAAGTTTGTAAATGATGAGCTACAGTTAACGGATTGCACAAACAATAAAGCGCTGTATAACCTTTGACATTGTGCCAAATATGGCACTTAGAACATTTTCATCAATCTAATAAATAAGTAAGGTTTAGTGAGGTTAGTCTGCTTGACTATTATTACTGAGTAGTGTATTCAATCCTTACTGTTGACGTGGAATAAAATCAAAGAACCAACAATATAAGTCTGAACTCTCTTCCCTATGATTAGGTTCCTTACAACAAAGGAAAATTAAAATATCAACAAATTGCCTTCCTTCCTTCATGAAACACTTGAAGATGTCACTACAATATATAATTTGCTTCTTTCTTTTTGCAGACTTTGAAACATTATTTTGCAGATGTTGAAAAGCTCTCTGAAGCTATGGGAAAGCAGCTTTGGCTTATTCTACAACGAGCTTTGATATCTGTGAGACAAGAACCAACTATTATTGTCACAGTCATCCGGATTATTGAACGTGAAGAGAGGTGTGTGATTTCTTGGTTTTCCTTTGCAAATCTTTTGTCTTGTTATAATCGTGTCTGACTGCAGTTAACAAATTTAGTATTTCTGTCTCTCTGGATTGGGATATTAAGTCTTCCATATTCTTTAGTTTTCTTTTCACTATCCTCATCTCTTTGATTTTTATTTTCTTTATTTGAAGAAAGTCAGAAACTGAACAAGAATAAGGATAGCAAGGATAATATTTTGTTAATGTCAAAGATTTCAGACTAAGTTTATGGCATTGTTTTATTCTGGAGAGTCTATCTTTGGAGCAGCACCTCCTCCATTTCATGAAAAGTGATGGGTCATGGGTTACACTTACACCATTGTGGCACTAGATGGAAGTACTGAGTTGTTTTTTTAATCTCCCTATAAAATGGCCTTATACCACATTTCTGTCCCTGTAGGTAGATGGTTAAATAACATTATGCCATCATTCAGCTAAATGGTGTATTTCATTTATTTCATGCAACAAAATTATTTGCTGATTTCCTTCCCCACCCAAAGAAGTTTTTCTCTTCCAATGTGTCATTCAGATGTGCCAATTGCTCATTGTAGAATTAGCACAGTAACAGTTTGTCCCAATCTCAGCACTTTGGAATAAAGAATTTGTTTTGAATCGGGGAAAACATAGAAAACTCTTTTTCGTTAGTATCTCCTGTTTAATATTCAGATATCCTCTACATCTATTCATGATTTTCTTCATTCTGTATTCGCCACAAGAAATCCATTTTTTAACACTAGTGACTATGCCCTATCCAGTCCAAAAGAAGAAAGAAGAGTTTGATAATGTGTTGATTTATATTATTTACATGTGGACTGTTGTCCTCATCTTTCTTATTATTATCACTGATTTGTGCTAATAACAACAATGATGAACGCAATAATCTGAGGAAAATAATGACAACTCCCCATTGCAGAAATTCAGATAGACAAATGTTTAAATAAACAGTGACTGACAATCCTTTCTCTAAGTTCATGTGGAACATATTTTCTGAGTTTCAGAATTTTTTCTAAGGCTTGTGAAAATGTTAAAAAAATTCTCTGCTCAGAATAAGTGCCATTTAATATTTTCATGTGTCCTGTCTATGTTGACCGTAATATAGGTAAGACATATCACTAAGCCATTATTATCTAAAAACAAAAAAAACATTCTTACAATCTAAAAATATTTTCTGGCTTTAAATAACCTGCAAAGATTTGATAAGCCATAGAAAACTAATCAATCAATTGATTTTATATTTTTAATGGAATTGTTCTAGCTAGGATTCAGTTTTGCTCTTCAGATGTCTTCTGTATAAATGTCACATCTCATCTACAGTTCCCTTTAGTTTGTCTCTTGAAATCTTTATCTGTCTTTTTTTTTCATCCTCAATAGTTTCTCATCATATATTATCCTCCTGTTAGTTCCCCTGCAATTTTCAGCTGCTATAATCTTTCATCAGCAATCTTGGATCTTCGTGCCTGCAAAAACACGGAATGTCAAAAGGATGTTTTTTTTCCATTGACACAGATATTATTTTAACTACCATCACTCCTCAGCAGTGTTTATTGTTTTAAAAAGTGATGATTAGAATTGAAATAAAGCCTAAACATATGATGAAAGAGAGTTTACACATTTTTTGTTATTGAGAATTACAACAAGAATATTAAACACTATTAGATTGTTTGTTTACAAGAATAATTTTGTATTTGCCACAGTCTAAAAACAAGCATAATTGTATTAAAACTAATGCAATGCAATATTTATAATTTACCAATTTATAAAGAAATAAATATGAAAATGATCCACTATTCATATATTTATGTAACATTTATTAAATTCTAAAAATATGTGAACTCTAAGGAAATCCTTATTATTTACCATTTTATAAAGTTCCTATCAATTAGCTGATGTTTTGCCAAGTATTCCAATAAATAATATAATAAATAAATAGATTCCAATAAATACTATTTATTATTTTTGTTGTAAATTCTCAAGAAAAAAATGATAAATTCACTTTCATGTGTTTTGGTTTTATTCCAATTCTAATCATCACTTTTTAAAACAAACATTGCCAAGGAGTGAAGATAGTTAAAATAATAGCAGTGTCAAGAGAAAAAATAATCCTTTTGACCCTTTTTCATTTTTGCAGGCATGAATGTCCAACATTGTCCTTTCATCATTCTGTCATTGACTCCTTTGATAAATCAACATAAGCTTTCATGTTGAAGCTTTTTTCCTTTTCATAGGCAGTCTATCAACATCGTATTATCATTATATAATTGCAGGATAGACGCAGCTGCTTTGAAAAAACATGAACAATTTGGATTCCTTCCACCTGGACGTCCTAAACAATGGCGGAAAAAGGCATTTGAAGTTTTAGAAGAAGCAATTGCTGCCAGGTAACAAAGAATGCCTTTCTTCTTTCATTTCTGTTTCATTAATTCTAAGTGTATTTCTTATCACCTACTTCTGCATTATATCAGTTTGTTTATATGAACGTTTATCTTTGCTTGTTAAATGTTTTATTCGTAAATGGATAAGAGGTAGAATAAAATTTTCTCAGTCATTCAGTGCAGTAGATGAAGTACATTTCCACTTTCTTTATATAATCCTAATAAAGAAAGTGAATGCTTTTTTTTTTTTAATTTTTTTTAATGTTCTTTTGATCTCATATTAACAAAAAAAACTCTCTTTTAGAATTGAAGGCAATCAGCTTGAAGATAGAACTGATAACAAAATGTGGTTGGTACGCCATCTTGAAATTACTCGAAAATTTATGATTGAAGATTTTAAAGTCGTCAAGGTATATACCTGTTTATATATTCCCATCTTTTAAAAATGTGTCTTCTAATTCCTGGTTTTTGTAATCTTTACTATTGATTTTTTTTGGCCTTTATTGACAAAGACTCTTTAAATCTTGTCATTTCTCTTTTCCTGAAAGATTGAAACATTAAGGGCAGCATTAACAAATATATAATGACTCTGCCAGAGTGATGCATATGCACAGATTATATAAAAACTGGCATTAAACCATTATTCTCATCTAATTTTACATTTTATTTTCATTGCTTTTTATTACAACACCTATAGTTTTTACATTCGACATTTGTAAGTCACTATCAAAGATATGGAAAGCAAGCTTCACTTTTTCACCTCATTGACTGATATAACTGCACAACATCAAACTGAAATCTCAGTGAGCCTGTTTTTTTATTAAGGCAATTCACATGCGCATCAGGTGAACGCAATCAACTCAACAATGCTACTTGAGCTCACATTCTCATTTCTCTCAATATGACACCTACAGGGGTCATTCAAAAAGTTCTCAGCTTCATCCAGAAGGAGTTTGTGAAACAAGACAGTTCTTCACTATTTTTCAATATAGTCCCCCTTGACATCATTTTACTTGATTCAATGATGTTTTAAGCATTGCAATCCCATCACAGAAGGCGGCGGCATACTGGTTCTCTAAAAACTTTGTCACAGCACATATGATCATTTCCAAAATGGTGACCACTCAGGAGTGATTCGAGTTTAGGAAACAGGAAGAAGTCAAATGGAACTAAGTCTGGTGAGTAAGGAAGATGGGGTAGCGATTCAAAACCACAGTTGGCGGCTTTAGCTACTGCAACCTGACCAGTATGAATGGGTGCATTATCCTGGAGCAAGCACACACTTGCACTCAGCTTCCCACTGCGTTTCAACTTTATTGCTTCCTTCAGTTGTCTTAATTCTGATGCAGAGTACTATCCATTAATAGTTTTTCCTTTTTCCAGGTCATCTATCATGATTATGCCTTTGGGATCCCAAAAAACCAGAAGGTATCACTTTGCTAACAGATGCTGCCTGCTTGAACTTCTTCAGGAGTGAAGAAATAGTTTATTTCCAATCATTGCTTTGAATCTTTGATTCAGGTTCAAAGTGGTAAGCTCAGGTTTCATCTTGAGTTACTAATCTGCATTGGAAATCCTCATGGTCAGCCTGGAAGCAAGTCAGAAGTGTCCTTGTGTACCCTTTTCGGCTCCTGCTCTGGTGTCAGCATTCTTGGGACTCATCTTGCTGACAGCTTACTCATCCCTAAGATCTGAGTTAAAATAGTATGGACTAAAGCAGAACTAATGCCTGTGGACTTAGCTATCTGCTGGGCAGGAAGATGTATGTCATCCCAAACCATACGGTGAATGGCATCAACTTGTTCATCAGTGGTTGAAGTTTTTGGACAACCTAAATGAGGGTCATCTTCTGTGCTGCCCCTGCCCAGCTTGAATTCTGCAGCCCACTTCTTCACAGTTGCATAGGAAGGGGAGTCCTCAGCAAGTGTCTGTACCATGTCCACATAGATTTTCTTGGCTGTTATACTTGGACTGCGTGGGCCTCTGGTTTTTCCATTTTTCCATTTGTTGCACATCTCTCATCTTTGTATGGGCCTCATCAGCACAGAAATTAAGACAGAAATCTAAATTAGTTTTTCTACTTTTATAAGAAGGGGTAGTGAGTGTGTCGCCACAACAAAAAAAATCAGCTTTGGCTCTTCTTTCTGGGTGAGGTTTAGAACTTTTTAATGACCCTCGCAGCAAAAAATACATGCAATACGAAGCTGCGTTATTTTTTGCTGACTATTAAGTTACTTGATTCTTCACTTCATTGAAATCTTATTTCCAATCCATGCTGCTTATTAAACAATCTTTGAATATAAAGTCGATATGCGGGTGGTGAAAAGGATAGCAGCTTGGAATGGGAAATTGGAAAACCAAGTTCAAATTACAACCTGGCTCATTGCATTCACTTATGCACAAATACCCTTGAGAAATGTAGGAATTCATCCCCACTCTAGCTATAAATTAGATAATAGTACTTGTATTTGGAAAAATCATTATTTTCAAAAAAAAATTGCTAGTGCAATATTCACTCCCCCAAAATAATTATTATTACAATCCAAAATATGTTTTGACTTTAAAATAACCTACAAAAGGTTGATAAGCTATAAAAAAAGAATCAACTTTGAATATAAAGAAGATCCTGAATTTTGCTCTAAAAATAATAAAAATAGAATGTGTAAAAAACAACTATGCAACAATAAAAAGCACCAAATTTTAAAGATATTTCTTGGACAAAGGAAAATTCGGCACAAATCAGATAAATGTAGCACTCCATAAGAATCAAACTTACTTGCAATGGCTTGTGAGACTTGTACTAAACATCATTCTGTGAGAAATGCGCTATCCTGGATCATTGAAGCTATCTTGATATGCATTACTCTCTGTGAATTATTGTTGAAGGGCAATGGTAACATTCTAATCTTACAAGTCCTTCTTAGTAAATTCATTCTTTACTGGGTGCTACACACCTGTGACTTTGCGCCAATGTCAGTTTTGTCCTGTAAATGAACACACACATGCAACAAGCACAAGATGCTGAGAGAAAGAGATAAATTAATTATAATTCTTGTATTCTTTCTTAGAAAAAGTTTAGTAATACATTTCCTGGGAATCTAATGTTAGTTTTAAAATTTAAATTATAAAATTACTGTTTCTATTATTGTTGAATATTTTTTTTTATTTATGTTGATTAATCTTTCATTTTATTCCTAATAAATTCTTAAATTCAGTTTTCATTTTATCTTTCTGTCAACTTTGTTACATTTACCTAACACAAAAAATAAATTCTTTGAAAATTTTAATTTGTTTTTATCTCATCAATTTTTCACCTTACTTTCTTTTTGAGAATATATTAATTTCTGTTATTTATTTAAACAATCTTTCTGGTTGGTGCACGACCTACAAAGAACAACCGTATTTTGCTCATATTTTCATGTACAATCAAAAATGCTATTTCACTCCTGATTATTTATTGATTTATATTTTATTTTCCAAAAGACTCTTTTCCCACCAATATTTCCTCCGGACTATGATATTGTGAAACTCTATGTTAGAATGTACCACCGATGCTTGTCAGCACATGTAAGTAAATTATGTTTTTGTATTTTACTGTACATTCATTCGTCTTATATTTCATAAAAACAATAATTTTGTCAGAGTTTTTAGAATTAGTAAATTTGAAAGGTTAGTGAATGTTTACCAGAACAGAAAGCAGATTCAAATCCCAGTTGAGATTGTTTATGACCAGTTCAAACAAAAGCTCTTGTAGGCATCCCATGACACATTGCAGGTTCAATAGGGGCAGCACATCTGCTGCTACTGAATCAGTAATGGCTCTGTCTGGAGAAATGCTCATGAGAAAGGCCTAAAAACCATTTGTTTAAATACTTGACAAAAATATCTTGTCACTAGCATGGTTGGTGAAGGAGTAAGCACAAAATGCTCTTATCTGATCATGCAGTCACTACAAAGAGCTGTTACAACAGTTATCAACCTTGACATGGTTCAGTTATAGTTTTCTGCAAAACTATATTTAATATTGTCTTGGGTTTACTAGTCATCTATTAGTTTGTTCCATGAAATTGTTTGTTTTTTATCATTTCTTTTTAATAATTATTATTTATTAATAATTCTGATGAATTGTTCAGTGTATTCCCTTTTATTGTTTGCGACCTCCTGCCGATGACGCACTAACGGTTCAATGCTCCAACGATAGAAATCACTAGGTTTTGATTTGAAACATTCATCATGTTTTAAGCTTCACATCGTTGTTGAATGAAGCACCTCTCAAATTGTTAGAAAGCAACTGAAAAAGGTGGCAGTCTAAAGAGATTAAATCAGAATATGGTAAATGTGGCAGAACTTCCCAACCAAGTTCTTTAATTGCATGTTTGGTCATGTTAGCGATGTGGGGGGTGAGCATTGTCATGTTGAATAATCACACTGTATCACCAGTGAAGTCTTTTCAGCTAAATTGCCTTTTTGAACCTCTGTTCATTTGTTTAACATACAACTTAGCATTGACCATTTGGTTGTTCTGGACCCTTACCCATTGGGTGAAGATGACGTGCAACAGTAACATGAGAGCTTACCATCTTCTGAGCCAATTCTTTAGTGGGCTGGTGTAGTTCTTCTTTAATCAGTGCATGCAACTGATTCTCATCAAACTGCATAGGGTCTGCCACAAGGCAGAAACTCTGTGAGTTAAAACTTTCTTTCCTTGAAACGGGAAACCATTTCTGTCAGTAATGAAGTCATCTCCATGCACAGCACAAATGTTTCGAGCAGGTTTGGCAGCTTTGTGAATTTGATTAGAAGTAGAGAAGATGTCAAACATGTTTGTTCTTGTCTACTTGGCATTCCATCTCAAAAGAGTGCCTTATCTGAAATAAAATTTCAATAATATTAAAAAACAGTTTCACAGGATGACCAGAGGTACTAAGCAAAAAATGCCATGAAAGATTATTCTTTGAGATCATGTGAAGAACAAATATATGTAACAACCTAATATAATAGAATTTATAAAGATTGTATCAAGTATTATAATAAGAAAAAAAGTTCCCTTAATATTACCTAAAACCCCTTCCCATTTATGTTGATCTCTTTTCAATTTATGATGTTTATCAGATTTCCTTTTCCTCTAAAATTGAAACAAAAAAAAATCTTTCTTTAAAAATTTCTAGAGAAACAGACATAGTGAAACTTTTTGTGCTCTATTTTTATTTCTTTGTCATGTCTCCTCTGATAAAGATTGAAAACTTAAGTCATTGTCTTTGGAAATTTCCATTTTTAATGAATGTATTGTCGAAATCCAATTTGACAATGTTTCAGTAGACAGCAATTAATCCAGTTTTTCTTGTCGTTTCAGTTGAAAGATCTTATCCAACAACAACTCGAAGGAAATGAAATCATTACTCTGCTTATATGGCTCAATAGTTATGAGTAAGTAAGGTTTGCTAAAAATTGCTTAGTTTGGGACCAAGGCTAAAGGGGAAGAAATGTGCTGGAAAGATCTTTGATGTGGGTAAGACTTGCCTGCTTGGAAAATCAACATTTTAAATTTTGACTGGATTTGAATACTAACCTCTAGTAACCAGTGAGAAATATGCAACTATCCCAGCTACAAAACAAGGCCATTTTTTTTTCTTTATTATAACAAAGTTATAACTTTGCACGTGACAAATATCTAAAAATGTAGATTAAATAGGCTTTCAGAAAAATTTACTTTCAAAAATAATTTAACATGTCAACCATTGTTGGTTTAATTATTGTCAAATATGTCTTGCATATATTTTTAAGTAATATTTTATCTTTTGTTGTATGGTTCTATTGTTTCTGGTTGTTATGTTTGTGAATTTGTCTTAGTTGAAAGGATTTTATAAGCAGAAATTTCATATCAGCTTCTAGAGTTCTCATCCTATATATTGTTACTATTTTTCTTGTAGATACTGTTGACACAAAATTTGCTGCACAATTTTGCATCCATTTATTACTGTGTTTATAAATACAAATTAAGCCAAATGTCTGCAGTAAAAGTTTAGTCAGCCAAATTTTAACCACTTGAGGAAGCTGACAAAATAAGAAATTATTTTGTCCCACTTTTTCTTACTCTGGTAAAAAATTAGGTAGTAATTCAAGATAATTCATAGGCATTGATGAAAACAAACTTCTGGGGCAACTGATGAGATACTTTATACCATCCAAAAATATCCCAGTTTCAAATAGATAAATTGTTTTGTTTTTTTTAGAAAAAGATTTTGATTCCTCATGTTACATTGTATTAATTTTGGCTTTTAGTTAAGCTGTAGCCATCATGATTCCATGTTTTTTGTCAAGAAGTTTAATTATTACATAATGAAAAATAAAAATATGACAAACTATTCTTGTTAATTCATAGGAAGGCTGTAACAATAAATATAGCAGCTATTAAAAAGTTGTTTCATAGAAATTGTTTCTATGAATGTGCCTAAGAAACAACCAACTGAAGAGCAATTGTTTCTTTCAGATGTTTTGGGGTGACATGAAGAATGGAATCTTTTGGACTTTTTAATTATTTCCCTTTTTTTTTCTTTTAATTTTAGCTCACCAGAACTAATGAAGGACCCAGAACTTAACTTTGATACCAAAGACCTTGGTCCACTTCTGGAGAATAATGTAGTAGAAATGTTACAAGATGAGTAAGAGTCTTTTTTTCTTTCTTCTTCTTCTTTCTTCTTTTTTTTTTTTTTTTTTTAATCAAATTCACCCCAAGCAAGACAGTGAAGCCACTAAGGCCCAAGAAGTTACTGAGTCTGAAAGAATAAGGAAACATGAAAGTGTGGGAACAATAGAAGAGTAATTAGGAAGACAGTAGATAATGAATAACATTGCATTTAAATTTTTTGTTTTAGTAAAGAAAAGACTGTCAACTTATAGTAGCAACAAATGTCTGCAGTAGATTTCTTCTGTTTCTCGATCACAACACTTGTAGCCAAATCACAGTTCAAACGATAGCCTGTCATAACAGTCCCACAAGCAACGTAGCAATGACAAAATGTGGTCACATGTCCAACCTTCACTTCTAACCAGCAACAACGCGTGTTCTGTTCACCAGCTCAGAAAATCTTCTGCCTTTATAAGCGAAAAACAATGGCTTGGTTTATCGAGAGATCTTTCTGATTGGTCACGCCATTCAGGGGAGGGGAGAACATTAGCATAGATTCTAGTCATTGAAGTAGATTTTTGCTAACTATTTTTTGGTAATTTTTCTTCAGCAGATTGCACACAAAACACAAACTTTTTTTTCGAGGTAACTGATTATCTCTTTCACTACATTTTTGAAGCTCGAATTTGGCCAGAAAGCATGGAGCTGGAAGAGAGTTCCACAAGTTAGAAGTGCGAGAGGAGAAACTGTTATCATAGAACTTACAGTTACTAGTCAGTTGAACTGTAAATTGATGAGACCTTGTTGCCAATCTAGTACTGCGCTTAAATTCCTGAAGTCTAGTTACCATAATGAAGAGCTCATCCAAACAATTACCATGAAGGTATTTACAGAAAAGGTACAGGGAAGCCACTTTATGGTGGTGGGAAAGTAAATGAAGCCAAAATGCCAGGTCAGGACCTATAATATTGCAGATTCTCCTCTGGATTTTATCAAGAATCTGTAAATAAATAGCAGGATCACTGGACCAAATGTGGCAGAAATATTCTAAGAATGGGCAAATGGTAGACTTCCAGATCTGTAAGATAGATTCAGGGAGAGAAAAACTGTCTAGCACGACAGTGAACCAACTTTCTTAGCAGCTGCCCTCGCAATGGAATCAATGTCGTCTTTTCACTTCATGTCAGCTGAAAATGTTACTTGAAATTTTTATATATTTTCTATCACACAATAAAAAACTGTTTCATTATTTTTTTTTTTTAATGGTTTTAATGATATTAACAATAATTATAATTGTCATGTGAGCATGAGAACTTATTTTTTTGTTTTCTTTTTTTTTTTCATCATTTCACCCCAAACAAGGTAATAATGCCACTAAGATGCAGAGAGTTACTAGGAGTGAAAGAGAATGAGAAGACTTTAGTGAGGAGACACGACAATAAAAGAACAGGATTCAGAAAATAAGAAGATGGCGATTGCCTCTGAATCTAAATTTTTGAAGATTGTAGGTTGCAGGGAAGCAAGAAACCAGAAGAGAGTTCTACAGGCGAGTAAAGAAACTCTTAGAACAGAATTTACGGTTGCATCTAGTAATTTCAACAGTAAAATGATGCAACTTAATTGCCAATCTAGTGGTGTGACTAACTTCATGCAGTTGAGGTACCAAAGAGGGAAGCTCATTAGAACGACTGCCATGAAAATATTTATAGAAAAGATAGAAGGTAGCCACAGTTTAAAGTTTATTTACAGCTAAAATTTTTAAAGTATCAGGATTTTTTTTCTGACTTCCCAAATCAGAATCTCTCTCTCTCTCTCTCTCTTCTTTTTTTTTTTTTTTTAAAGTGTCTGCATTTGAGACTTATTTACTTATTTTCCATTATCAGTTTCATTTCAACAAGTTACTAGGTATTTCACTCGATGCTATCATCAGCCAAATATTTTGCTTTGTTAAGGTCTATCGATATTTTCCCAAATACAATTCAATCTTAGATAATAAACTAAGCAATTAGATAATATCTTGATGAAAAAATCTACATATTTTCAACTGAGCCAATAATGTTTCTTTTTTGCCATTATCAATGACTGCTTTATTATTTATAATAATAATATATGAATTTATCTTTAACATACAGGTATTTTTCCTTTTCTTCTACAAATAGAGAAGTTACTAAAAATGCAAATTTTTTATGTGTCATGTATTTTGTCAAATATATCTAGTAAAATTTATTTTAAAACTTCCCCCCCCAAAAAGTAATTGAGTTTTCTGAAACAAAGATTCATATTTATAAAAAAAATAAAAAGAATTCTTTTCTTTTGAAATTTTTGTTTTGTTGAAATCCTTGATAGCTTTTTCTTTTAATAACATTTCATTTTTTCTTTTAGATTCTTGAAAAACAAGAGAAAAGACATTATTGAATGGACTCATAATGCCCTGAAAAGTGATGAAAAGGTACAAATATTTTTCTTAATCTGTTGTATACAGACAGTAGACCCAATGAAGTTCCCAAAGCTTTTCAAATAATCTCTACTAAAACAATAAAAAAAAAGGCACTGCCAACAAATTAATGCATTTATGTTATTCATAACTAAACTGATTAATAATAAATAAACTGACAAGTTTTTCTTTACATCTTTATATCTACAGGACTGGTATAAAGAAAAACTTCCTGATAAAGACAAAGACCAGTATTACAACACACCTTTGGCACTTATAATAATTGATATGGTTGACCAAAATGTAAGTATCTTTAACCTCTGTGCAGAAGAGAATAGACAAATAATTCAGATCCAGATCATGAATTTTTAGGTTCAATTCCTCATTTGTCAACTATATATTAGGAAAAAAAATATTGTTCTTAATTGTCAAATTTAAAAAAATAAAAATAGGTATAAATTGTATATAAAATAGGTAGTTCTTGGATTGTCCTAATTTTAACACAATGTCATATTCATGTCATGTAGTATACAGTGAAAAATGGAGTCATTGCCAATAGATTGCAAATCTGATTATGTTAACCATTGCATTATGATTACTGCTCCAATAAGAAGCACACACACATTATAGCCAATATGTGATACCAGAGTTTCCAGTGACTTATCTGGTACAATTTGGTGTGGAGTAATTGGTTAAGTATAATTGACAAAATGCTCAACAAGCGGAATTGACAAAGTTCTCAAACAATAAGAAAAGGAAGAAAAAGAACAAGGCAAAATACTAAGCAAAAAATCTATATGCAAATCAGAACAGTAAAGCAACAGTAATAATGTAAAAAGTTCACAAGGTAAGGATGGTGTTCACACAAAAGGGATACAGTCAAGTGATTACAGAAAGAACAAAAATATGGGGGATGAGACTGAGGATTGGTCCATTTTTTATTGGCTAGGAAGAAATCCCAGCATGCATCTATAGGCTTTGTCTATAAATTTTTAACTGGCCATACTTTTTCAACCAATAAAGATTTCATAATTTTCTTTTCTTTTTGTTAATTCAGATTTTTAAATAGGAATCAACTCATTAAAACAAAACATTTTTATCAATATTTCTTTCTGATTTTAAAACATTTAAACATGTCTTTATTTTTTTTTTCTCATTGCAGTGAAAGTCATTTTATGGTTAAGATAATGGTGATAAAAATGAATTTAATACTAAAATCTAAAATGAAGAAAATTGTGGTTTGAATTAGAACAGCCTACATGTCCGCCAAAAGAGAATCTAGTTAGGAAAAATGTTCTGTGTTTGATAAAATTCAAACTTCATTATTAGAAATATCAGACAGATATTATTAGAGCAAATAAGTTAACTGGTGATTTTGTTGCATGACAACACCTGTTTTTATGTTACTAATGCACTACAACAATGGAAGTGAGATGGGAAGTTCTTCTGCATGCAGTGCATTATCCTGACTTGTTAAATTCAAACTGTCACTTGCTTGACTTCATGCATCAATCTTTGTCTACTCAGTAATTTCAGCAATTTGAAAGTGAACAATTCTTCAAAGAATCTATTGATTCAAAACTAAATTTGGAAACACAATTTGGCTAATAGATGGCATAAGGTCATAGAAAAACGGGGAAATACTTTGATAATAATGCTATGAGTTTATCTGAATAAAAGACTTTGTCAAAAAGATAATGGAAATTTTTGCATCAATTTAAAATAAGTCGGTTTATGAAGATTCATGTAAGCTATTCAAAAAAAGAACTTTATTTAATCAAGGATATTGTACGAGTTATTTCCCTTTCTGTTAAGATTTAATAAGTGCCTTAAACAGGGCTTTATTACCACTGCTTCTTTTAGGTTTTACCTACAAATGTCAGTTTTAAAATTCTGTTGATGATAATGAGAAAACAATTTAAGAAAAGCAGCAAAAAAGTAAAGGATGTTGAAAATTTTCCAGCTTGACACACTCCCCAAAAACTGACTAAATATCAGAATTTCTCTGAGAAGATAGGTCTGTTTAGACTGAAAATTTATTTGGCACCTTCTCTTTTATATATATATATATATATATATATATATATATATATATATATATATATATATTTCATTTTTGGACACTTGAATTTGTAAGTCAAATGGCAAGTTAGGCAATACAAAGAAGTGATCAAGAATTATTTGAATTGATAATTTTCTTAAGCTAATCTTGTGTAAATTTAATTATAAAGAAAAGAAATGACAATTGTAATTAGTTTTATTTGTTTAATTTTTTTTCATTTGTTTTATAAGTTCAACTTTTAGAAAGGTTTATTTCTGGTGACTAATCATTCAGAAAAGCATTCTAACATAATCGGGTTGGGAGCCTGAAATACAATCTCTGCACATCGGTCCCTGATATGTAACTAAAGAGGAGACGCTGTCATAAATTAATAGCTTTAAAGCAGAACAAAGTTGTTTGTAACATTTTCTATATATTTTTATATGGATTTGATAATGTAAATAATTTTCTTTATATAAACAACTTTTGCCTTTTAATAATTCTATTAATTAACTATGGAGAGCATTTTATATGTATGGAGATGTATTTTATTTTTGTCTGTTCATTTTTGTTTTTCTTTTCCTTTTATGTTTCTCACTGGTTCAAAATTATTTCTATTTTTACTTGGCAGTTAAAAGTAGCCGAAATTGTCAGTGCAGATCTTGTCAAAAAAGTCCTTCAGTTGTTTGTGGAAAATCTTAGTGGCTTTGCAAATGAATACAAATGTAAGTTTTTTTCTTTTCTTTTTTTCCTTTATTTTACTTTGCTTAATAATCCACACTTTTAAAAACAAATATTAATCAAGGCAGTGATATATTTGTTGATTGCATGTCCCTTCTCACTCTGATATATGGTTTACTAATGTATATATATAAAAAAAATTTGTGTGTGTGTGTGCGTGCGTGCTCTTGGTAGCATTTGTTTATATTTTGAATGTAGCACATCTAAGAAAACAAGCACACTAATGACAAGTCTATAAAAACTGAAAGTTACTCACATTTCAACTAACATTTCACATTTAAACTAAAATTAACAAAAAAAAGGCTTGTAAACGAATACCACCACCCCAGAGCTAGGCAGATCATTGCTCACACTGAAGATGCTAGTGCACAAATGATACATACATCCAGATTTTCACCACTAATTTGAATATCTGAGTTGATTCATACAAATAGGCCAGTAATCCCATCTAGTATTGGTCTAACATTAGATATGTGATTATGTCACTTCAAACTGACTTCAGACGAAGATGTTAAAAAAAAAAAATCTAGTTCATATAGATGACAAAAAAAAAATAGTTGTACATTTGCAAAGAACCAAGCAATTGATATATATATATATATATATATATATATATATATATATATATATGTTTTCAAACATGTTTGGTTAAATAATATTGACAAGTTCTTTTCAAATTTTCAAATTATTTGTTTTACGCTATCAGTAAATTTTCCAAAGTTTATATTATTTTTTTTCTGAGTACTTTCAAATGTTGCTACATTGATATTCAAAATAAAAAAAATACACATAATAATTTCAGTTTGAGTGACCTGAAATTGGTTCCATCAAATGTGCAACTAATACTGGAATTAAAATAACAGCTACGTAAATAGACACAGAATGATCCTTGAAAACGAATGCAACAACATTTGAAAGTACTCGATAAGAAAATAATATGAAATAAAAATAAAACTTGGAAAATTGGAAAAATTTTATAAAATAATTGATAGACAGGTTGTGTCAATATTATTTAGCCAAACATGTTTGAAAGAATTATTGCTGCCGAAATAATATCTGTGTGTATGTATGTATGGATATATATATATATATATATATATGAAGTGAACATTGATGTCAGTGCCGATTGGCAACAGTATTTCATGCTTGAACTCAATCTTCAGGCTTGAAGATTGCATTCAAGCATGAAACACAGACTGTCACTGCTTGGTGTTGGTCTCAGTGTCCACTTTTATATTTACATACACACTCCTTTTCCCTGATATTGAGCACTTTTAACCATAAATATAGCATGCCTCTTAAAACTATATTTTTTAACATATAATCAGCTGCTACCCAAAATTTCAAGAAATTAGAATGGTACATGCAAACTACATGTAATTTGTAGACTTTTGGTACAACTCTTTGTGAGCAGTACCCAAGCACTTCTTCTTTCCACAGTCTCTTTTTCTCTTGAAGCAGTACTTCAAAGAAGAGGGTGGAAACTAGTTATTTAGTTAAGCAATGTTTATTCATGGTTAAATACCAAAAATCTTTGACACTTCATGTACATTGACATGCAAAACTTTTGGACCACATTGGCAAATTAATTATTTTTGTTAATTTTTCCCCAAAATCAATAAGGATTTGCAGTATACTTTTCTCAGTACATTTTGTGATCTTTGAGCGACAGAAAACAAGTTACTGCATTTTTGTTAATGCTGGATGATGGATGATAGACAATCTTAAGCATTGTGATGCTGGAAAAAAAGTCATGCAAAAATATTGGGCTATCAAAGAGCAACTGTCATGCTTAAAAATTTCTTCCTCTTCATAGTCTGGCAGAAGATTAGACCGTAGTAAACTAATATAGTTTTCTTTCTTTAGATTTTCATCAACTCTTACAAATTTTTTTCTACCATTTCTTTGAGGCAATCCCACACTATTGGATAATCCACTATAATTGATATAATCCACTATGAAATTTTACCCTCTTTGTCATGTGCCTTGCATTCTTTCTATCATTGGTCTGTTTTGCATTCATTACTAAAAATTACTTTTTGTCACTTTCCAGCAACTCATGTTAAATGTTCTCTTGACCGCTTCAATCTTCTATTCCAATGTTTTTTGCTTAATGATGTGTTTTTTTTGTTTTTGTTTTTTTTGGGCTGCTATATGCTCATAAATAAGATAGTTATAAATAAACAACAACATTTTTAAAACAAATGCATAATTTTAAAAAGCACTATTCAGATATAAAAGTTATCGCCCTTGAATTTTCTAACTTGATTTTTCAATGAAATGAACCATTCAATGAAATGAAAACTAGATTTAATGCTTTCACTATTATGATTGTCATCCGACCATTTTACATATCTGCATACTCATGAGTGTTACTAATTCTACAGACATTTTTAGTGTGCTTTCTTTTCATTAATTCTTTACAGTTGAAATGAAGGTCTACAAGGAAAAACATCTTGGCAATCGCAGGGAATCCATTTATTTTCCTCAGTACATGGTAAGTACTCTCTCTCACTCAGATTTTTAATTTTGCATTCTTTCAGAAGATTTGGAATTTGAAATTTCAATATCTGTTAATTATAGTATGGGATTCTCATTTAACATTATTCATATAAAAAAAAATTAATCTTTGTCTTGCACTCTGCAATTTTATTTAAAAAATATTGAATAGAATATCTTTTCTTTTTTTTTAATAATATCAGCATTCTTTGTTTTCTTGCTCTTGCATTTATTGTGTTTTTAAAAATGATGGAAGATTTTGGGGAAGTTTCAGAATAGAGATAAACTAGTGTCGAATGGATTATTGTCATTGTTGTTATGGAAAGATAATTTAAAAGTAGCTTTAATCACTTTAGTAATAATTCAAACATTTTCTCATCAGAATCATTATCCAATTTTCTAGAAAATATTTCTTCTCATAGTTTTCATTATTACAAATTGATTGAAACTTTAAAAAAAACAAAAACAGTAAAATAATTTTAAAATGATTAATTTTCTTAGATAAAGGATACTCTTTATTAGTAGTAGTATTAGTTTTACTCCATCTTATTATCCTAACCTGTTAGGTTTGATAAGCTCTTTGACTGCACAATCAGAAGACTTTAAAATAAAGAAATAGCTCTTGATTTTCTCTCTCATTCGACACCTCAAGAACCCATCTTTTATGTCTTATTTTGAAGCTAGTCTTAATTTTTGATTTTGTACAATTTGGTCAAACAAAGAGTTTATGAAACCAGGATGTTGCAATAATTATTAAGATGGAGTAAAGTTTGTTTTTTGGGGTTTTTTTTTTTAATCAATTCACCCCAAGGAGGGCAATAATGCCACTAAGGCACAAGTGGTTACTTGGAGTGAAAGAGAATGAGGAGACTTTAGAAGGAACTGGAAATCCAATCCTAAACAGGAAACCTGGGATAAACCTTTACTCCTGTTCAAAAGACTGGGGAGGAGTGTGAACTGGATGATGTTTTCATATAAAAAACATATTTATATTGTAACTGTAATTTGAGGCTTGTTTTAAACTTGCAGATTTGTCATGTGAACAACTGTCTAGCATTTGCTGATTATGTCAGACGGCTTCGTAAATTGTTCCTCGAGTTGGAAGGGCAAGAACAGGTTAAAGAAGAAGAGGAAGAGGACGATGCCATCATGATCCGCAAAGATCAGTTCTTTCAACTTGCAGACAAATTCATTGATGTGGGAGAATTTGGGTATGTATTTCTTCTTCATCAACATTTCCCACCTCTTTGGGGATTTTTCAAGCTGTGAGAATGATTTACGAGTTGATTTTGCTAACTGTTATGCCACAATGAGTTGCTCTCACTGCTCAAAGATATTGTGTATCAATTGATTTATTCTTCCACTGAAGTAGAGTATAGTTACCTTTTTACACTACTCAACCCAAGGATTGAACTTATAACTGCTAGGACAATTCCACTCCCAGTGCTTTTATTCGCTAGGCCAAGTGCCTTCCAGCAGGACTAGTTATGTCAAAGTTAGGTTGGCAATAAAACCATAACATTCTAATCTGTATTCATTAATTAAGCATTCTATTATAATTGTGCTTGTCCATCTCTTTGTTTACACAACCGTTACGTCCTGCCAATACCTCATAAATAATGGACTATTCCAATTTGATCACATGAAAAGAAGGGAAAAACACTAATTGGTTTCAGTGAGAAAATGAAAGAAGAGAAGACAGAAGTAGAGAGAGATAATCAGATTGAGTTGATATGATCAGATACTAGACTTTGATCTTAGTCGAAATCTTAACCAGGATGTGATTGTATTTACCAGAGTGCCCATGACACTACTAGAAATGACACAAGGTCAAGGTTTAAAGTGAGTTTAATGGCAATACTGCAGAAGAATTTAAAAGCCCCCTTGGTACTTCCCTTTTTTGGGGATGCCACATGTGGCAGGCAATGAACCCAGCACTCTCCTGAAGGAGATGTAATGTGAGGAGGGGAAGCCACTTGACGCTTGGCCCAATATTATTTGAAATGACCCTGGCCAAAAGGCCAAGACTGCGATAGCAACTGCAATAAAAGCACATTTTTCAGATGCACAGTAGCAAAACCAAGGTAATTGCCAAAAATCCAGTTTTTCTTGCCTTGCAAGAAAAATGAAATGATTAAAACAAAAAATTGGAGTCAAGATTAACATATAAAATGAATTTTAAAAATGTACTTTCATATAATACACAAATCCTTAGAAAATAACAAAACTTTTCTTAGTTAAAAAGGAATTATATGGATTCTTACGCACTTTGGCATATGAAAATGTCAAAGAAATCCAAGATGAAGGAAAATCTAATCATGTTTCCGTTAGGCATACATACAATTCCAGTCTTGGGAATAATTATGGTTCACCATCTTTGGATTATCAAGTCAAAGTTGATGATCTTTATTTTGCCATATAAAATAATATTCTTGCAATATTAATAATACAATAATAGTCTGGTTTTATTTTTATTTTTATTTTTAATTTTGTGTTCACACCAAAGCAGAAATGGAAAGCAAAAATAGGCAGATAATTTATTCCATCATAAAAACTACAGATTCTTGTGGCTTTTATTTTCTATTGCTTTTCCTTTCAGATTGGATGTTTTGGTGGAAGTTGTGTTGCTAGACTTGCGTACCAGTGGCCATTTGGATTCCCTTATATCCAAACAGTGGTGAGTTTGTGTAACATTCTTCCTTATCTCAATTGCTAAATCCTTCAAATCAATAATTACTGTTGTTCTTGTGAACAAAGATGAACAGTGTTTAAATAAGTTCTTTTATAAAAACAAGCACGTTTTAATAATTTTGCTAAATGTTTCAAATTTAACTTTGGGTAAAATCTTCTATATTGTAATTTTGTTTCATTTTTTAAAATCATTTTCTAACATAACTTGATTATTAAAAAAACTTGAGACAATTTTAAAATTTTTAAAGATGATGTTAACTGTTAAAAAGTAATGAAAAAGTTATGTTTGTAGATAATCAATATTTGATCAATACCAATTTTTGTTGATCAAATATTGATTATTTGCAAGTATATTTTTCTAGGTTATTATTTTAATATGAGCTGTCAAAAATGACAGTATTATTTGAATATGGATAAATTATATATAAAATATATATAATTTATAGTATAAATAGTATTATACTATAAATGATTTTATTGCAAGCATCAAAATGCATCTGTTAAATGAAATATTTTTGACAGTTTTCTGCAATTCATCCTACCTTCTGTTTTTTTCCTTTTTTTTCTTTCCTAATTATAAAACAATGTGGCAATGCAACTGAGACATCAGCTGCATCCACAGTGATAAGGCCAGCACCAGTTGCTTTGCCCCAGCAAATATACACAGCCCATTTTGTGTCTGTGTGTTTGCAGTACTTTCTTTCCTTTTTTATTTCCTTCACAAACAATCACAAAGGTTTACTTTTGACATTTTTTTTTCTTGCAAATAAGTAGTATATGAAAATATCATGTAGTTTCAATGAGAACCAGTCATTACTTATTCACATCTTAGGATTTCATGTGTTTATATTGAATTGTTTTTGTAGAGTTGACAAGTCATTCACAGATTTTCCTTAGAAAGATTCAACAAATCCTTTTTTTTTTTTTCTTTTTTCAAGATTGGTAAATAAAATCCAATTGTTTTACTTTTTTATAAAAACTATGTTTATAATAGTATCGTGTTGACTTATGATTTCTATTCAAATATATATCTTATATATAAAGCACAGTGTGTGTGTGTGTGTGTCCAAGAAACTCCTCTGCTCCCACTGGTCTGATTCCAATGATTCATAGCTCATTCAAAAAGCCCTAGAAAAGTTGAGCTCAGATTCAGGGTTGCCAGATTATGCAAGGTTAAAAATATATTTTAATATATTATACTAGCCATTATCGTTGCTTTCAATGTTCAAGGGGAGTAAATCTAATTTTCCTTTTGTATCCAAAATTGCAGTGCATATAATATTATAAACTAGCTTAAAAGCCGCTTTATCGGGCAGCATTTAAGCTAGCTCCTGTGGAGGACTCTTGGTTTTGCTATCATCACAATAGCTAGGGGGAATTAGATGCAATAAGCATCAATAAACTACAGAAGAATTAAAAATTGATCGCTGCATTTAAGTATTGAATTAATGTTTACACTTCCCTCTTAATTTAAAGATGATTTGATGTATGTAGATCCTTATTTTCTGTACAAACAATTATTTTTATTTCATGGCTGACAGAACAGGGGACAATTTATAAGATAAAATTAATATAGTGTAAAGATGGGAAAATAGAGATTAGAATTATATTATGGAATCTATATGAATAAATTTGAAATTGGAGCACAATTATCCAACGAATTCTGGGGTTAAAAAGCCCCAACTTTACTTGATAGTACTTTATACAGTGTTTACTCATTCCCCCATGAAATGTGCCACAAGGTCTTTTTAAAGTGGGGACCAAAGCACGTGCACCTGGGCAAGGATAAAAATTTGCCCACAGCCCCCGCAACTGTTGGTTGCACTGGCCTCTGTGTGAGCTCCCTCTTGTGCAATGGAAGGGCGCAGCCTAGGGGCAGCTGTTCCTCAGGGCTGGGCACCTCTCAGTGTTATTTTCTCAGTTGCCCTTTGACAGAGAAGCCCCTGAGCGCACTCTGTCCAAGGACAAAGACGCAACTGAGTGATGATAAATAATGTGCAAATTACTTATTGTAATTTACACGGTAAAAGCTCAATATCTGTAATATATAATATCTACTTCTAGGTGATATCACTCTTCAGGTTTAACTAATTTGCATATTGATTTTAAAAAAGTATATTTCATTAATTAACTGTCCTTCAGTAGTGTTCTTTTATTCAAGGATTGTTTTGATTTTCATATCAAAAATAGTTCTGTTTAGGAATATCGTCTTTTATAGTGCAGAAAAGTGTTTGAAATTTGCATTTTACTTGGCCTTCAACAAGTTGGCATCTATTTGTAAAACTTTCCTTAACTATAACATTCCAATTTATGAATGAAATATTCATTTGAAATATTTTGTATCAAATATTTCAAGTAGTGAATATATGTCACTTTGAGAATTGATAGTGAGCAAGTGAAGCCTTTCTACTTATAAATATTAGGTTGTCTTCCATGATATTTATAAATCAAACATTTGCTGAATTTTGTAGCTATGACAAAAATCAACAATAGATTCTTTTATCTTTTCATATTTAGAATTATTAAAGAATTTTAGGACAGTTTGCAGTACCAGATTAACTTAGTACAGGGCTTTTTATATCTGTTTTAAAGTAGCCCTAATTTTTTAAAAAAATACTCAATTATTGTTAATCATTTACTAGCATGGTGATACAGTTTATAAAACAAGTAAATATTGAACTTCTATCATGAGAAATACAGAAAAATATGAGACAAATGAATCTAACAAAATATTTGAGTAGTTTAATGACTTTAATGTAATTTTTACCTGAAATGAAAATTAAAGATGCACCTCTCCCTGACACATGACTATTAATATTGCCAGATTGTACAATCTTTCTGAATAAAGTGTAGCTGCTCCAGGAATTGTTTTTTTAAAACATTTCATGAGGAATTGTTCTAGAACTGTTTATTTACTAATTTGTAAATAGTTAAAGAAGAATTTAACTGAAATGTTGGATTTTACAACTATTATAAGAGATTTGAACTATACTAAGAAAAAGATTTTTTATTTTTATTTATAATACTATTTTAATGAATGTATTTATGTTATTGTTTTAGAGAAAATATTTAGAGAAAGGATGTCAACTCTCTAACACTCTTCAACCTTTATCTGGGGAGGATTATGCAGGAAACCCTCCACAATCAAAACACTTCTATTTCTATCAGTGGTAGATCTCTGCAACATGAATTTCACAGGCAATATTGACCTTGTTGCAAGACCTGACCAACAAACTCGTTGAAAGAACCACCAAATACGAAATAGAACTCAACATAGAGAAATCCAAAGTAATGGTGAATAACACAAGCAACACCAGTGCCAGTGTCACCATTGAAGGAAAAGTGTCTAGCTTCAAATACTTGGGAGCAATCCTGTCAATAGATGGCACCTGTATCACAGAAAATCCACATATGGTAGTGATTGCCAGACTTAAATGGATATGGAAGAGCAACAGCCGCTTCCATACCGAGTTCAAGCTCCACAAGTCACTGGTTGTATCCATTCTCGTCTATGAGTGTGAGACTTGGACACTCCTCGTTGAGGCAGGATAAAGGATCCAGGCATTCGAGAACAAATGCTTGAGAAAGCTCCTTCACATCTCCTACTGGGAACACAAAACTGCTGCCTAAAGTATATTTCATGTATGGTAATCTTTTTTTATCCTCCCCAATTAGCACAAAATTTACATCACCATTGTTTTTCTTGACAAGGACAACTTCGTTTTTAGTTTGTGAGTAAGAGTGAGTTTGTCACATCAGAATCTGTAAGTTAAATTTTTTTTTACCTTATTTTATTTTGCCTCTTGGACTTTTAATTTTTGATTTCTATACTCTACTTGTCTTTCCTAGCTTTTGGATTTGTGATACAGACTTTTTCACTGTCCTTGTTGTTTTAGGTTTCTTCTCTTAAGTGCACCCAATAAGTAAAGTATTCAAGAGATTGATGATGATGATGATAATTATTACTGGATAAAAGACAAAATAATTTCTTTTTCAGGTTGACTGGTGATGAAGTAGTAAACACAATTTGTGTTACTCTCGAAGACTACAACAATGACTTCCAGCATCTTCGACCTAAAGCTTATGACAAAGTTATTGAGAAAGCTGAACAAAAGGTTTTACAGGAATATTTAAAGTCAATCCTACAACGGTAATACATTGTTTGTTTTTTCTTTGTTTTGATAACTCAGAATCTGCATGTTTATATTATTTTAATTACTTCTTTGCTCTTGAAACCAGAAAATTCTTTGAATAACCATACACAATTCTGAATCAAAAGTCATTTTGTGAAATCAGACAATGCAAAAGTCTAAATAAAAAAACTGAAGATAAACATAAACAAGAATTTTAATAGAATTTATTTTAACTATCAGCATTTGTAGGCAAGGATTTATAAGAGACATGCAGAAAAGCTTTAAAATATTACAATTCTTGTTATTTTGTCATTTACATTTTTTTTTTTAAATGATCTCCTTTTTATCTCCTTTTATTTTGGTTCATATTTATGATGAAATTTTTAATAACTTTGGGAAAATGAATCTTTTTTTCTTTCTGTCATATAATGTGCATTTTCCAAAGATTATTTAAAAATAAACAAAGCCAGCAATCTTATAGTTTGGAGCTGACCACCAGGCTGAGATGGTTGGTATTCAGAGTTTCTGGAGATGACCCTAAAACAATCCCAGAATTAAATCTGCACTGACTGAAGATACAGTAAATTATATTATAGCCCTAGTATCAGAAGGATTTGAGCCATAAACCTATTGAAAACTAAAATATATAAAAAGAATAATCAAGAAAAATGATACCTGTAAAATTAAACCAAAATTCTTGTAAAATTATATTCAGTTATTTTACTCTAGTTTTGTCTTTGATGAATTTATGGTTCAAGAATTTATTTTTGTTATCTTATTTATCATTCTTCCAAAATACAAGAAGGTGTTTGGGGAAAACAAGTCTGTGTATCTCTAAAAAGGTTTACTTCTCCCCATGGTTGATAAATAATGTTTATTTATTTGACAGGAAAATCTCCTTCAAGAATTATGAAGAGAGAAAAGCAGCTGCTGAAAAGATTTGCAAAGAAGCGGAACAATTAGAAAACCTGTTTAGTAAATTGACAACAACCAAATCAAAGGTAGATGCAAACTTTCTCTTTCAGTCTCTCTTGCAATAAGCATTTCACTTGTTATAAGGTAGTACATTAGAACAATCAGGAAACTCAATTAACTGCAGTAAGTTCATGGATTTCTTAAGTTTTGTTCTAAGAGGAAGGCTCATCGTAAGAAGATGGTTTAGTTGCACCGATATCCTCATCTTTGCTCTGGCTGTTTATTTAAATATTATAACAGTCCTGAGCATAATGATAAACTATATCCGGCAACAAGGCCTCTGATTGGGAGATTGGAGATTTTGAGGAGTGTGGAATCACCTCTTAATTGCTATTGTTCCCAGATTCACCCTGACCCAGGGTGGTAGTACCTGTCAGCTATGGGCAATTAGTGAAAACAAAAGAAAAACACTGTGAAAGCATAAAAATACAATTTTATAGAATGATCAGCAATACATTTTATCCGTAGTTGAAGGCATACAATTACATTTAAAATGTATTTAGTTGAAGCCATAAAATTGTATTCAAAATATTTAGATTTTGGCATTAAATAACCCCTAGAGGTGTTGATATACCACTAAACAAAATAACCAACCATGAAAGAACTGTCTCGTGACATTAATCCATATCATATCCAACAATTTCTTAAAGAAATCAAACTGTATTCCAAAATATTACTTCAGCAAGACTACAACATAAAACGCACCTCTCACCCACTCTAGTAATCATGTCCACCACAAACATGTATATACACAAAAGCTGAGTATTATCTACCATGTACTCAATTGTGAAAGCAGAAAGACATTTATTTTTATTATTTCAAAGTGTGGAAAAAAAGTGGGGTGATTACCTGAGGTTGGTTCGGCTGGATTGATTGAGGAGTGAAGTGGAGACTGGCCCTGTGACTTGTGTCTTTAGGTGTGGCTGCCACTTCCACCTCCTCTTTTATACTCCTACCATAAGAATGGGAGCGGTTGAAGCAGTTACAATGTTATAAAATGCCTCCCCCTACTCATTTTTTCCTGCTTGACCACAGACATCGGTTGTTAATTGTTGTCAGTGGCTAGTTACTTCATTTTTGTTACCAGACTCAGGTTGGGAGTGGATCGCAGATTCCAAATAGCAGAAGCACCAGACCAGATATGACAGCAATATCCAATGCATCAATGAATGGTAGACTTATAAATATATAAGATAGATTCTGATGAGAAAAATTGCCTAGCATGACACAGTGAACCAACCTTCCGAGCAGCTGACCTAGCAAATGATTTAATATAATTTTTCCATTTCATGTTAGCAAAAAATGTTAGCCTGTTAAAGCAAGCTTTAAAAAAAGCAGAATATCACTATTTCTTTGATACAGTAACTGAAATTATGATTAGATAATTATTCGGTTTAATTTTGATCTGTTAGGATTTTAAAAGAAAGTCTGTATAAATCTCTTCTAACAAAATTCAACCCATTCTATGAGGTTTGGAAAGATAAACTTGCTTGCCAATGTGCTTAATCCCATCAAAAATGTATAGTTGTTTTTATTTTATCTTTAAGGATTCATTTGCTGTATTGACCATGTTGGCTGAGGTGATTCGTCTCCGGGACACATCTATGATGTCTCTAGAAATTACAGTAAGTTCAATTTCTATATTTTTAATATTATGCACAACTCCTGGTGGAAACCAAATAATCACCCCTGTCATTGGCCCTAGACAGCAGTGACCAATTAGCTGACTCTTCACTGATTAGTGCATGACTTGTTTTGTCGCTGTTATTGTGTTGGTGGCATGGTTCCACTTGACTTAGATGGCGTTTGTCTGTTTATGACCATTCATTCCTCTATCATGTGTTTTTGATTTCAGAAGATGTCGAAGGAAATTTGGAATGAAGATGGTTTGATCCTTTGGGAACTACACAAAAAAAAAAAAACCTTGTTATAATCAAATTACACTGGGATCCCTTTGGAGTCTGCTGCTTTTTTTTTAGTAGTAACTTAAATTTCTAATTTCTTGTCATCATGTTTGGCAAGGTCTTTGGTCAGGAAGTCTCAGCAAATGATGCAGATTGATTTTTACCTTAACACCTATATCTAAGGGAATCTGAATTAATGTGTGGACATAATATTTTCTCTGGACCTGAAATTATCTTTTCTTCTGGGTGGGGTTGATTTGTAAAAAAAAAAAAAAAAAAAATCTCTTTATTTTATCTGACATCTTCGCTGATACCTTAATGGTCTCTTTCTTATCAGTGGGGGAAAGTACATGCAATCTCAGGTCTGCTCAATTTTACTGAATTTTGTGGGGTTAAATCTGGGTTTAATTCTCCTTGGGATTATCACAAAACATGATTTTCCAACACATTCCATTTTTAATATTGTTAACTTTTCAATCCATCTTCCTGCAATTTCAACACTTATCATCCAATTAGTAGACCCTCTCCTATCCTTTCCTTTGATCAACCTCTGGAGATCTCAGTGTTGTAATATCTATTAGGGGTGACTTACTTTTGAATAATTCTTAATTATACTGAGATGATCACTATTTTTTTCACACACACACACACACACACACACACACACATCATTGGTTAAATAGTAGACCAGATTAAGTTCTTTAGTCTAGAACAATGACTGCATTCAACCAAACTCCTCCCACCCTTGACAATATACCCTAGATCAGTGTGGTAGGGTAAAGCCCATTACTCCCCATATCTTTGTTGTAGACACAAATGTTGGTTTCAACACAGTAGTTTTATGAAATTGTCACACGCATACGCACACACCTGGGTGTTGCTGACAATTTCTCAGACTGATGCACTTGCCAGAATCTGACCAAACATTTTTATCTGAGATAGAAGTACTGCTCCATATGGAAATAATCCCAACATGTTTTGGCAGTCATGATGCTTTTCTAGAACTTTTCAGTTCTCAAACAATTCTCTTTACTCTCAACCTTTGGATATGGATTTCTCTCTTAAGCCTCTTCTGCACTTTTCAAACAGACAGGGGACTAAAATAAAACAATGTTTGCTAATGTAGAACCTAAAAATTATTTCTTACAATTTATCTTTGAAATAAATAAACAGCAATTTCTGTCTGTTTGTCCATTTTTATAACAACCCAACACCCACCCACCCCTCAAACTTTCGCCACACATGCTCTACATAGACATATTATACCTTTTTGGAATTCGGATGATCCCCGGGTTGAAAATCTGCTCTTCATCTGTTGCTTAAACATCCAGCATTGGGATTTGTGTCCAGGTGAGGAAGGGTCAGGTAAAAATTCAAATTTTAAAATAACTGAAGAAAAAAAATTAGTGATTTTGAAAGTTTTTCATTTTTATTGAATTTAAAGTAACACAAAAATTTTGTAAATTTCAATTTTTTGTTTGAAATTCAGTTTAAAATATCTCCGAAACTTTGTGAATTGAGGAAATCAGTTTTATTTATTCAAAATACCAAGGAATCAGACTTAAAGTGAGAGGTTTCATGCCATGAGGTTTTGAAGTTCCACAGAGTTTGTGATTGGAAGAATTCAATTTTTGGCCCAAATCAGTCTTTTGTCTGGAATTGGATTTATAACCCAAATCAGAGTTAGTGAGGTTTTTGAAGTTCCATGGATTGAATTGAAGAATTCAAAGTTATTTCTTCAAAATTATCATTGTTGTTTTTCTAAGCTGGAACAGTGGCCCAATTAGCCCTTCCTCTGTACCTAGCTTAAAAGTCCACAAAGAGTGCGGCTTTTAAGCTCATCATTAATAAAATTCCCTACAGCATTATTGTTTTTTCTTTTTTTTTTTTAAGAAATAATAAAGAAGAATTTTAAATATTTGATTTTATTATATTTACTTTAATGTTATAATTTTTTATCATTTCCTTTCTCTATTTTTACAGGGTTTGGCAAAGAAATTTCCAGACATGCGCCGTGATCAATTGATCAACTTGTTGCTTTCCCGTGGAGATTTGTCTCGATCAGAAGCTCAACAGGTGATCATTTTTATCTCATGTTATTGTCTGATTCATGTTTTAGAAGATTAAAAAAAGTTTTTGTTAACTAATATGGCTCAAGGAAATGAATTTACTGCTTTTATTTTGGTATCTTTTCCTTTCAAAATAGATTAGCTTTGATTCACTGAAAAGTTCTTTTAAAAATAATAAAAAGAAAATATTTGATGCTAAAACTGATTCATTCTCATTTGCCAAAGAATAGAAAAATCGTTCTCAAAAAAGACAGTGTCCTTTGCTTCTTTGTCCACCTTGTGTTGTAAGAACAAGAAAACCAGGATATTACTTCAGTGTCTTTATTTGCTATTGACACATTCAAAGGAGTTTGCCTGCTGAATGCTTAATTTCTTTTCAAGCTCAAATATTGTGTATTTTTTACTGAATATCAGGCAAGGCTTTAATTCTATTGTTAAATGAAATTTTACAACACTGGATGCTTTCAAATTCAACAGTTTTCTTAATTGAGTCAACAGTTGCATTTATGTCCTTAAAAAGTGTGCAGTTTTTTACCATTTTGAATTTTATAATATTTCTCTTCTCACTAAGAATATTGGGCAAAAATTAAATCCAATTTTATGTCTGAGGTGGGAAAAAAACAAATACATTTGTTTACCAAATGTGACTGTATTAGTTTTAAAAAAAAAGCTTGAGTAATTTTTAATATTTTCAAAAGCCTTTGTCCTGGAATTTTAACAGATAATGTGTAACACAGAAAAGTTTGCTTGGAGGTAAATAATATCCAATTAACAAATGCATTTAACTCGAATATTTGAAGTTATTTTTACTTGTGCTTTTTTTAATCAATATATGTCAAAATATGAACAAATTTTCCTGTGAGTTTGGTTTTTGCTAATCAAATACCCGTTCCTTCAAAACACATTTTTCTGTCTGAGTTTCTTTAATTGGCTTTGTGGCATCATTTCATACATTGGAATGGGTAGGATTGTTTTTTAGGTTTCAATAAAAACACTTTAAATGTCTTCTCCTCCACAAAAAGTGTTAATGATCAACATTAACAATTTAGTAGCCATTATATACCAATTGTAAAGTTTCTTTTACCCCGCTCCCCTCCATTGTACACCTAAATAAGTAATCTTTGATTTTCAGAAATTCAAAATATTAAGCCCTTCATTGAGGAAATTCCAATTTATAAAGCCTTTTAACTAGACATCCCATTACTGTTATTTCCTACCAATAGCAGCTCTTATTTGAACATATTCTAGAAATTTAGAAATTGATTTAATTTTTTTTTTTTTCTTTCAGTTGGTACGAGACACATTAGGAGATGAACAATTGCGTGCAAGAGAGAAAGGAGTCTTCTCAGATATTCTAAACTAATATCTGCCATTCATATTTTAAGGCTGTGAGCAATTCTTTGTAAGGCTTTGCAGATACAATCAAAATTCAAAATTTGAAAATCTCTTTCCGATAATTACATTAATGGCCACAGTGTGTACCACAAATAAAATTTATTATGATTAATATTTCTGAATAGCATAACCAGGTTGAATTTATTCTTTTGTTTCCGTATTTATTCTGAGTTTAATATGTTGATATTGAACTATAGATAAAAAAAAAAAAAAAAACTGTTCAAATTGACAGTTTTCAGAAGCCAAAGCATGGGGTTTCCAGCATGTGTATCAGATTTTAGTTAACAAAATTAAGATATTTGCATTGTAGTCAGTCTTTGGTTGTTCTCTTATACAAATTAGTTTATCTAAATTATGTCTTAAGTAATGTAAAGGATTAATTCTGCCAAAAATGAAAACAGCTTTTGTCCAGTTAAGCAAATATTTGATCTGATTTATAAATATACTTCAAGTTTTAAAAAAAGAAATCTCTTTCTTTGTAGTCAATCATCCATTTATTTATTTCTGCTTAAATGTCATTTTTTTTTTGTCAAAAATTGATTTTTTTTTTAATCTTATTTTTATTTCTAAGCAAGTTGATAGCAAATAATGACTGTGCTGAACTTAACTGCCATCATTATCTTGATGAAATTAGCTCTCCGTCTTTCAAAATGTTCATAATTTAATAATAGATTAAATGATGTTCTTATTTTAACAGTTATTTTTCTTCATATATTATTTTCTTATTTATATTCTTTTACTGGCAAATGATTCTTTGGTTAATTCTTCAGCAACTCTTCATTCTTAGATTACTTTTGTATTATACAAAATCTTTAATTGCTTTTATTTACTTTTTTTGAAGAAAAAGAAAAGGAAATTATCCAGTCTTCAAGACTCTTTTTCTTTTCAGCTACTTTCAAACATGTCTTTGTTTATGTTATATTTAACTATTGTTTTGTTCTTTTTACCTTGGCTCAGAAACCAACCGCTGATTTCTATGGGAAAATCTACAACTACCTCGTGCATGAGGCAGGTCATTTCTTTCTTTATATTTAAATTTAAGAAAATTATACCGAATTTGTTAAGGTCAAGTCAAGGAAGTAGTTTTTTTTCTGAAAAGTCTTGAAAATTTGCTGTGCATCCTTGACAAAGGTTATAGTTTTTGTAGGTCCATGCTAACCCCAGGAGAAGATTATCTATACCAGAATTCCTGATATTATGCAAATTTTTTTTAGACTTATTTCAGAAAAAAAAACTGCTTCCTTCACACTGGCAAATATGGTAGTTATTATATTTGTTAATATGTTTGTTTTTGTGTATTTTTTTTTTTTTTTTTTAACTAATATTCACTCAATACAAGGCTCAAGAGGCACTCAAGATAGAGGGTTACTGAATGAGGTGAGTAGTATGGACATGAAAGTAGGAAGTGATGGTTATGAGGATATAGAGGATAGTAATTTGACTCCGGAATTGAGGAGGTTAAGATTTTATTGTTTTGGGAAGCATCCTCTTGGGAGTCTGTTCCACAAAGTAGTTGTCTGGAACATCCTTCTTATCAATGGAATATGAAGACAAGGTACAGTTACATTTAACTTCCCTGCGGCTGGCCTCAGGGTTATACATGATTGTGTTTTGATTGTCGCTATTGTACCTGAAAGCCATTAGGGTTTTGTTATAGATTGAATCTAGATCAGCTTTTCTAGATCTTTTTTTGACAAAACTTATCCGACATGTCTGCTTTGTCTAGGAAACCCTGAAACCCTTATTAATTTTAAGCAAGCTATTATAAAAGTGATTTTCTGCATCAAGTAGCCTGTTAAGTAAAACATTTATGCACTATTTCTCCTTTCTGGCTGTATAAGATGGTAATATTAGCCGTTTCCTTATAAGGAAACATTTGGGATGGTCTAATGGATCACATGATACCATTCATCTTCTCTTAGTGTCCTTTTATGTTAATTCTCTTGGGAAAACAAACTCAAATTTGTTTAAATCTTGTTACACTGTCAATAGATTTTGTCTTGAAAGATGAAAAAACAAAAACAAAAAAGAACAATGTCATGCAAGTCACACTTTCAAGTTGTCACCAAATGAGAAAAATTTCTTATAAAATCTTCTTCTTCAGTGGTTACTATTTCTTTATTCTAGTGGAATTGGTTCTCCAGTTGAAGAGGTTTTTAATAAAAGAAAGATTTTCAGATTATAAATTTGCAAAAAGGATTCTTTTTTCCTACTAATCAGTTCAGTGTGTATAAAATCTCAAATAACTTTGCTGCATAATTAGTCAATATTATCTACCACTTGACTATAATAGTATCAAGCTAGCTATTGAAAAACTGCTTGGTCATTCACTCATATAGTAAATTAGATCCTCACAGGTTAACCGACTCTTGCAGCTTCTGGTTAATAAAAATTTCTGAAGGTTTTTGAAGATTGCCAATGTAATAGTTAACAAGTTGTCTATCAGACCTGTTAGATCATGTAATGTGTTAGATCCTCGAAGGGCAGCTCATTACTACTGTCTTGCACCAAAATTAGTACATATTTAGGGTTTTTTACTATATAAGCAAGTCTCACAGATCATTACTGATTCTCAGTGGCTACTAAAGTTATAGCTTTGTGCCAGTCTATATTCTACCTAATTTGTTATTGCCAGCCTTTGTTGAAATTGTTGCATTCTTTATTAAGCGGATTTCAAAAATATTTGTTGCTTTGGCTTAATAAAAAAAAATACAAAAAGCAATTGTATCAGTACAAGTCAAGAATTGAGTGTGTCATATAAATAAAGGCATGTCTTATTTTCTGTGTTTTCAGTTTTTATTTCGTATTTGTTTTATTTTCTTAAATGACCTCAAGAACAATTAATAATAAAACTTGTGAAATATGTTAATCTTTGAAGCAAGAAAACGCAACAACAAAGCTGAAGTTTAATGGATGTAACAAAATATTTCAACCGTTGTTGAGTCATTCAGTATTAAAATCGGTTACTATTTATTCAGGAGGCACAGTAGAGAAATGGATAGAGGCTTCGATTGAGGATTTGGAGAGCCGGGTTCGAATTTCAATTGAATCCATTACATTCACTTACGTGCTAATATCTTTGGGAAAGGTATGAATCCTCTTCTTCTCTCCCCAGCTATGGGTAAATAGCAGGACAGACCAGGTTCTATAGCCTTGGATGGCAACTGGTTTACAGCAGAAAGAAATGGCAACCTACTGTGGGAAAAAAATCTGCCTTGTTAGGCAATCATGTATCTTTTGATACATGACTAAGTGTGTATCACGCATGGCACATAACTAATTGACTATTCAGTTTTCTTTTTAATCCGGAACTAGATATGTTTTATATGAATAAATATTTTTAATAATTTCCATAAAATGTTTTGATGTTGAGATTGTACACGCTCACGGGAATACACACATACAATGAAGAAAAAATGCATATGCATAAATTGTTTTTTTAACTTAATATAAAAATGAAAAAATAAACACTTGATTGCTGATACCTCCGGAAGAGTGGACAGAGCAATTGCTAAAAGTTCCGTTTACAAAACTCTGGAGTCGGGGTGCTGAATATAACACCAATTAGCTAAGTAACAAATTTCATATTTGTATTAATTTTATATATATTGAACAAATGTCTAGTCACATCCTTTTATTTTGGAATATAGACCCCCCCTATCCTTTACAAAGAATAGTAGGTCATTCACACCGACGCTTTCACTATAAAATTCCTGTCAAGTGCAAGTGAGATTGCCATGGCTCAATCAGGAAGTGCTTTACCATATATAATGCCATAAAATTGGAGGAAAAAAAATTCACCTAATAAAAAATTTAACAGACTTTGTTGCTTTAAGGATTTTTTTATAAAATGCAAATGTTATAGAATTGAGTAAAGCTGATGACTGGAAATTTTAGTAAAATTCAATCTTGACTGCCAACCGAGAAAACAGATAATATGTTCTGTGCTGGGAAATGTTTGATGAAATCAGTTTATGAAAAATAAGGATCATCTAAAATAAACCTCAAGGGTCTTAAATTTTGTAAATCAGTCATCAAACTGGTCTGTTATTTGTCAAAGCTAGATACTGACAAATGAATCTATAAAAATCAAAACTTATAGCAAAAAAAGTTGTGAATTTGTTTTAATTTTTTTCATTTCCATTGACACTTTTTTAAAATCTTATTTTCAATCACGTAATTTCTTTTACTTCTGTTAGTCATATTAGATATAAACGTCCTCTTGCAAATACACATTTTTGGATGGAGGATGTCAATCCAAAATTTCTGCTAGCCTACAATTATTGAGAAACATTTTAGCAAGGCACTTATTAGTGATATCCAATCACTGTAATACGATTATGTCCTTCGGTTAGCAAATGTTTTTTTTTTCCCCCTGTTTGCTTACACCTGGAAAGTATGAAAAATGGCTGATATTTCCTTCAAACTTTGCTTTTGTGACCAGGATTTCTGAAATGTATCTATTTCCTTTGGGAAAACTGGTGTTGATGCATAATAGGAAAAAAATGACATGATTCAAAAGTAACATTTATTTATTTGAGGATAACATAAGTGAGACCACGAAAAATTTAGATGTGAGTAGGTTTTTTTTGTGATTTCCGCTTGTACTGTAGTGGCATCCAAAATTTAATATATCTTGGTGTAAGCATTCACCTTCCATCTCTGAGTATGTCCCCATGTTCTTGAATTTACCAAGATGAACATCAAGGACTTTAAGGGACATCCTGCAGCCCATTTTATCATAGATTTCACTAGGGTCTCAACAAGCCCTACATAGTTCTTTGCGATTCCCCAGGAAGTCGCGAACCACTGTGACAAGCTGTTTCATGTTGCTTTCTCTATCCTAATGAGCTACTTAGGGAATTCTTTGCACACTATGATCTTCTTTATTTGTGGTCTGACAGAGGGGGTACCAGTTTTGACTTTTGCCACAGACAGCTTAGAGAAGAAGTATTGAAGGTTGCAGACTCCTTATCTAGAGCTGTGACATGTTTTCATAAGGCTCAATTTTAAGTGCAATGGAGGAAACAATACTTTTCAGGTGTCCAGCATTGACTCCTATTTAATGTCGTTCTTCCCCACATTGAACTCTGTCCACTGTAGCCAGTCCTGCCTGTGGTGTCGATGCTGTCTCAAAGGCAAAGATAGCAGAAACTTGGTAGAGCTGCCTTGGAAATCCATCAGGAAGGCGCAATAACCTCCCAACTGCACTCTTCATATTTCAAGTCATCTAGCAAACTGCTACATTTCTCTTTGAGCTGCATCAAGTGAGCCAGGGGAAGAGATGGATACATGTTCCCATTATAAAGAAGCACAGCTTTGAGGCTCCTGGGTGAGCTGTCAAGGAAGAGGCACCACTTGCTGGGGTTACAGGTGATTCCAGTTGACCCAAACAGACCGGTTACATTGTGGCAGAAGCAAAGCCCTTCTTGATAAGTGAAAAAGCTTGAAACTGGTGATGCTTTCTCGGACCTGTGACTTACACACTTTCACCTAACAAATTCTACTGCTTGAGTCTCGACATCAAAAGCTCAGCATTGGACTTTGTTAGACCAAGAACTCTGATCAGGTCATTGAGGTCTTTATAGTTGGGTGAGTGTGGGTTTCTCTCCTCAGCTGCACCTCTGTAATCTGGATTAAACCTTTTCAATGTGAAATGTGTTCCCAGGCCATGCTAGGCAATGATAGTGATGATGCTACAGAGAAGTAATACTTTGACTTACTTTATTGGGGAGGTCTTACTGTTCCATCTAGCCAATTGGTAGAGTTTGTGCTTGTTTTGCTATACTTGACTATGCAGATAAATTTATTGTAAAACATAATGAATCTACTACATGCGAGTCTGCTGGAAGAATTTTGGAAACTTATTCTCCAAAATATGTGTTTGCTTGTGAACAGCACACTGAAAAAGGAATTCACTTTGCAACAAAAATTGTTATGAATATATTTTACAACAAATGAAAGTTTTCTTTGAATGAAGTTCAAAAAAATGTTGAACAAAAAGGCAGAGGTGAAAAGAAAATTGATTTATAGAGAAACTGTTGGTAAGTTTTTTTTACTTGTATTTGTTTTGTATTAGTGTTTAATTCTTTAATAACTTTTTTGTTTGTTTACAATCTTTTATTATTATTTTTCTGTTCAAAAAGAGAAAAAAAACCCGACCTGTTTGTGTATTTTTGGATGGTTTTAACTTGTTTTAAATAAAACGGATATAAATTGACTATAAACGAAATAAGCCTGTTAGAAATTAGCCTGAAATGTGACACGTGGGGCCGTATATATTAGTTAAAAATAAAAATCATCCTCAATAATGGCTAAAAGAATAGCTGAAATCACTCAGATATGCAGGACATTTGCACAATTTTTACATATTTTTATGTTCAGAAAAGAAAATACTCAAAAGAAAAGGAAAATAAAAAGCTTAATCACAGTTACCATGTCAGTTGTATTTGATTAAACTTATATATATTATTATTATTTAAAAATATTCATTGTGATACAGAAATTACCATGTTTCAGGATACAAGTCTAATTTAAGATGGCAAAGTGTAAATATAGGTTAAGGGTTAGGTGTGGGTGTGTAATTTTTGCCTGTTGATATTGGTTTCTTTATATGAGAACGTATCATCCTGTCGTCTTTTTTTTTTTTTTCATTATTTAGGGGCATATATAAGATACACTACAATACATTAGCATTTTTATTTTTATACAATACATTGGCATTTTTTTAAAGGTGCTTCAAATATGATTAAGTCATATTTTTATTTATGAAGATCTAAAATACTATATATTTATTAGTATACTAGATAGGGTATTGTTAAAATAAAATTAAAAATTTTGGAATTTAATTACGCATTTTCTTACTTTCTTATTTGTGATCAAATAATAAATATATAATAATGCAAATCTTTTAAATTAATTATGTTTTAAACTAAACAATGTAATGTCTACAAAAATGTTATTTCTTTTCTTTGAATTAATAAATCTTTACTTTTAGAAACTTAATAAATATATTTAGCTTTTCATGGACATGGGTCATTTAAAGATCTACAAATTCTCATTATTTTTTTAATAATTTTCATTTTACTGTGGGTGTTTTATTTGTTTCTTTTAAATGCCCAAAATATTTGGATAAGGATGTTTGGTTATGATACTCATTATTTTTTGAAGAAAGATATAGATATATATATATATATATATATATATATATATATATATATATATATATTGGAAAATAATGTTTTTTTTTAATTGTTTCAACCCAAGCAAGGCAACAATGCCACTAGAACACAATATGTTAGGGGAGTGAATGAGAATGAGAAGATTAAAAATGGGGAAGATTGAGGAAAGGACAAAAAAGCAACAAGTTTCAAGAAGACAGAAGATGGCAATTGATGTTGCATTTAAATTTATGAAGATTGCAGTTATCAGGGAAGCAAGTAAACAGAAGAGAGTTCCACAGGTAGGAAGTGCAAGAAAAAAAAAACTTTTATGGCAGAAGTGGCATTTGCATCCAGCTTGTTCAACAGTAAAATGGTGAGACCTAGTTGCCAATCTAGTAGCACCTAAATTTGTGTAGTCAGGGCACCAGAAAAAAAAATACTCATCCACGCAGTTGCCATGAAAATATTTGTAGAACAGACAGAGAGAAGCCATGTTACAGTGAGAAAGTGACTGGAGACAAGATTCCTGGTCAGGATCGATTGTATTGCAGGCCCCTCTTTGGATTTTGTCAAGAATTTCAAGATGTACAGCAGGACCAGATATGGCAACAGCATTCAATACCCTGATGAATGGTAGATTTATAAATTTGCAAGATGGATTCTGATGAGAAAAATTTTTTGCCACGACTCAGTGAACCAACCTTTCTCACGACGAAATAGCAATTGACTCAATATAGTTGCTCCACTTCATGTCAGCGGAAAATACAAGGTCAAGAAGGCATATTGTGTTTCTCTCCTAGAGTTCAGCAGCTTCAGTCATCCTGATGGTAGACAGAAAAGGTCATCTGCTTTTGTTTTCTTAAGAATAAACCTTTTAATTGTGCTCTAATATATTATTATAATAGGTGTACAAAAATATATTTACTACTTCCTAATTATTAAAGTGTTCTGTTGGTTAAATTATGGAAGAGACTGACATAAAATTAACTTAAAAAAACTTTATCTACCTCCTCGTCTTGAATATGAAAAATGAAGAGATGGGTTTACTTTTTTGTGCATGAGTTGAAGCTTTGTCATAACGCTTCTCAAAGGGCTACCAATATTAACAGAGCATTGAATGAAGGATTCACTTGTGATTGGACAGCACAGGTTTGTGAAGTGCCACATTTGGGATACATGTCTACAATTGACAATCACCATCTGAAAACACTAGTCAAACAAAACCCACCTGAAAACATCAGAGAAATGTCTCAGATAATCAGTGTTAGCATTTCAACAATACCGGACCATCTGAAAAAAGTTGGCAAGATGAAGAAACTCAATAAATGGGTTCCATATGAACTCAGTAAAAGTCAGATAGTTCAATGTTTTGATGTGTTTGATGCTGCATCTGTGAAATTCAAATGATCCATTTTTTGATGGAATAGTAACTTGTGAGAGAAATGGATCCTTTATGACAATCCTAAAGGACAAGCACAATGCCTTGATTATGATAATTGACCCAAACTCGTTCCAAAACCAAAATTGTATCAACAAAAGATTATGGTGACGGTCTGGTGATCTACCATTGGTGTTTTCCATTACAGCTTTCTGGAATTTAACCAGAGCATCACTGCCAAAGTTTACTGTCAATAACTAGATGAAATGCCCTTTCAATTAAGCAAAATGCGAGCGGCATTGGTTAATCAATGAGGTCCAGTTTGGCTTTATGACAATGCTCGGCACATATCAGGATGACACTACAGAAACTCACTGATTTGGAATCTGAGATTGTCACATCCAGCATATTTGCTTGATGTCTTGCCCACTGACTACCATTTTTTTCAAGCATCTTGACAGTTTTTTTTTAATTCAAATGATATTCCGTTGCAAAGAAGATGCAGAATCTGCATTCAAAGATTTCTTGGCATCCAAACTTTTAGAATTTTTTTGTAAATGCATAAATACTCTTGTCTTCAAGTCTATTCCCATCTGTTTGGATATTGAAAGTCAGAAGATCTTATTGTCTTGGGCAGAAGACTGGTCACGTTTTTACAGCTCGTTTGGGGGAGGTGCTTCTTGAAAAATCGACCTTTGAACACCGAAATTCCCTTCTCTCTATTTCAACTACAGAAAAGTAATAGTCTCACCTACTGCCTCTGGCCAGAAAATTTGGCCAAACATAGGAATAAACATTTGCCCATACCTCCTCCTACAAATTCCACCCCCAAAATGTTTATGACACCACAGGGAGAAGTCTAAGGAGAGTGGTAGGTGATTGGTGAATGATGAACATCCAAGCAACAGGAGCTCTCTATCTTTTCTGGGCACCAGTTCTAATGGCACACAGAGCCACTAAAAAACTTCCACATTTATATGTTGCAACAATGAAATGTTGAGGCATCTTTTTCAGTCTGGTTCATGTAAAGAAAGAGAATTTGTGCTTACTCAAAAAGGACAGACCCATAGTAGATTGGTTCATGGTTGGAAAACAAGTGTTCTAACCACTTGGCAATGCAAACGATCATTCATTAAACCTGTAGCAGTGGTGACTGAATCCTTCACTACTCTGTCATTTTTTTTTTATCATTTCACCCCAAGCAAGGTTTGAAGGCCACTACTATGCAAGGTGGGTGCAGAGAATGAAAGAGAAGACTGAGAATAGTGAGGATTGAGGAATGGACAAAAGATGAATGGGATTCAAGAAGGCAGAAGGGGGTGATTGATATTGAATTTAAATTTTTAAAGATTGCAGTTATCAAGGAAGCAAGTAAACAGAAGGGGGTTCCACAGGCAGGGATTGCGAGAAAAGAAACAGAGTAGAAGTGGTCGTTGCATTTAACTATTTCAACTGTAAAAGGGTGAGACCTAGATGCCAATCTATTTGCATGCTTAAATTCATGTATTCGGGGCATCAGGGAAAAAAGCCTGTCAGAGTAGTTGCCATGAAAATATTTCTAGAAAAGACAGAAGGAAGCCATATCATAATGGTGAGAAATTGACTGCAGTTGAGATGCCTGGTCAGGATCAATTATGTAACAAATCCTTCTTTGGATTTTGTCAAGAATCTCAAGATGTACAGATATGGCAACAGCATTTAATGCATAGATGAATGGTAGATTTGTAAATGTGCAACATGGGTTCTGATGAGAAACATTTTCTGGCATGATACAGTGACCAAACTTTCCTTACATTATTCGGACTATTGTCCTCATCTTTGTCACCATAATTATTACAACGTTTCGGCCGTTGTACGCTCCTGCCTTCTTCAGGTGATTGGAATGTCGAACTGAACCCTTTATTTTGTTCACTGGGGTAGAATATTCTATTTCCTCGTGCCATGTTTAATGGATGTCAGTTATCTCCTGTTAATTTCCTCTGAAAGTTCTCCACTGCCTTAGCCGGGTATTGAACTCACACTCTTCAAACGTCTTTATCCACTGTGCGATGTGTCCTTGTAATAAATATGAATATGTCGAACTGAACCCTTTATTTCGCTCACTGGGGTAAACTGTTCTAGTTTCACGTGCTGTGTTTTAATGGATGTCAGTTATCAGTTATCTCCTGTTAATTTCCCTCTGTAAGTTCTCCTCCGCCTTAACCGGGTACTGAACTCACGCTCTTTGGGTCCTGTCACTGGATCTAACCAACGCCTTTATCTGCCTTTAGTAATAAGGAGTGCCAGAGAAAAGCGATAATAACAACAAAAATTGCAATACTCAGTTAAGGCAGTGGAGAACTTTCAGAGGGAAATTAACAGGAGATAACTGACATCCATTAAACATGAAACGTGGAAGTGTCACTAGTATGCAAGGGATTACAGAGAGTGAAAGTAAGAGAAAAGACTGGGTATGAGCTGGGTGAAGAAAGGATAAAAAGAAGAACAGGGATCAAGGCAACAAAAGATGGCGATTGACATTTAAATATTTTGAATATTTTAGTTATCAGGGAAGCAATTAAGAGGAAGGAAGTTCCACTGTTGGGAAGAGAGAGAGAGAGAGAAGATGTTGGAGTAGAAGAGGCAGTTACATTTAACTGTTTTCACAGTAAAATGGTGGGACCGAGATGCCAATATAGTAGCACACTTAAATTCATGCTGTCGGGGCACCAGTGAAAATAGCTTGTCAGAGCAGATGCTTTTGTTATAAAATCACCAATTGGGTAATTTTTCATCCAATCAGATATTTTTTGTGTGCTCTCGAAATTTCTCCCGCTGTTGTTCTGGTAGCCTACCCATTGTAATATAAACCAGGATTCGTTCCAAAAATAGCCAGTAGAAGCAGAACTCAGTAGAACTCAGCAACTCACACGCGTCTACACAGACTATTCATTCTACTCGCTGCACACACGCACGCACACAGAACTTAAATATCATTCACCATCAGTTCTATGTAACAAGCCAAGTTGCAACAGCTCTGTTAGTTATATATAATCCACAACTGAATTACTACATGTTCTTCTGAAAGCATCATTCTATCTAATACAGAACTTTGAACATTCTTTTAGAAAACTTGTTTATTTACATTTAATCTTTCAGCTAACAGTTAAAGGGAAACTACTTCTCCTATCTTATTGTTTCACACATTACAAAAAATGTTTTGTATTTGTTGATTTTAATATATATTTTATCGTTGAAACAAAAATCGGTTTTCCATTGTTTTTCCTTGATACAAAAATGTATAATTGTTAAATGCTATTCAACACGCAGCCACATCAACCTTTTTCAACACAACCAGCATTTACATTGGTGACCGCCGACGTTCTTAAAAAGGGGTCTACTCGCAATACATTGGTAACCCCGACGCGTAAACAAAAAAAAATTGGCAAACCCGTCTTTTAAGGAAAATACAATATACAGTTGTTGATCGACGTAATTCAAGGAATATAAAAACACAAAAGAAGTGAAGTAAACCCTATTTTGTGCCAGCGTCAGAAAAGGATTGATGTACACAGTTTTAACTTGGCGCAAAAATTTTTTGTCCACCACGTGCGTTGAAAACATCTATCCGACATGGCTGATCAGAACGCCAGCGAGGCAACCATAATGTTAAACTTGCTAGTTTTTGACACGACGAACATCCATGTTTGGTTGGCTCAGCTAGAGGCTATTTTTCAAGCAAAAAAAATACAGTCACAGATGGTACGTTATGCCTATGTTGTGGAGAAACTGGCACCTGAAATTGCGTCCAATGTCTTGGATTTGTTGGACAGCGTCCCGACACATAACCCTTTCGACACACTGAAAGAGGCAATAATCTACAGGACAGGAAAGTCTCAGGAACACAGATGGAATGATTTATTCAACACGTTACAATTGCGAGATAGTAAGCCGTCACAACTACTGCGGAAAATGAGAAATTTGCTAGGCAAAAACGCAATGTCAGATTCACTATTTCGCAAGCTGTGGATGGATAAGTTGCCAACCCACACGACCCAAATCCTAGCAACACTACCCGAAGACTTAGACCTAGAAAAGACTGCAGAAATAGCAGACAAAATAAGTGATGCTGCAACTATCAGCAGTGTCAACGTTCCAGTGCCACACGACACGCTAAATGAGGACGTAGTCAACAAGCTTCAGCAACAGATTAACAAGCTATCTGCACAGATAGATCGTTTGTACAGAGAGCGATCGTCGTCAGCTCACAACTTATACAAGTCCCAACGACGTTCCCGATTTAACTCTCGGGGAAGAAACGATACGTATTGCTGGTATCATCGCAAATTTGGTCAAGCAGCTAGAAAATGTACCAAACCGTGCAGTTTCAAACAGCAATTGGATTCTACATCGAACCAGAAGACGGGAAATGCCAGTCCCAACAGAGCATGAAGACGGCGTCTGCTGTTGGGGTAGAAAACGCCAACCATCTATTTTACGTCAGAGACAGAAACTCCGACCAATTGTTTCTCGTAGACACAGGTGCACAGGTTAGTGTGATCCCACCTAGTCCCGGTTTTCCCAACACAAGATCTTCAGTCACCTTACGTGCTGCTAACGGTTCACAAATACGGACCTTTGGTCAAGTATCGATGACTTTGGACATAGGCCTGAGGAGAACATTCCAATGGTTATTCACAGTAGCAGAAGTCAAGTTCCCCATCCTAGGCGCAGACTTCTTAGCACACTACAAACTTATTGTGGACATATCAAAATGCTCACTTTTAGATCAAACCACGAAACTTACAAATTATGGAATTACTTCAACCCTTATCTTCCGCTAAATTGTGTGTAGCCTTATCAGTGGACAATCCTCTTAAGAGTGTGTTGGATAAGTTTCCTTCGCTTGTCCGCCCTTTCACTTATACTGAAATGGTGAAGCACCACACCGTACATAAAATTCAAACATCTGGCTCACCAGTTTCTTCCAAGCCGCGCTGGTTAAGCCCTGAAAAGTACAAACTAGCGCGTGCGGAATTCCAGCATATGTTAGACCTGGGAATAATTCGCCTGTCATCTAGCTCTTTTGCGTCACCGCTCCACATGGTACCTAAGGCGCAAGAGGGAGCTTGGAGACCCTGTGGAGATTATCGAAGACTAAACACACAAACAGTACCCAATAAATATCCTGTGCCGAACTTAGCAGATTTCGCAATTTCTCTGCAAGGTGCGAAAGTGTTCACCAAAATTGATCTGAGAAAAGCGTTCTATCAGATTCTAGTAGCCGATGAAGACGTGCATAAGACAGCAATAACAACGCCCTTTCGCCTTTATGAGTTTCTGCGAATGCCTTTCGGGCTTCGGAACGCTGCACAGTCTTTTCAACGATTGGTCGATGAAGCACTTCGCGGTTTAAATCACTCGTTCGCTTAAATCGACGACCTAGTGGCAAGTGCTAATATGGACGACCACGTGCGTCACGTGACACAAGTTTTTGAGCGTCTAGAGCACTTCGGTTTGAAAATAAACCCGGATAAAAAGTCTATTCGCTGTTTCCAAACTTAACTTTCTCAGATACGTAATTGATGAATCAGGAATCACACCGATTCCAGAAAAAGTGACAGCAGTAAAAACTTTCCGCAACCAACTACACTTCGTCAACACCTCGGTTTAATAAACTATTATCGTCAGTTTATTCCGAATTGTTCACAAATTTTAGCACCCCTAACCAACCTACTTCGAAGTCAAAGAAAAAAAACATCACAATAACACTAACTGGAAGCTCTTACTGCTTTCATTAATTCACGCAATGCTTTAGCGAACTTCACGAAGCTAACTTACTTACGCGATGACAACACAACAAATCTTTCGTTAACTACTGATGTGTCATCGGAAGCGATTGGAGCTGTTTTACATCAATACTCAGAGAAACAAACCACTCCAATTTCTTTTTTATTGGTTAAGCTTACTTCAACCCCCAACAAATATTGTACTTTTTCTCGCGAGATATCTTTCTATAAAACATTTTAGACATATTTTCGAAGGTCGAAACTTCACTGTTTTCACCAATCGCAAACCTTTAGTTTTCGCCCTCCATACAAAATCAGATAGTATAATCCACGCGATTATAGACAGCTGGATTTCATATCGCAATTTACTACTGATATACGGCACATAGCAGGCAACGACAACATTGTCGCCGATACACTGTCGTGAGCTTCCTTACACAGTACCACTGAAGAAAAGCTGGATATGGAAATTTTAGCAGACGAACAAGTAAGAGCCGTCACTCTATTTAACTCATTGCAAGATTCGTCATTGAAAATTGAACAAAAACCCTTGCCTTTCAGTGCAAATTTGATCGCCTGTGACACAAGCACTTCCAATCCCAGACCTTTGGTACCCGTCAGCATGCGAAGGAAGATTTTCAATCATTTTCACTCATTTTCACACCCCGGTCGCAAAGCTAAAAAAAAATGATTTCCGAACGCTTTGTCTGGCCTAACATGAACAGGGACATTAAAAACTGGACTCAGTGTTGTATTACTTGCCAACATACTAAAATCCATCGTCATACCAAGTCACCGCCTGGTAATTTCACCACGCCAGACGGCCGTTTCCGTCATCTACACGTCGACTTGGTGGGTCCATTACCGGAAGCCCACGGACATCAATACATTCTCACAATAATCGACAGATTTTCTAGATGGCCAGTTGCAATTCCTCTCCAATCTACGACCACTGAATCTGTTGCCAAGGCTATACTGAAAAACTGGATCTCGTTTTTGAATGCCCATCAGTGATAACAACAGATCGTGGCCCACAATTCCAGTCAACACTTTTTAAGGAATTCATAAATCTTCTTGGAGTGAGACATATCTACCACAGCATAGCACCCTTGTTCTAATGGCCTTGTTGAACGTTTTCACCGCCAGCTAAAGGCCGCATTAACTAGCTCCAATGCTAATAACCAATTATCCTGGATGGACAATTTACCCCTGGTAATGCTTTCACTCTGGTCACAAGTTAAGGAGGACCTTCAATGTTCACCAGCTGACCTTGTTTTTGGACAACCATTGGTTTTGCCAGGACAATTTCTGTCTGATAGCTCAGCCTCAGACCCTTTTATCTTTTATCCAATATTTACAGAGTAGGATGTCTACTTAGCCTTTACGCCTACTCAGTTTCAAACTAAGGATATCTTTGTTCCTACCTTTTTGAACAAGTGCGACTTTGTCTTTATTCGACAAGATGCAGTTAGAAAGCCACTCACCCCGAGTTACTCAGGTCGGTTTCGCGTCCTTGCTCGGCATAATAAATTCTATACCGTTCAACTTCCTAGTGGAGGATCCAACATTTTGATTGATCGCCTTAAGGCAGCTTACATAGAACGGACTACTGAACCCAACCAAACATCGCAATCACCGACATCACCGAGCAATATACAACAGCAACCTGAAACACCTGCACACCAATATACAAAGAAAGGAAGAGAGGTCCATTGGCCTCGCAAGTTTAAAAGTTCCATCACATATTGAAAAAAACTGTTTCCATCACCTTTTTCCAATCTGGGGGGAGTGATGTAGCGATTACTACTATGTTTGACATGCCTACATTTTTCTCAACTGTGATTGGTCAAATAATAAATACTAACTATCACAGGACAATTTACTGATCGCATTCACCACACTGAAATTTTTTTCCTACTGTTAATTCACAAACATGCTTTTGTTATAAAATCACCGATTGGGTAATTTTTCATCCAATCAGATATTTTTTGTGTGCTCTCGAAATTTCTCCTGCTGTTGTCCTGGGAGCCTACCCATGGTAATATAAACCAGGATTAGTTCCAAAAATAGCCAGTAGAAGCAGAACTCAGTAGAACTCAGCAACTCACACGCGTCTACACAGACTATTCATTCTACTCACTGCACGCACGTACGCACACAGAACTTAAATATCATTCACCATCAGTTCTATGTAACAAGCCAAGTTGCAACAGCTCTGTTAGTTATATATAATCCACAACAAGAATAATTACATGTTCTGATGAAAACATCATTCTATCTAATACAGAACTTTGAACATTCTTTCAGAAAACTTGTTTATTTACATTTAATCTTTCAGCTAACAGATAAAGGGAAACTACTTCTCCTTTCATTATTGTTTCACACATTACAAAAAATGTTTTGTATTTGTTGATTTTAATATATATTTTATCGTTGAAACAAAAATCGGTTTTCCATTGTTTTTCCTTAATTCAAAAATGTATAATTGTTAAATGCTATTCAACACGCAGCCACATCAACTTTTTTCAACACAACCAGCATTTACATATTCATTATTATTATTTTATTCATAGATTTTAATTCATTTTCTTATTAAGTGAATATATTTTTATAATAAAAGCTATTTTTTATGATTCCAACAGAATTGTTATCTTGCGTAAGTGTTATGTACACAAAAAAAGAAAAAATTGTGCAAACTTGTTTTGTAAATATTGTACTCTGCATTATTATCACTACGCCACTTAATAAATGTATGATTATTTTCCTTTCATTCTGATAAAGTCATGAGGGTTCATGTGATAGCCGGTGAGTGACGTCAGGGGATAGCGTGACGAAGGGCAGTTGTGATGTAAAGTCCAGAGAAGAAGAATGTCCTTAGGCCACAGTGGTAGATCTTGCAGGAAAAACCACATGGCCTCACCAGGTTTGTAGATAAACTGCTGTACCTCCAGTTTTCCCTTCCGAAAATATTACAAGTAACGTTCTCCTTTCTTTTTACACACTGCTTGTTGTTGCATACATGTTATAATTTGTGTGTGTGGGACAAATGTACATATGCATATGTCCAACTTAGCATTATAAAATTCTCTCTTAGAACAAAGCATGTTTGTCATTCCTTTTCCTTTCAGCTACCCCGTGCCATTCGTAAAATATGATGTTATATTAAGGATATAATAATACGCATAATAAGGGAAATGAAAATGGGAGAATAAACCTTTCTTCCATATTTCCCCCATTAATGGAAAGAATGTATTTCTTTTTTTTTTTATTCATCATTATTTTATCTATTGATTTCATTTCAATTTCCAACAGAAGTAAGTGAATATATTTTTATAATAATAGTTGTTTTTTTATGAGCTCAACAGAATTGTTATCTTGCCCAAGTGTTTGGCACACAAAGGAACATTTTGTGCAAGCGTGTCTTCTAAATGTTGTATTCTATATTATTATTATTTTTTAAGTCATTTAATAAATGCAAATTTCTTAAGATTTCAAACTTGAATAAGAATCTTGTATTTTTCATTTGCACCATTTAAAATACTTGGGATATGAGACTTGACCTTCTCTCTTTTCCTTTCTTTCCCAATAATCCTTTGACTATTAAAATTATTAAATTTTGATTACTACAAATTTTTTGCATTGATTGTAATTATTCAGGTTAACAAAGAAAGAAAGATGACTAAAATTGATCTTCTTAAAAATGCAGTTATAAATTTATAAAGAGACGTTTCATGATTTTTATTCTTTTTTTCAAAATTGTTTTCATTTTATTTTCTATAATCATAAAAATAGTTAATTTAAAGTCAGTTCTGTTCAATTTGGTGAAGTTTAAAAATATAGCTATCGTTTCGGTAAGCGAAATACTTGATATATAGAATTAAATTGAAAAAAAAAAAGAAAGAAAAGAAAGAACAAATTCTAATGAATACTTGGGCTAAAAATGCTGTTTTGGTTAATTTTAATTTTCAAATAAATCAGAAAATTTGGCGCGAATGACGTCATCAAAGTACGAGTCACGTGACCCAAAATGGCCGATATGCGATAGCAGAGAAGTGACGATATTTGATTTAGGACAGAAAAAGAAAAGAAAAATACTGATTTTTTTTTTTTTTTATCCTGCTTAGATTTTTACTTGTTTATTCCCCCTTTCGTAAGTTTAGTAATCTCTCCCTGCATGAAACGTACGATTAGCCTTAAAAAGTGCTGATGTGTCCATCGTATAGTAAAAAGTTAATTAAGGCGTTGTCAAGTGGTTGTCATTGGTAATTAATTAATAGCGACTTCTTCTTAAACTTTATTTTATTTAAGGAACTAATGAAGTTCTTTATCACTAATTAGTAATAAGCAAATATAAATTATTTAAGATTTTGTTAAAATTCATTTATTCTTCGACTAATCCAGAGATATACTGATGAACTCAGGAAGGAAAAGAAAAGCGTAAGTTTTCTCTCCTTGTTTTGTTAAAGAAAGAAAATATTATTCAGCAAAAAAATTATTTCTGTAAAGAAGAAAAATAATCGCAAAAAAAATGTCTTTTTATCCCATTCGTAGTTTACAATAGAAATCTAAAGCGAATTTAAAAGCAGAAACAAAGTGTAAAAATCTGAAAACCTCTTCCCTACAGGACAATTTACGATATTGTGTTCATCATAAAATTGATCTATCTTTTCTACAGAACTTTAAATTTAAATTACCAGGAAAAAGACAAGGCTTTTATTTAATCTTTTTTTTATATTAAATTACTGCGTGTTGCTGTTAATTATTTGAGATTTTTATCACGCCTGTCAAAGAAAAGCCGTTTTTAGATTTGTTGAATAATGAAAAAAAGAAAAACCAAAGTCAAAAATGCTTATTTTAAATTTAAAAATATGTTTATTCTTTGATTTGTTCATATAAAATTCACCCAAGCCCCCAAAAGAGAAAATAATTGTTGACAATAAATATGACACTTAGTGTCCGTTTATTTACTTTTGCTAAATTCAAAATAAAATTTGATCTTTATTCTGTTCCCTTCAATATTAAAATAAACAAACAAAAAAACTATTTTCCTATTCTATTTCTTCTCTCGACAAATCAAACTTGGGATTTAACAATTAAAATTTCATTTTTTTGTCTTTATTATTTAAGGAGGGGTCTCTTGTTAAATTGAAAATGTGTCCGACCGAAGTTAATGAGAAAATAAGCATTAAGTAATTTTTTTTTTTTGTAGACTTATCCATTATTAATTTTTTCCCAACTTTTTGTAACAGTAAGCTTCCTTTTCTTAAAAAAATCCAATATTTGTTATACTGGCAGGTGTCTGTTTATTTTCGTTGTTCTTTTAAATTCAAACTACTTTCTTTCTATGGCTCACCCAAGGAAGGTTGTTTTCTTTTAAAAACTTATTAAAGTGCTGTTGTTGACATTATTGTTGGTACAACGTTTTTGGCTGACTCCTTCTACGGCCTTCATCTGGACATCGTATCCTGAAACATTTTTTTTTTCTGACGGTATTTTCCACCCAAACTTAGAACGATTACAAAAAGATAGATACCCCACACCACATTCATACTGTCTGTCTGTACACTTTGTGGAAGGCCGTCGAATAGACCGGTCGAAATTGTAAAATGCGGAAAAATAATATAATCTTTTTAGAACTGATAAAAAAATATATGCACGTTTTAATTATTTTCATAAAATCAAAACAACTCTAGTTAAAAAAAAAAAAAAAAGTTTTTGTGTTAAACTCACTCAAACAAAAAAGTCATTTGTTTTTTTTATAGGTGACTGTTTCACTTTTGGGTAGCAGACAACTTCCTCTTTTTTTTTTTTTATTTTGTTTCCGGGACAATATAAAATGATAATTTATAAAAAAAATAAAAATAAAATTTTTTTAAAAATCCTCCACCCGTTAAATAAAAGTAGCCTTTTAACAAGATTTCATTTTTGTTTTAAAATAATTCTCAGTCTTTTTTTGCTTTAATTTTCTCTCTTTTTAAATATTTTATGTAGGTATCCACCCAACACCAAAATGATCTTTAATGTTTAAAATGTATTTTTAAAATGAAATAGCTTTCTTGAAACTTTTATTTTAGTTTTTTTAATTCCAAGCTAATAGATTAAATTTAATATTTCCAATAAGCAAAATACTTTGTTGGGTTTCAAATCGAATTTAAACTGATTGGAATGTTCTGTTTTTTTGTGGGGGTGGGGGTGGGGGGTAATCACTAAAATTGGCCATATTGACAAATCTGTCAGCACAATTCTCCTTATTAAAAAATCTTTCAAAAATCTACTTTGCTGAAACTTTATTTTAGGAAGATGGACTGATTTAAAGTTTAATTAATCTGAATTAAAACAAATATTACTTATCTCAGACAATCATTTTAACACAGAGGTGGGTGTTTTTATGAGGTGTGAACAGATCTATTGATATATTTGGCATTTTTAGGTAAAGGACACATAACTGTAAAAATTACTTGAATACAACGTGAATGCCGTTTTATATAATTTTTTTTAACTACTCGGTGATCTTAAAAGTTTAGGAAAATATTCCAAGTAATCTAATTTTTTTATTGAATTTTAGGTAATTTATGAATTATTTAAAATTTTTAAAAAATGAAAACAATTTTTGTAAAAATTCATTATTTATCAAGAAAAAAAATTTTTTTTTTAGATAGTAGTGTTCATAATATATCTTATTCATAAAAGCAATTGAAATCTTTTCTAATTAAATAATGTCTTGGTTTTATTGTATTTTTTATTTTATGATTCATAGATTTTCTGTAACTGGAGATCCTGTTTGACAAAAATTTTTTTATTTATATCAGGTACCTCCAAAACTTTGCCAAAAACTAGCATATGAAAAAAGGCCTGAAACTTGATAAAAACAAAGTTTTATTGTGAAAATGTTTGTTATTATCAAGAGGAAAGACCAAAGTATTATATTTTATTAAATTTTTTAATCCTTTCTAGCACATTTAAAATTTTGATTAAAAATCTTGTTTTTCTTGCATGGTGGGCCAAAGATTAGTATGGGAAATTTATTTTTATATATATATATATAATTTTTTTTTTTTTTTTTTTTTTTTAAACAAATTGTTTTGGAAATTCTTGTAAAAATCAAATAATTTTCAGATTTTAATGAAATTTTCAGGACTTATTCTCAACTGCAAGAAACTATTTTTGAAATTTTATTTTAGAAAATCTTGGTAAAGATATTTTTTTTTATATCTGTAACCCCACTTACTAATTTTATGAAATTTCAAGAAATTAAATTTGTACCCTCTTCATATTTATATTAGTTAAAAGCAACAGTCCTTGGAGAACTTAAATCATTTGTTTTTATCAAACAGAAACACCATTTACCGAAAATATTCTCTGAATTGTAAAATAAAAAAAAATACAATAAAACTATGATATTATTTAATTGGTAAAGTTTTTAATTGCTTTTATAAATAAGGTATATTAAAGAAACTATTGTCTTAAAAAAATTTTTCGATGAATAATGAAGACTTGTTTTCATTTATAAAAATTTTAATTAGAATAATTTAAGTTTTAAATCTTTTAAAATTCAGTATTAATTTTACTCTTTTAGATATTAAGTAAAGCTATATTTACTAATTATATATGGAAAAGCATTGTACAAATCATCATACACCATTTTAAAAAGAATTTTGAATTTTTTTTTTGTATGTGTATAAAAGTGCAAATTTTTGTAGATATGGAAGCTCATATATGACATTATCAGAAAATCAGAGCAATAACTATAGTAAATTTAAGGCCAGAAAGTATCTAAAAGTCAATGAAACATTAGATTACTGAGTACTTCGAAATTATATATTAAAGACGCTCTTGTTATAATTATTTTTTATGGCTAACGCCTCCATGGTGCAATGTTCTGTCAAACATGTCAACAGCTTAAATAAACATTTGTCGCTGTGTTAAAAAAATGCATTTCTGCAGTATTTTAAACTTAAAGTAAATATTGTTTCAAATCAGATTAATTATACTTGAAATCAGCTAATATTTCTCAAAGTTTCAGAAACGTACATTTTATTTTTAGAAATTTTTTTAATTACAATGTGATGAAAGTCAACTAAAAAATGGTGCTAACCCAGTCAATTTAAATTAGTTTTTGAAATACAGCGAAGTACTTTGCTTAATGGAAATATTAAATTTAATCTATTAGTTTGAAATTAAAACTAAAATAAAGGCTTCAATGTGAGAGTGTCTGTTCATGCCTTTGCTGTGTAAAGGTCTCATCTGATTGTCAAGATGCATCAAGGCTGCTCAACCAGTACTTGAGATATTCAAAGTGGATGGATACTTACCAGACATATTGCATGCATTTTTACAGAAATATTGAATTCACATTTTTTATTTATTTTTTGTTTTTTTATTCTTGTAACTTAATATATTTTTTATGAAAATTTCTTTTTCTTTGATGTTCTGGAGATAGAATCCTTATTTTATGGCCATTTTCTTTTTGCCATATGTCTAAGCCACCATAATTGTGGTATCACATTTCCTTTTGTTTTGAACATTTCACCCCAAGTGATAAAGCCATTAAGATTCAAAGGGGTGTCTACTGGGAGTGAAAGGGAATGAAAATACTTTAGAATGAACTGTAAACTCAGTTCCAAACAGGAAACAATGGATAAACCTCTACTCCTGTTCAAAAGACTTGGGAGGAGTATGAACTGGGCGATAGGTAAACCTATGTTGAAGGAAAATAAATGATATAATGGAATATGCATACACCTGTGTTCCCTCTCACTGGAATATGATTGGCTGATGTCAGTCATAAATACAGACTGACGGAGAGACCAAGAGGAGGTAAAGTCATTGACGATGTCATTGGTCTACACCTATTGCCTAGTTGATTACTGCTACCGTGTACTACTAGGTTATAGTAGCCAAAACCACTTAGCTACATCGATCAAATATATCCCTTTCCGGGATATCAATAGACATATAAATAGAATTTTAGTGTTTAGATGGAGATGTGTAGTTAAATGAAGTTATATTCTTCTGATGTCGTTTGTACAACAGCAAATGCTGCTTTTCAATATGCTGTTCCTGAATTACCACACACATCACCAACGTAAAAATCACTCCGCATTTCACAGCTTCAGCCCTCTTTTGTTATGCTAACACCATGGCCGACTAACCAATTAGCGTTCTTCGCTCTGTCCTCACTCACACAGTCAAATGGCATCCTCCAGTCCGACCAATCAGCACGTATAAAAGCCAATGTTACAGAATAGACATTTTTTGAATAATCTAAAGTGTTTGTGTGGTTGTGGGTGGGGTGTTAGTAATCATGCCATTTTCAAGAAACAAAACGCCGCTGCTAGGTGTCATGTATTGAGGTAAGGAACTTATTTTTCTTTGCACCAGATGCAAGCCACTCAGACTCGCTTACTTCTACGTAATTGTTCCCCACAAGATGTTATAAGTATAGAGTTGAAGTAGACTTTAGAAGGAACCATAAACCCAACCCTAAACAAGAAACAATGGATCAACCTCTACTCCTGTTCAAAAGACTAGGGAGGAGTGTGAACTGGGCGATAGGTGAATCTATCTACTTCTATATCTTTTTTAAATTGTTTTTTATTTTCTCTCCCAACTTCCATTCATTTAATATTGCAATATTTGTGATTGGCACGTTCAATGCCAGATCCAGTTTATTGAATGGTAGTCTGACATTCTGAGATGACATGCATCTAAAACAGTATATAAGAAATAAGGATGCAGGAATTCAATCAGAAACAATTTCTGGTATTTACCAAAAAGCTTTATAGAACATGAACATTGTGTTCCACATTTCTTCCTGCTTGTTTTAAAAAAAAATCATTCTGTCTTTTACCCGAATTTAACCAACAATCACTGGTGCTTGTTTAAAATACCTAATGAACTGACAAGCCCAAAAACTATCAATTCAATAAACAACAAAAAGGTTTAGATACAAACAGAAATATTTAAAAATCTTTGCACAAGCAACTATTTTAAAAAACAAAAACAATGGAAAGTCAGTGTTTCCCTTTTTTTATTTTTTTAAATGCATAATTTTGTTTTGATGTGGTCTTGAATTTGTATAGCTTTATTTTTCTTTTTAAAGCTAGCATGATGTAATTTCTTGACTCTTGAATATACCAACTTTTCTCTGAAATTTCAAATCGGGTCAAATGTTTGCTTATTTAAATTTTTCTCACTGGAGTCGATCCTTCAAATCTACAAATCAATCATTCACCCTTGCATGGAGTATTGCTGCCATATATGGTCTGGTGCCCCTTATGTTTGTCTCAAAGTTCTAAGATAAGATCCAGAGACAGATATGCAACGTAATTGGCCCTGATCTGGCATCTCGTCTGCAGTCGCTCTCTCACAGACGTGCCGTCACCTCCCTCTGTCTTTTTTACAAATACTTTCATGGTAACTGCTCCAACAAGCTGCTTTCGCTGGTTCCCAGACTTCATGAATTTAAGCATTCAACTAGGCTGGCATCTCACTCACACCCTTTCACTGTCGAAACTGTTAAATGTAACCATCTCTTCTACTCCAATAGCTTCATGTCTCTCACCTTTCGCCTGTGGAACTCTCTTCCCCTCTTCCTGTTTCCCTGATAGCTATAATCTCCAACTATTCAAATGTAATGTCAATTGACATCTCCAGATGCCTTGATCTATCTCCTAACCTTCTCTTCATCTTTTCTTCTATCACTCCTATTTGCTCTTGCTCCAACTCTCTGTAACCCTTTGCGTGCTAGTGGCTTCCAGCCTTGCCTGGGGTGAAACGCTTAAAAAAAAAACTTCCTTGATATGATTTGTATTCTATTTACTCTGATGAGGAAACTGATTTTATTTGTTTAAGTGATTGGTATAAAGGTGTCACTATTTTCTATTATGCTATATTTACCAACTGTTGTAAGAATGGAATATGTTAAAAACCATTAAGGAAGCATAATAAACAGTTTGTAGTGTCAAATTTATACTAATCAGTTACAGTTTTAGGTGACTTTCCAGTAAAAGTTACTGTAGTACTCATCAGGATTTTGTGAACAAAATAATACACTAATTATAATATTTTGCACATTTTATAATGGAATTAACATAAATAGCTTCTTTATGAATACAAATTAGATAAATGTGCCACTCTTTAGGTTAAAAGGACATTGTATATAGTTTGAGGAATGAATTGCTCTATGCTGGAAGTGGGTTGTTAGAGTGCATCGCCATTTACGGTAGGTCACAAATGCCCTGGTAGATATTATAGTAGCACCGGCAAAAAGGTCGATGTCTATTACTACTCAGCTGTCCTAACTTTGTGTTATATAGGAATAAAGTGTCACTGCTGACACTAGTGTTTGAACGTAGATCGCAAGTAAACAAACACAGGCGATCTCATTATTGAATTAGATAGATCACGTGACCATAGCGGAAATGCATATATAGAGGAAGTCACGTGACATATGAGATATTCAATTTCTTCTCTATTACTATTCAGACCACTATTCTCTTCTCAATACACAAAGTACTATTACTACGAGTATTATTCTAAGACATCTGATGTGAGTAATATTCATTGGCATATTATAATTGGTATCTGCAATTACAAAGTCCTACTACATTGGTATTGACAAAGTATCCAGCAAGTATACGTTGTCATCATAACAGTGACAACAAATGTCCGATTTGACAACATGACATTTTGAAATCTTGATTTGAAGCTAACTTTTTTGTCTGTGTGTGTATATGTACTTTCAGACATAACCTGACATGTCATAACCGATTGAGCCATGGAGGATCGTTCGGTTTAGGCACGTCAGGCTAAATGACGGTTCCGTATAGGATACAGGTTCGAATCCTGTCGGAGTCCGAATATTTTCTATGAAAATTTCTCGGACATTCAGGCTGGTAAATGTCATTTAATACTGTTTATTATAAAACAGAGCATTTACTTAAATATTTGTATCTATAAAAAGAATGTATAAACATAAAAATGTCTTAAAATAATTGTCGGACTTTGTCCATTTCATATATATATATATATATATATATATATATATATATATATATATATATATATATATATATATATTATAATGTTAATGTAATGGGCACATGGCTTTCTAATCATGAGATCCGGGTGTTAATCTCACCATGGTCAATTTATCAGGAAGGTGACTTCTTGATTTTATCAGTTTGGTGGAGGCAATCACAGAGTGTGGCACCATTGTTTGGAAAGTGCCTAAAAACCATCCCATGGTTTGACCCACACTCTGTATGTGAAACACTTGGTTAGACAGAACTCTTTGGGAGCTGTTGATGATTTGTGCTGGCACAAAGTCACAAGTCATTGTGACCGAGGGTTTGAGTGTGCTGGCCTTGTTCGTTCATACTGTTGATCATACTAGATAACTCGCACTCTCTGTTACTTTGAAAAAATTACAATTATTCATATTTATTCTGATAGAAGATTTAGGATAATTTTTCTTCTTTTTTCATTGTGCTAGTGTCACTTTGACAGAATTGGTTAAGAAACTTATTTCAACAAGAGACAAATAACATAATTTGTTTAATTTTTAGGCTTTTTCCTTGTTTTTGTAATTATCTCATGAACCTGATGCTAATCTAAACAAAGATGCTATAAAATTTTGGTGAGGGATGAATAAAAAAAAATTGATATCATTATGTACGACCAAAAAGTCTATCTTTTTTTTCTCTCTCTCTCTCCCCATTTTTTTTATGTTAGGGGGGAACTATTGTTCAACCAATACAAGGCTCAAGAGCTACTCAAGATAGAGAGTTACTGAATAAAGTAGATTTGAAGTATAAGAGGATGATGTAAGAAATAAAGTTTATAATGATATGTAGGATAGATAAAGATTGACTGAAGACTTGAAGAGGTTAAGTTTGTAGTGATAGGGGAAGTATCCACTTGGGAGTCTGTTCCACAATGCAGCAACTCTTGTGAGAGGCTTAGCTCATCTATAAAATACTTAATTGGATGAATGTGGAAGAGCCACCATCTTGTTATCATAGGGACATGGCTTGCTAAAGTTTTCAATCATCCGCTCTTTTCAGACTTTTTTTTATTTTTGTCAAAACATCTTGTGGTAGGACAGAACGTTCCCTAGGGTATTAGTGCTAAGGGGATATAAGTAGCCTCAACTGAAATTTGAACTTTGCTTGCCAATTTTATTTTCTGTACTGTTATGCTACCTCATACATTTATATTAGTATATATCTAAAATGCAGGGAGAAGGGGATGTTATTCTTGGGCTAAACTACTGCACAACCCATGGTAACTGATGGAACCTCTGTGGTATGATAATACACCCACACTCTACACACTTTCCTTCCAAGCACTACTATAAACAACGGAAATGAGCAAAAATGTTATAACTTAGTATGTGTGTTCACAACAGAGTTCAAAATTAATGTGACAGGCAATTTCACTCTGTATACTTTAATTCTGTTACTATAGCAACAGTCTTGATGCTTTTTGAGTAGACCCTGCATATATCGTGTGGGTGTGTGTTTTTAAGACTTATGTTTTTATGAAACTTACATTGCCTGCTGTCAAATTACAGGTTGTCACCCCCCCCTACCAAATTGTCATAATTTAAATTGTGAGTATCTGAGTAACTACATGTCCTAGGCAAGGAAAATAAAATAGGCTTCTTGTTAAACAGTAAAAGATTTATTTATCAAAATTTGAACAAGATATTATTAAAGAGATGTAGATTTTATAATCAATTTCACAAATGTTCAATATCTGTGACACGTTAAGTCAGTAGTCCAGCTCCTGCTAAACACGATGTAGCATGTCTTGTGTAGCATTATCCAGTGCCTCAGTGATTCTCTGCATAAGTTTCTCTAGGCTTGTAGAAATAGTGGGGATACAGACCTATCCTTTCACATAGCCCTACAGAAAAAAAATCACAAGGTATCAAGTCGGGTGAACAGGGTGGCCATTTCAACAACACATTGTCATTATCACTGGCATGCCCGATCCGTCTTCCTGGTAGATTCTTGATGGGATAAGTTTGCACAGTCAACTTAGTTTTTATACATTTTGTAAAAATTTGAGATCATATGAACAAGAATTGGCTATGTTATTAGACTACAAAATGATGTTAATTTTTGCAGGTAGGGGGTACCCTGTATAACATAAAATTATAAAAAACATACAATATAAAATATATATTAATTTAGTTTATTTCAGCTCTATATAATATTAAGCACCTTCACGGCACATTTCATAAAAGCAGGCAGTTACTAATTATAAGTTTGTTTCAATCGTGGCCTGACGATTGCATCTAGCATGAAACAGACTGTCGCCTCTAAGTGTTGACTTCTATGTTCCCTTTTATATTTACACACACTCTATCTCTGATATTGAGCACTTTATCCCATAAATATAGCACACCTTAAGACTATATTTATATATATATATATATATATATATATATATATAGTATTACACTATATATATATATAGTATTACACTATATATATATATAGTATTACACTATATATATATATAGTATTACACTATATATATATATAGTATTACACTATATATATATATAGTATTACACTATATATATATATAGTATTACACTATATATATAGTATTACACTATATATATATAGTATTACACTATATATATATAGTATTACACTATATATATATATAGTATTACACTATATATATATAGTATTACACTATATATAGTTACACTATATATATATAGAGAGAGAGAGAGTTACACTATATATATATATATATATATATATATATATATATATATATAGTTACACTATATATATATAGTTACACTATATATATATATATATATATATATATATATATATATATATAGAGTTACACTATATATATATATATATAGAGAGAGAGAGAGTTACACTATATATATATATATATATAATTACACAATATATTCAATGGGATGTCAATTTTATAAACTGATTTCAGAAACCTTTACAAATGTTCGATATGCGAACCACTTGTGACACGACACATGTCAAGTAGGTAGTCCAGCTCCTGCCAAACACGCTGTAGCATGTCCTGCTTAACAATCCCCAGCGCCTCAGTAATTCTTTGTTTAAGTTCCTCTTGGCTTGTCGGAAGAGTGGGATATAGACCTGTTATTTCACATAGCCCCATAGAAAAAATCAGATTTTGTCAAGTCAGGTGAACATAGTGGCCATTTCAAAAGTACATTGTCATTATCACTGGAAAATTGTTATTAGACTGCAAAATGATGTTAATTTTTGCAGGTAGGGGGTACCCTGTATAACATAAAATTATAAAAAACATACAATATAAAATATATATTAATTTAGTTTATTTCAGCTCTATATAATATTAAGCACCTTCACGGCACATTTCATAAAAGCAGGCAGTTACTAATTATAAGTTTGTTTCAATCGTGGCCTGACGATTGCATCTAGCATGAAACAGACTGTCGCCTCTAAGTGTTGACTTCTATGTTCCCTTTTATATTTACACACACTCTATCTCTGATATTGAGCACTTTATCCCATAAATATAGCACACCTTAAGACTATATTTATATATATATATATATATATATATATATATATATATATATATATATATATAGTATTACACTATATATATATATAGTATTACACTATATATATATATAGTATTACACTATATATATATATAGTATTACACTATATATATATATAGTATTACACTATATATATATATAGTATTACACTATATATATATATAGTATTACACTATATATATATATAGTATTACACTATATATATATATAGTATTACACTATATATATATAGTATTACACTATATATATATAGTATTACACTATATATAGTTACACTATATATATATATATATAGAGAGAGAGAGAGTTACACTATATATATATATATATATATATATATATAGTTACACTATATATATATAGTTACACTATATATATATATATATATATATATATATATAGAGAGAGAGTTACACTATATATATATATATAGAGAGAGAGAGAGAGAGAGTTACACTATATATATATATATATATAGAGAGAGAGAGAGAGAGAGTTACACTATATATATATATATATATAATTACACAATATATTCAATGGGATGTCAATTTTATAAACTGATTTCAGAAACCTTTACAAATGTTCGATATGCGAACCACTTGTGACACGACACATGTCAAGTAGGTAGTCCAGCTCCTGCCAAACACGCTGTAGCATGTCCTGCTTAACAATCCCCAGCGCCTCAGTAATTCTTTGTTTAAGTTCCTCTTGGCTTGTCGGAAGAGTGGGATATAGACCTGTTATTTCACATAGCCCCATAGAAAAAATCAGATTTTGTCAAGTCAGGTGAACATAGTGGCCATTTCAAAAGTACATTGTCATTATCACTGGAAAATTGTTATTAGACTGCAAAATGATGTCAATTTTTGTGGGGGTGGGATATCCTGTATATTAGTTTTCAAGACTCCATGAAATAGCCCCTTATCTTTTTGTTATAAACTCACTTGTTCGTAGTGTTATTTTCCGAACCACCATAGACATAGCAACTTTTTTTGTGACATGTATTTATTATATTGTGTGTTTGCCGGGGGGGGGGGGGGTGTTCATTTAGCTTAGTCTGTACCGCAGTGTATTTGTTCATTATCAAAATGGTGGTACCCATGAGAAATCACTGTCAGTATCTTTATTGTCATTTATTCCCAGTAAATGGTAATTTTCTATTTTTCCCCAAATTGGCCAGTAGAGTCGGGCAACAATGCTAAAACGATGCTTCTGAAGAAGTCTCAGCCAGTATTCAAAAAGACTCTAGCTCCATTGGGGTAAAAGATGGTTTGTTAATTTTAATGACTCCGAAAATACTCTCTCTTAATCGCCTGAGAGACCTCTCTCTGCCTTTCATCAGCATGGCTGATGCTAACCTTCATGAAAGTGATCCTTTGCTTTGTCAGGCTAATGTATGTTCATAGCTGAGATGAAGTGGAAAGACTATATTGAATCCATTGCTAGGTCAGCTGCTAAGTAAGTTGCTTCACTGTGTCATGCTAGACAATGTTTTTCTCCAGAATCTGTCTTACATATCTATGAGTCTATCACTCGTACATGCTTAGAATATTGCTGCCACATATGGTCTGGTGCCCTTGCTATTTACTGGGAGCTGCTTGATATGATCCAAGGAAAGGACAGCAATATTATTGGCCCTGATCTGGTGTCTCGGCACCAGTCCCTTTCCCACCACCATAAGGTTACTTCTCGGTGTCTTTTCTATAAATACTTTTATGGTAAGGGATCGGATGAGCTCTTCGCTATGGCACCTAGGCCTTTTGAATTTAAATGCAGTACTAGACTGGTGTCAAGATCTCATCAATTCACTGTTGTGTTGACTAGATGTAGTTGTAAGTTCTATGCTAACAGTTTCTTTTCTTGTACTTCTCACTTGTGGAATTCCCTTCTGGCTCCATGCTTTCCAGTCAACTTTAATCTACAAAAATTTAAATGCAATGTCAATCGCTATCTACTATCCTCTTGACTACTCTTTTCTCTTCTGGTTCATTATTAATGTTTCTATTCCTAATTCTTCCGCACCCTGTAACCACTTTGGGTCTTAGTGGCTTACATCGGGTGATACCAATTTAAAAAACAATAAAACTCTAGTGACTGGAATTGACGAGTATTGAGCAAAACAAAAAAACAAACAATGACCCAAATCTCTTGTTTAATATCTGTGATCTTTCAAAGAATATTTTCACTTTTTTGGTTTATTATCTGCAACAGAATTAAAATAGATTATTTATAACAGTGATATTTATTTATTTAAACAAAAAAAAAAAAGATCAAACTGTAGTTTAAATTGTTTTCTTTTTTCTTTACTTGTCTTCCCGCTAGACTCTCTCGGCAATCGAGCAACTGGCAAAAATCCTGAGTGACAAAAGTTCTCCAGGCAACAGACAAAAACTGTTCTCTAGAGAGAAAAAGCATTGGCTTTTAGAGATCGCCACTGGGTGATCTTATTCCAGTCAATAGGGCGTGACATCGATGTTAAAAGCGGAAGTCTGTGGCTGGTTGACTGAAGGTTGTCAGCTCACTCCCTGTGTTGAGCATTAAATTTTATTTTTCTCTTCAGCCACATGCACCTCTGACCTGATCTATTGATCACTAGCTAACTATATAATCATCCGTCTAACCAGGTGGATGCCTTTCTCGCTCTGATCTTGTCATGATTCATTTAAAAAAATGAAAACTCTTGTTCACCGAAATATAAAATCCGTTAGTCAATTTTTGTGTTGGTTCATCAAATCATTTTTATATAATAAAAAAAAAATATTGAGAATCCCCTATGCCTCCTACTCCAGGATAAAAAAAAACAAAACAAAAAAGAAAAAAGTTTTATTAAACCATTATTTATGAAATATGCTCTTTAATACTTGATGGCTTACACTGGTTCCCATACAAAGTTAAGCAATATCGAGCTTGGTCAGTACTAAGATGGGTGACTGCTTGAGAGTAGCTGGTACTGTAAGCTTGGATGTGCAGGTGGTGTAATGTATAATGGCTTGGAATTGTTGATTAAATAGACAAGTTTCAATTCCAGCTGGGTTCATTATATTCAGTTACATGCAACTACCCTTGGGAAAAGTATGAATACTCCTCTTCTCCCCCAACATCTGTGGGTTAATTAGTAAGACATGTATCACTAAACCATTATCTCTCAAAAATGAAATAAAATCTTTAGATTTTGGCATTAAATAACCTGATCTGCTGCTAAACAAAAAAGCCAACTAATACTTGATGACTCATATACATGAAAGTGTGCCACCCTAAAACCTCGATCTATAATTATACACATTTTGATTCTTTTTACTTAAGAACTTTAGTTTGCATTTTTCCTATGTTACCTCGTTAGTGATCTGACTTTACAGATGAATTTCTCTTTTCTATACTTTTTTTTGTCCGGTTCAGTCCTCGTTTAATTACAAACTTTGAAATTCACTGTCCATTGAGATTGAATGGGAAAATGTATTTCTGTTTGATATCAAGTGTTTTGTCATGTAATTCATTTACACAATCCCCCAAATAAAACCGAACTACTTCCCTTTTGCTAAAACTTGTCTTTTCTCTTGTGTCCACAATTTGTCTATAAATAGATGTGTGAACAAGAGACTTCCGTGCTTATTAGACATGGGCTTTTAACACTTAATACTTTTGCTTTTCGTAACCTGTAAAACTTTAAATTACTTTCGTCTGGCAAGTTCACCCATATTAGACACACAAGAATCTTTCAAAGAACAGCAACTTGCAGGTCTGTGTTGCTTAATATCACATTTGCAATGATATTTTTGAATAATTACATTTTCAGTGTTTGAACTTGTTGAGTATTTGCATGTTAATTTTTTTTTTATTCATAAGAAAACCTGAAGATTGAACCTTGACTATGAACATTGATGTTTACAATTTCCTGCTCCAAATTGCACAAAATTTAATTGCTTGCCTTTTTAATTTAATTAACTTAGGAATCTTTTTATTTATCCTTTCACTTAATAAATGTATGTTACATTGTCGTATATTTCTTTATTTAATCCACATTTTCATTTTTATTTTCTGTCAGTCAGCAAAAAGGGAAATTTGAAAATACTTGCATGTCGTTCTGCAAGTAAATCTCTTATTTGTATTTATGCAGTTCAGTGTTGTACATTATGTCTAATATTTTATTTTATTATTAAATTATCTCGGACATTCATAAGTCTATCACACCACCTGTCACAGTCCTGCATGAAGGTCGGTAGGTTATTAGCGAGGCATTCTGTTTCATAACATAGCTGGTCAATGGAGGTGGTTGCTGGGTGACCAGCCCGTCCTGCTCCATGGTTTGGTGTCCAGAGCAGTAGATGCCAGCAGAAATCTGTTGAATCTTTTACATACCATATATGCTGGCGTAGGATCAGGATTGCCATATATTGAGTATGCTGATGACCTAGCTGTCACGGCAGACACCATTACAAATGGCACAGTACTCCTACATCATGTGGAAAATGCTTCCAATGATGTTCGACTCTGTCAATGCCTCTAAAACTGAATTCATAGACTTCAAACAACAAGGGTCAATCCAAACGTTCTCGGGAGAATCAATATAACCTGTCAAATATTTTACATACGTAGGAAGTGAGATAAATTCTACCAAAAAGGATGTGAAAATTTGCATAGCTAAAGTCTGGACCACCTTCAATAAAATGGATGTAATCTGGAAATCTGACCTACCAGACAACCTCAAGTGGAGATTCTGTCGAGCCAGTGTAGAGGCGGTGTTAATGTCTGGTGCCACTGCCTGGACATTAACTAAAACCCTAGAGTCTAAGCTTGATGCTGAAAGCCATACTTAACATCAGGAGACAACATTCATCGAAATCACTGGTCTATAGACACATCTTTGATATTTCTACAATCTTACACAAATACAGAATATGTTTTTTGTTTATATTTTTATCACTTTTCTTATTAAGTTACCCACATTGTAATGATAACAGATCGTCTGTCAAGAAAGTAACTTTCTTTTTTAATTAAGTAGCATTTTCAAAATAGAAATTATGGTCAGATTCATTACAGTGAGCAACTAATGCATTGAGTTTGTTGTTTTGTAAAAGGTCCCTTTTGTGATCATATGATTTTTTATTTAAATTTCTTGAGGTTTCTCCAAAGTATTCCTTGTAGCAATTGTTACAGGTGATAGTTTTTGTATATTTTGTTTTGTATTAATGTTTTTATTGTTTTAGTAGTTGTAACAAATTTTATGTTAAGCTTACATAAATTCCTTTCAATTGTAGTTGTGATATATTTGGATTTGTTGAGTTTGTCAGGAAGGTCCCCTATTTTGAAATACTTTACAAACTTTTTGTTTTGTGTTGAACATGAAATAATTAGGCTATTGGGTGAGTTTAAAAGTTTTTTTAATGTATATCTCCTCTTCATACATACATATATATATATACATACATACATACATATATATATATATATATATATATATATATACAGGGTGTCCATAAAGTTTGTGCACACTTTAAAAAAATTATAACTTTATTTGTATATGTGATAGAAATAATTTGTAAAAAGGATTAGAAAGAAGTAAATCTATATTTTTTAAGGTATTATTAAAATTTTATTTAAGTTTCCACATGTCCTCCATCATTAGCAATACAAAGGGTAATACGATTTTGCAGTTCACGGAAAACATTTGCCAACTGATTTACAGTAATGCCTGAAATCACATTAGTTATTTTAGCTATACTTAAAACTAGGTACATTAAACTTTATAACATTTTTTACAGATTATTTCTATCACAAATACAAATAAAGTTATAAATTTTTTAAAGTGCACATGAACTTTATGGACATCCTGTGTGTGTGTGTGTGTATATATATATATATATATATATAGGTATATAAAGATTTGTTATTTACTCCCATATTTTCCATGCGTAGACACAACTTAGTAATATTTAAATCGAGTGAAATATTTATTCTTTATAATATATATATAATTATTATATAGTTCTGTACATATTATACACACAGCACTTTTCAGTGGCACACAAGTGCATTGAATATGTTGTTTAATTTTAAGTCACTTTTATGTTCATATTTTCTCTTTAAATCTCATAGTGTTTTATTTGTGTATTTCTGTGAAGTATCATTTCTATTCTATTTGGTATAGTCTTGCTTCTGATCTAAAATAACACTTTTATTGCTACACAAATTCAATTGAAAGTAGTTCTTAGTACTATCAGATGTATGGGGCCTGATGAAAAAGTATTGGGACTGGGGTTATAAAAAGAAAACTACAACACATCATTTTGACATTTAATCTCGTTTCAATTTGTTGCCTTTATCCAGCATCATTTCCATTGATAGAAGCATTCCCAGAATTCCTTTTTAGGGAGAAGCAATAAGTTGCCTTGTTTCATTCTTTTGTATTTCCTTGATGTCTTGAAATCTTGTTCCTTTTATGTGGGATTTGATTTTTGAAGAGGAAAAAGTTGCAAGGGGAAAGATCTGAGGAATATGGTGGTTGTCAGACCTGAGGAAAGTTATCCTTGACCAAAATCTATTGCTCAGCCCATATTCACTGATGGAACCTCTGTGGTGTGATGATATGAGCACATTCTACTCACTGCTATAACCAACGAAAGGGAGTGAGAACATTATAACTTAGTGTGCATATGCAATAGTGTTCACAGTCAATCTGTGCCAAGCAGCTTTACTATACGTATTTGATCTCCATTATGTAGCAATACTCCTAATGCTTCTTGATCAGACCTTGTATTTGTGTGGAAACTGTTTTTATTTTTTGCATGTAAATTCAAATTTAAACAAATATATTCCATGTAGATGTTGATATACTACAAAAATTAATATTTTCAAAGAAAATATAAACGTTTTTTAAAAAAATGACTAATTTTATTGCCACTGATTTGAAATTGTGTTAATGTTTGTTTTGTCCTATCAATCTATCCATTAGCCCAAATGCCAGTTGGAGTTGTCAATATTCTGGATAATCCGTCTTCAGTGGGATTATCCATAGTTACTGAAATATATTGTGTTTTTGTTTTACAGATATAGTTTCTACACCACATGTCTAACCAGCTTTGTACAGATTCATGTGACTGGGTTTTGAATTGTTTTTCTCTTAGACTAGTTGCCGACCACAAAGAGCCCAGTCTGCTCTGTTATTTAACCTATAGCTGAGGGGAAAAGAGATAGACTCATACCTTTCCCAAAAGAATTTGTATGAAAGTCTGTGTAATGAATTTGTCTGGAATTTGAACCTGGATCACTAAATTTCTTGTTTTTAGTCACTGACCACTACACTGCTTGTTTTTTGTTTTATAGCAATTTATTGATTGACTGATTTTCATTTGCACGTTTATAGTTGCATGTGACTTTTTTTTTTTTTTCTGGAATGAAGAGTTGATAGAAACAGCAAATTTGTGAAATTCTAGCTGCAAAACTTGAGAGAGACTCAAAACTTGACAAAAGTCGAGTCTGATTGTAAGACACATTATTCACTTCCGTTTACAATTGTTTGTTGTTCACAGATTACAATTAGATTCATCAGTGCCCCCACCAAAAATTCTTGCTGATTTTATTATGATAAAACCATTTTAATTAAACCATTTTAATTGTTGTCTGAATGACGTTTCAAACCTGTTAGTCTAAATTTTGTCTATTCTATGTGTTGCTTGTTTAGAGACTCTTGTTATATGTATAGATATATATTGAAAATAAAGTTAACCTCTTGTATTTGGCTAATCTTTGCATTTTGAATTTTAGAGGTTTTTTTTTTTTTTGCTAATCTTAGAGTTGATTCAACTGATATCATGTTGAAAATACTTGTCTAGCTTCTGCTTGCTCATAATTTTGCAAGATAAATTTACAAAAATTTCAATGGATTTTTATCTTTGTATATTTTTTTCTGATAAAAACTTGCAATCTATGATAAGAATTCAAACTGTATTTTTTTCATATAGGCCTGCTTATTGTTAACATTCACCACAATTATTACTTTTAGTTTTAAATATACACATTTTAAATTTATTTTTCTGGTTTTGACAAAAAAATTTTTTTACCCCCTAATGTTTAAGGTGGCATGCTTCTATTAAATGGAAGCTGAAGAATTAGTTATTCTCTAGTAATCTTTTTTTTTTTTTTTTAAATATTCTTAGACTAAAGTTTTTATTATTTATGTTCAATTTTATACTCTTGGTGTTGTACTAAGTGACATTAGTTTGTTTTTTAACAAATGTGAAAAATTAGAATAATTAACATATTTTTCTCTAAATATACTAAGAATAAGAATAAAAAAATTGATAGCTTATCAATTTTTTACTGGTTTTCTTTGGCTCAGTTCCTGGTAAGTTTCTTTTTTATAATTACAAGTTTATAAAATTCCATTATTTATAATTACAAGTTTATAAAATTCCATTATAAGCATTCAAATAGTGTGTGTTTGTGATGTTTAAAATTGTCTATATTATATATTGGAGTTAATGTTTATAGATATAAACAGTGTACACGGAGGAATTATAAGCACATTGTGATTCAGTTTCACTGGCAGTCACCATTCACTGCTAATTTCTATGTCTGCAGTATCTGTGTATAAAGTTGCAACGACATTACAATATTTCTCTTTATGTCTTGTCATCCCATAAAATATATTGTCCCGTCCTGGGTATGTTGATAAACTACATCTGCCTCCTGGGTAAGATGATAAACTACATCCAACAGCAAGGCCTCTGATCAGGAGGTTTTGAGGAGTGTGGAACCACCTCTTAATTGCTGGTGTTCCCAGGTCCACCATGACCCAGGGTGGTAGCACCTGTTAGGGTCCCAGCTATGGGCAAATAGTTAACACCCAAACTTGTGTAAAAATAGGTTTAAAAAAAAATTATTACCAGCAATAATTTTTGAAGGAAAAATTATTATCAGCACTACAACCAGCTATATATTCATTGGAAAAAATATGACCAGCTATGGATTTCTTCAAGGAAAAATATTCCCAGAAATAGATTTTAGAAGAAAAACATTACCAGCAATAAAAATTTTGTCAGCATTAAATAACCCATTGAGGTTGATATGCTATAAAACAAAACAAACCAAACCAAAATGTATTGTCATCGTTTTATTCAGTTTTTATATTCTTTGGAAGTTGATTTTATATTTGCTAATATTTTCAAATGTATGTATAAATTTTAAATTGGATGCTTAGGGGAAACCTGACGGTTTGAAAGAATAAAATGTAAATATTTCAAGGAAAGATCTCTTTTTGTTGAGAAAATTTTATTTTGACCCATTACTCAGATGGTTTGCCAGAAGGATGTTGAGTTGCTACTTTTGCTGGTAATAATAATTAATAAGTCTGTAATAAGACATTGATGATAAGTAAGACTTTGAAAAAGACATCTTAGCATTTGTTAAAATGCCATTCACATGAAATAGTCTAGTGTTGATGCCAAAATCCTGACTGAAAAAAGGAGATCTTTTTAGATGATCTGCTTTAAGCTTTCATAAATGAGACTCTGATCGGTTTGTAAATAAGTCAAAGTATTTCTATATTATTTCTAATTTTATTTAATATTTAATTAAATTAGGTTTAGAGAGTTGCAATTGGAGGCTTCCGGAGTCTTTCTTCTGATCAGCAATTTCAGGAGCTTTTTTTTAAAATTCAAGCGATGACTGACTTTTCATTAGCTTCTTTCAATTTAATGTACCATTTGAAGATGAGAGATTTTACAAGAATACATGTAGAATTTGAAAATGAAAAAGCTTTCTTACGGTATGGATAGTAATTGGCTCAAGACAAAGCAAAATATACAATGTCAGATTTTATGTAGGTAAAATGTCTTCACATCAACATTGGTATTAAGCAAACAATATTGTTAACATTTTCAGTAAATACTCCAGTAAAATATTTGCTTAATATATTCGGTGAATTTCAGTGTATATATTTTTATTAGAAATTTTTAAAATAACATTTTGTTGGTGAGATTTTATGTAGATCTAGAACTGTTCATTATTTTATAATTGTTTCATAAAATAGTTTTTATTTTAATTTCGGATATATAAAAAGTTTGGCATTGTTTGTAAGAAAGGTATATCCTTGAAAGAGACAAGATATTGTAAAGTTTTTGTGTGATGAGAACACATTGAAATTTGTGAGAAAGTTGAGTTCAAGTAACAGAAAAGTAATTGAAAAGAATGGCATGATAAGAATGAGAAAAAAAAAAGAAAAAATAATGTTTCTAACAGATTTCAGAAAAAAATTATTTTAAAATGAAATTGAAAAGAGGATTGACTGGCAAAAAAAATCTTTTGAAGAAACGATTTTGCAAATGTAAACGGAGAAAAGATACAAAATATTAAGAAAATTGGGTAAAGACTTGAAATCAACCAAACTCCCATCATTAAGTAAAATAACAAATGTTTAAGTTGAATGAAGAAGTACGTAAAAACTGATTTTTCAACAGTAATTTTTAGTAATGAATCTAGAGCTAATGGCTGGGCTAGAGATTGTGTCCCTTCATAGGAATAGTCAACCAACTTGGTAGTAAAATTATGGTTACCATCAAAATTGATGATTTCAAGATAAATGTAAAGAATATTAAATTGTTGGATAATATTTTTTGAGGGTTACAGGTCACAATCAAGAAGCTTTAAGTGAAAGCATATTCATACAAAACTTAGAACTTTGCCAAACTAAAGTGATATTTACGTTGATGCTACTACACATGCTCACAAGAGAGTAAGTGGCCATGGTTAAATAAATGGCAGACCTGTCCAACAAACAGAATTGAGAAAGTTTGTAATAAACAAGAAGAAAAAAGAACAGGACAAAAAATAATATAAAGTAAGCGAACAATATATGCAAGGCAAATTGATAGTAATAAGGCAAAGCAATGGTATTACGGCAAAGCAACAGTAATAAGGCAAAAAGTTCACAAACTAAGAATTGGGGTTGACACACTAAAGCAAATTTGGATAAACAACTTCAGCGTTCTGACTTCAAGACAAGATAGGTCAGGAGTGAGTCAGATGAGACTGAGAAATGGCCTATCTTATTGTCTAAGAAGAAATCCCAGCATGCATTTGTGTGTTTCTGTCTACAAATTGTAAAGTAAAAGAAAGTATTTTGTAATCATTCCCAGCATAGATTATATATAATCAACGCTCACAAAGGAAAGCGTGGAAGTTTTAAATATGTTTCGGTCATATAGTTTAGTTGATTTCATTTAGTTTCTTTTTCTTTTTGTCTCCATCACTTTTGTTATTAATTATCCCACATTGAGATAAAAAGAAGATATGCCAACGATGGTGAAATGCAAGAACATAGGCGCAAATTTACTCTGGATGATCTCGCGATTAAAGCACTTTTTAAACATTTTCGTCTTGGTAAATTACTTTCACTTTCAATTAGAGAAGAAACTAAATGAGATTGGCTATACTAGACACCCAAAACACACACGCACACACACACACATATATGAATATTAGTGTTTGAGCTTTTTTTTATTTATATATATATATATATATATATTTAAATTTAAAATTCTCAGCATTTCCTTCACTTCATGTACGTATGTTGTCACATCAACATAAAAATCACTTTACTGAGGAAAAAAAAACCTTTTCCATCTTGTCATAGTTTTTCTTTCTACAAAATTGTTCTTGATATATAAAAATTTATATATTTTCCTATTCAGGTTTGTGGGATATTTTATTGATGAAATGTTTCTGTAGAATATCTGGATTTCTTTACAAAGATTGAAGTTGTCAGTTTGCATAATAAAACCTATCATCGACAAAATAAGTCCTAATCTTTTTAATAAGCGTCTCTACTCCAAGATATAAATTGGAACTCCCTTTACATCTTGTTTGTATAAACCTATCCTGAAAATATTTCCACTTGTCAACTGTTTAATAGCAATTTTATAGGGAACTTGCATAATAAAATTTGACATGATGTTGTTTTCAATTTGTTGCAACATGTGATATTTGCTGATAAATCTTTGGTAACAGTTGGGTGACATTCAATAACCACAATTTGCCTCAAAAAACGAAAATTGATTTTTAATCTCAAAAGAACATCAGCTGAGATTGGCGTCACACTGTACAGGACATTAACAATAAAATTGTATCAATAAAGACTGCGGAATAGTGAGAGGATACTAATATTTGTGTACTTAAAAAATGTATTCATTAGTAAATAAGCAGCTGGGATTATCTTTAAAGGGAGATAATTATGTATTGTCTTTGCTGCTTGGAAAGGAAAATACAGACAAGTACTACAGTGATTATCAAGAGAGTTGATGTCTTCTGCAAAAAGATGCTTGTACAGCATTTTCTGAGTGTTTTCGTATGACACAGGGCCAGAAATAAATGTGTTATGAAGGATACAGTAGAAGCCAGCAAGTGAGCAGGCAGTCTGCAATTTCTTGGACATATACTAAGGAGAGATATAAGTCTCATTTTACTAGTTATTCATCTGATTAGCAATCATCATGGTGTAGAAAAACCTTGAGTCACCCTAGAATAGAAACTCAAAAGTAGATGATCCACTTAGACAGAAGTTAGAACCCTAACCACAGATTGTGATAGATATCAAAAACCTATTGCCAGATATCCCCAACAAGACAGGAGGATTTTATTATTTCATTTTTTTTTTATGGTTGATTTGTTTTCGATGGACAGTCAAGTCTTTGCAGGTTACTTAAAGCTAGACAATATTATTTTTAGATTGTAAGAATTTCTTTTTTAAGATTATGATTTACTTATACAAGTTACTAATTAACCCATAGTTGGAGGAGAAGAGACAGATCATACCTTTCCCAAAGGCATTTGCATGTAAGTGAATATAAGAAACCTAGCTGAAATTGGAACTTGGCTCTCTGATTAGCAATTCTGAGACATTCTCCATTACACATCCACATATCCAAGCATACATCACCTGGGATTCCCAAGTAGTTACACATCTAACATTTTGTTGGAGAGATTTTATGTAGCTCTAGAACTGTTCCCTATTTTATAATTATTTCGTAAAATAGTTTTTATTTTAATTTCAGATATATAAAAAGTTTGGCATTGTTTTTAAGAGAGGTATATCCTTGAAAGAGACAAGATATTGTAAAGTTTTTGTGTGATGAGAACACATTGGAATTTGTGAAAAAGTTGAGTTCAAATAACAAAAATAATTGAAAAGAATGGCATAATAAGATTAAGAATGAGAAAAAAACTGACCAGGCTAAATGTAAGTAAACTGGGATTGCAAAGGAAATATTTGTTGCAGATTATTTCCACGTCACAGAGAATAAATCACTAAGTTCCAACTCGAACATCGGGGGCAGAAAGAAATGCCGAAAACTCGATTCGCAAATACTATCTCGCTAATCAAAATGCACGCCACCAGTCAGAAAAATAACTCATTCTCCACCAAACATGGTAGCCAAAATTACCAAATTCCCAGATTCGAGAACACCAACTGCTTTTATTGGCGAACATTTTTTCCATTCGTCGACAGCTGAGAGACGATCTCCAGTATTTTGCATATCCAAGTACGTTTAATTGCGACTCCTGCGTCAGACTTGGTTTTTTTTTTTAATACAAATATTCCGTTTTCAGCATGTCATGTGGAATACGTGCCCTTTTGTTTGGTAATTAATTTTCTTTTTCGCCAGCTTTTCCGTTATAAAATACACACGACTCGCTGTTGCTTAGTTTGACAAGATAAATCCCCGTTTTCTTTGCTATGCTCAATGTTGCTTAACTTTAGTTATCAGACTGGAACTGGTGTTTCAACATGATGTGGCTGTAAGCATTTTTCTTTTTTTAAGTTTCTATGAACGCATTTGTTCGTCCCTAACTGGTAATTTTTTTTATTGTAAATGAAAAATAAAACAATCCTAACAATCCTGCCAGGGATTGGCTTCTTGTTCCATTTATTAAATGGAGCCTTGCGTGTTGTCTTTGAATAATAATTTCGGGGTTTGGATCTTTGGGCCACTGTATCAAATAATTGGATGTTGACATAGTGCTTCGATGTGTGCATTTCTTTGCAGTTTTAGTTTATCTCTCTGTGCTTTTTCGTTCTGGCATCAGTGTTGGTCATTTGTCATATGGCTACTCATTCAGTCATAGCCTGAACTAGAAACTCCTCCACTCATGATCTTTAGAAATCTTACAAGTTCATAGTAGAAACATTGCAAGTTTATGTATGACATAAAATTAAAGTTGACACATTCTTGAATAATGAGGAAGACCAGAATACCATAAAATTATTTTAGCCATTGGTTACGTGGTTGTTTCAACCTAGTGACTTCCTTTCGTCAATTCCAATGCTTGACAGCAGCATGCAGTCATCTAAACATGTCTTCACTTGTTCATCGCTAATGATGATAAAATAGTCATAGATGTTTGCTTTTGCCACCTTTTCAAAGGTTAGGATAATAATCAGACAGACTCTTCTTCTGCTTACTGTCAGGATTTTCTCTTCTAATGTCTTTTCTCTTATGAATGCTTTATCAGAATTCCCTTAAGTTTACCTTGCACTTTTGTGTACACATTTATTTAAAATGCTATTTTTAGAGAATATCCATGTTTGAAATCGATGCCCCATTTTTATTTCAAATAGGGTTTATTATGTCTATCTGCCTGTGCCCTTGAGAAATCTTAATAAAGAAAATCTGCTCTCTGAAAGGGTTTGAATCTATATCACCCTTTGTAGGTGAAACCGCTGTCTGATCCGGCATGACCTCGACTGCTCGACAACTAAAAAGCATCCCAGCCCAGCATGGCTCCATTCACCCCCCCTTAAGGAATACACACACTCTTGTTCGAGATTTCACAGCTTTAGCATCACTCCTTCATAGTCAGCCTATGAACTTTTAAACCCACTTTTGTTTTTGTCCTATACGTTTGGGTCACCACTTACTTCATAAAGTAGCTTCATAATAATATGAGCTCGTTAAATTACCAATTGTTTAAATAGTATTTGACTTTATTTATTAACTAATTGGGATTTTTAGCTTTTGTCATATGATGAAAATATTAATTACAGAGGAGAAATTAGTTGATAAATGTTTCACTCAGTTTGCATAAAAAATTTCATTAATGAAAACAAAATTCTATATTAATGAATACATAGAAATGGTTAAACATTAAGTGAGGCTTGTTTAAAATCTTTTTTGCTTTGAATTTTTCACTTTTATGCTTTGTTTTATTGTCAGTTTCTGCCATTTTTATATCTCGGTTATTTCCTAGTCTGCTTTTGTGTATTCATTCAAAAATCTTTTCGAGGGGGAATAAGAATCTGTTCTTGTGTAGCAAAAATTAACATTTCTTTCAAGAACATAATTATATTACGAAATACCAAACACCACACGATTTGAAGACATTCAACAGCACCAACAACTGAAATGATTATCACATGTAACTAGAAAGGAAAATAATGATCTCACACTCCCTTAAACAAGATTTGGAAGGAAACTCTCAATACTATGAGTGATCCCTGTGGCCTTGAGAGGGCCTATTTTTCTGAAAAACTGAAACACATTGGCTCCCAAGACTCATTTCCATTGTTGTCTCAGGGCCCCAACACTATTTCTTAATTAATTTTGATACAAGTGACTTGGTTTTAACATTGTTTCACATATTAGAGACAAGGATACCATAGGTAGTATTTATTACACTGGGTGGGTCATTTGGTACCCAAGTCCATTTTACAACACATAGTCCCACATGACCCACCTGTGGGTCATTGAAAAATTCCCAATATACAAGTGTGACATTTGATATTAACTCTCATTTTCTATATTCCAAAATATTTGAATTTTTTGATAAAAAATGTTGTTCTGGTGGGGGTACCATGATTTCATAAGCAATCAATCATAGTATCCCCCCCCTCCCAATCATTCTCATAGAAAAGAAACTGGAAAACAACCCATCGGACGCGGTCATGTGGGCCTTGCAGACATACCACCATAACCCTTCAGTAGATTGTGTGGGAGCCAACATGTTAAGAGAAAACTTTTATAAATTTCATCTGACAGTAATACCACCTGTTCGGTCAATAAACGTCGAATGTTTCTTGTACGGAAACTGGTATTCTCACCATTATTTTTATAAAACATGACAAAAGCCCATATTTTTTTTTTTTATTCCTTTTTGACTGGAATCTCTGATTCTTAAAAAGAATCTTCATAATGTTGATTTGATTTTCTTTGAAGGTTCCAGAAATTATTTTAAAAAATTAAGTGAAATTCTTTTATTTTATTACCAGTTTTTGTTTTTTTTCTTCCTTTTAAAGGATTGGGGGTGGCAAATTGACTATAAATTTGTGACCAATTTAATCACAAGGCTTCATTGATGTCTGTTAAATGTGGGCTTCTAAGGCAAGGGGTTTGAGTTCAAGTCTCATTGGAAGCTATTTTCAATTTCATTCCACTTTTGCTTTCTTAACTCAGGATTGGGAGAAGAAAACCACAGTGACATAAAATTTAGCATAAAACAATCAAAATGATCCCAAAAATATATTTTGAGTTCATTGAGGCTAATATTTTTCAAATTTAAATTTCATCATATAAAAATGGGGATTTTTTCCCATGATATTTAATGTCGTCTTTTAGATGTGGCTTTCCTAATTTTTTTCTACCTCCCCCCTCCTCCAAACATGTGCAAAACTTGGATGAAATATGATGGTTTTCAATGACTTTTTGTTTTTATTTTAAAACAGAAAAGTGAGTCCTCCCTCCCTCCTCTTTTCTTAAAGAACATTCTTTAAATAGATGAACTTTTTTGTTTTCCTGACTATTACTCAAATTGAAATGACTTGTATTTACAAATTGTCTGACTGCTACTGATAAGTTAAAAATAAAATGCTCTTCTCAACGGAGAAAAGTAGATAGAGGAACAAAAGTTACTAATTATGTCAGACGCGTTCTTTCGGGTTGTCTGAACCCAAAATTACACTTGAACCCTCGTGTTAAACTGCCTCGGCTTTTAAAATAATTTCCTCTATCACACTGATATTCTCTGTGGCATTTGTTGATGTTGTAATATGGTTAGAGCAGTAGACTGAAGGTTGAAAAGTTTAAGGTTCTATGCTAAATATTGCTGACATTCATTCCTTCATGAGAAAAAGAAAGACTGTCGCCACTTGACATTGACGTCAGTGTTCACTTTTATATTTGCATGCACTATAATTGCTGATATTGAGTACTTTTGCCCATAAAAGTAGCATATCATAAATCTATCTATCTATCTATCTATCTATCTATCTATCTATCTATCTATCTATCTATCTATCTAATGGATTAAGTCCAACAATTATTTAATATATTTTGAGTTTATATATTATTTTAATAGATACAATTTATTTAAGTAAATGCTCTGCTTTTAAATAAACAATGTTAGCTGAATTTACTGGTCTGAATGTTGGAGGTATTTTGTAGAAAATATGTGCTTCTCTGATGCTTCATTGTGGCTGAATGTTTAACAGCACACCAAATGATGGTTCCCATTGGAGTTACAGGTTCAATTCCTGTCTAGGGAAGCACATATTTACTATGAAATTCCTCAAATGGTAAATGTAATTAATATTGTTTCTTTAAAAAACAGAGCATTTAATTAAATAAATTATATCTATTCAAAATAAAGTATAAACACACACACACACACACACACACACACACACACACACACAGGGTGTCCATAAAGTTTGTGTGCACTTTAAAAAGTTTATAACTTTATTTGTATTTGCGATAGAAATAATTTGTAAAAAGGATTAGAAAGAAGTAAATCTATATTTTTTAAGGTTTTATTGAAATTTTATTTAAGTTTCCACATGTCCTCCATCATTAGCAATACAAAGGGTAATACATTTGCCAAATGATTTACAGTAATGCCTGAAATCACATTAGTTATTTTAGCTATACTTAAAACTAGGTACATTAAACTTTATAGCATTTTTTACAGATTATTTCTATCGCAAATACAAATAAAGTTATAATTTTTTAAAGTGCACATGAACTTTATGGACACCCTGTGTATATATATATATATATATAAAGTTCAAATTCCCATCTTTTGTTCATTTCACACTAATGCCCTTGGAAAAGGTATGAATCTGTCTTCCTCCAGCTGTGGGTTAAATGACTCCTAAAAGAACCTCCCCCTCCCCAGATTTTAAAAAAGCAAATCTTACAGATGCATGCTGGGATTTCTTCCTAGCCAATAAGAGACACCATTTCTTGGTCTCATCTACCATATTTTTGTTCTTATCTTGAAGTCACAATGCTGTGATCACTTATCTGTATCCCTTTTGTGTGTTAACACTATTTTTACTTTTTGAACTTTTTGCCTTATTACTGTTGCTTTGCCTACTTTTGTCTTGCGCGCACACACACACACACACAGCGATTTTCCAAGCGTAGCGTAGATGTGGCACAAGGTTGAAAGTAGGGTGCACCCAGTGAGAATCGAACACTCACTACTCAGTCGTAATTGTTCTAGCGAGACAAACTTGCTAACCATTACATCACCTCAAGGTGCCCAACACACACACACACACACACACACACACACACATCTATATATATATATATATATATATATATATATATATATATATAGTTAAGTAATGAAATGTTTGGTAATCTGTATGGATAATCCCAAGGAGGATGTAATCCAGAGAGCTCAATGTAAAAACAGAGCGAGTATTAGTTTAATTAAAGAACAGACAGCCGTTGATTATATTTTATTTCCCCAGGAAAGGGATATTTTCCTGTTTCCTCAGATCACATCTCCAAGCATGAAAGAAAATGGTTTAAAAATATGTTTGTCTTTATTCTTATTTTTTTTTTTCCTTTTTTGAATTTTTCCTTGTATATCCTATGTGAATATCTGTCCTTATATTTGTATGCTTATATTATTGACTATATATACAAACGTTGCATCTGATGAGTCATGAATTCTCATCCTGTCGCTCCGGAATGTGTTTCCATGGCTCAGAAGAAGTGACTTCTTTCATTCTGATTTTACACTATTTGTTACATCAAAGTGTGCCTTCATCCAGAATGTTGAGATAAAAAAAGCAACAGTCACATTGAATAAGACTAATTATAAAGGGAAATGCATAATCCATAAAAAAGAAAAAAAAAATCTAAAAAGCAAGTGAAGCACTTGTATGTTTTTTATATAATAAGCACACTTCTTTTTTATCTCTTTACAAATATACGAGATCTGATCAAAAAATATCGAGATTGGTACTATAAAAAGAAAACATCAATTTGGCATATAATATATAATCTCCTTCAAAGGAGTCCCCTTCTGAAGCCATACACTTTATCCAGCATTGTTTCCATTGATAGAAGCATTTTTAGAAGTCCTTTTTTGGGATAGAAGCTGCTTCATTGCATTATCTTGGATTTCCTAGACGTCTTGAAATCTTGCGACTTCCAAGTGGGATTCAATTTTTGGAAAGAGGAAAATGTCACAAGGGTCGAGATCTGGGGAATATTGCGCTTGGGCAAATACTGCTACACAAGCCATGGTCACTGATTGAACCTCTCTATGGTGTGTGTGTGTGGGGGGGGGGGGGTTGATACACCCACACTCTACATGCTTTCCTTCCAAGCACTGCTATAAACAGTGGAAGTTAGTGAGAACATTATAACTTAATGTTCATACCCAACAGAGTTCAAGATCAATCTGTGCCACGTGGCTTCTTGGGTACTTTAGCTCTGTTGTCATAGCAACAGGCCTGATACTTTTTCATGAGACCTTGTAAATTGTCATTTTTCTGATTTTTTTTTTTGTGTGTGTGAAAATATGTAATTCTTTTTTCTCTATACAAATTGATGTAACATTTTTCTTGGTTACACATGTTGTAATTTTTATTTTAGAGACTTGAAAGTTGTTATCCTTGGAGATGTCAATGTGGGAAAAACCTCCTTAATATGTCGATACATCGATGGTAAATTTCTAGCTTCAGATCCAGTAAGTTTTTTGTCTTCATTCTTTCTTTTCTATTTTTTCTTTCATTTTTAAATCATTTCACCCCAAGCAAGTCAATAAAGCCAATAAGATACATGGGTACCCTTTTTTTTTTTTTTATCTTTTTCACTTTAATTTTATTTTCTTACTATTAACCATAATTTAATTAGCAATAAAAAATATCATTTTTTTTGTTGTTTTTCTTGATTTTCTGTTTTTTTATCACTATACTTTGGGTTAATATTTTTTTCATAATTTATTACAAGTTTTTCCCATTTTAATGTTGCTTTTTATTACAAAACTTTGAGTTAATATATTCTTCCATATTTCTCGTATCATTTTAGTGAACATTTATATAATTGTAATTGGACAATAAAAACATAATTTGATATTCTTTTTCAGACTGTTGGTGCGTCTTTTTTCATGAAACATTGGGGGCCTTACAATGTTGCTGTTTGGGTAAGTAACTACCATGACTGTGTCATTGTTAATCAAAGCAAATTTGATTTGTGTTTTTCTTAATGAGTCTTTGAGAGAAAAAAATTTGGATTCTTAATTTTGTTTTTCTTGCATTTGTCATTTTGAAAATACATCTACATTCCATCAATGATCACAGCAGAAATTAATAAAAACAAGAGAAACTATCTATTGTAATTTTTCTGCAGATAGTAATCTTTTACAAAATCCCCTACACTTGTCTTTTCATATTTTGTTTGGTTGTTTTATTTTTAATCCATATCCTTTGCTTTTTTTTGTTTCTGACTGCAAAGTTTTTAATCTGCTTCTGTTCAATAATTGATATTATATTTTCGTTTCCACTGAGTTCAAGTACACACTGCCTGGTCCAGGGATTGAACTAGCACTGTCACCAACAGTGCGAGTAATAACTGAGCCGTACTAAAATTAAGAACTAGAAGAGATATCCGAAGATATGAGAAGTGGCAGGAGAACAGTGGACCCCATAAATAAAGAGTTCAGTTCAGAATCTTGTGTAACTAACTTGGATTGATATACGCCTATTGAAGACTGGAACATACAAAACGTTATAAGAACAACAGTCTGAATGTAAATAATGACTCCTCGTTCCCAAAATTCAGACAGAAATCGGTATCCTTGTTTGCAATGTTATTTTCTAAAATTCTTTAAAACTAATTTTATTTGCTTGCCAATAATATCATTATGGAAATTATTGATAAGTATATTTCTATTTCTCAGTATTTTATAACGCGTGTTAAGAAGAAATTATTTTTGGTTGGTTCATAATGTGTTTTTTTTATAACAGCTATTTTATATCTCTGAGGGCATTCACTTTTGTCCCATCTTGGGTATGACGATAAACTACATCCTACAAGAAAGCCTCTGATCAGGAGATTTTGAGGAGCATGAAACAACCTCTTACTTGACGTAGTTATGACCAATTAGTTAATCCTCAAACTGGTGTCAAAACTTACGAATGTATAAAAATACAGTTTTAAAGTAAGAACACCAGCAATACATTTTCATATTTAAAAAAAAATTACCAGCAATATATAATTGGAAATAAAATTAAATAATGGTCCCAAGAAAATGAAAAATTGGTATTACATGATTCATAAACAGTTGCTGCTAAATAAACAAACAAATTCACTTTTGTTATGAAGATGATGAGTTTTTGCTTGTAGGTTTTTCTTTTTTTTTATAACGAAATAATAAAATTGTGACAATTAGCATTTGTGAAAACATCAATTAAAGCGATTCTATGATGAATGTTAAGTTACCTCACAAATTTCTTTAATGGTTTAAATTAGGTATGTTCAATACTTTGCTAAAAATGAGCACAACCTGATAAAAAAAAAGGCCCAAAACTCGATTAAACAATTTTTTTATCATCTAAATGTTTATTATTAAGAGGAAAGACCTAAGTATTTTTGAATATTTTATAAAAAAACATCTGAAATTTTAGTTAAAAATCTTGTTTTTTTTTTTTTGAGTCAACAAAATTTAAATAAAATTGATCATATCAGCCATTTTTGACAACATTGTAAACAAAAGTGAAATTCTCTACATTATTTAGACTATTGTCCTCATCTTTGTCGCCATATTTATTACGTTTTGGCCTTTCAGTATCTGTCTATATTTCTGAGATGAGGTATTATGTACATTATTTACATTATTCAGACTATTGTCCTCATCTTTGTCGCCATATTTATTACAACGTTTCGGCCGTTGTACACTCCGGCCTCCTTCAGGTGGTTGGAATGTTGAACTGAACCCTTTATTTCGCTCACTGGGGTAGACTGTTCTAGTTCCATGTGCCATGTTTAATGGATGTCAGTTATCAGTTATCTCCTGTTAATTCCCCTCTGAAAGTTCTCCACTGCCTTAACCGGGTATTGAACTCACACTCTTTGGGTCCTGTCATAATGTAAATAATGTACATAATACCTCATCTAAGAAATATAGACAGATAGTGAAATTCTCTGTTTAAAAATCTTGTAAAATTCAATTATACTTTTTTCAAAAGATACTTTAGGAAAATTAGAAAATTTAAAGTATACTTAATGTAATTTGAAACAAATATTACTTAATTTTTCTGCAAAAAAAATTTAGATGGAAATAAGAGAAGCATGTCTAACTGTAGTGATTGGTTTTGGAGGTGTGAATTGACATTTATGTCAATGTATTGTCAACTAACGTCAGGGCAATTTATCGGATGGAAGGGCAGAAGTGACAGTATTTTCGAATTTTAAGTGAACCAGCTTATTTAACTATAAAGTAATTCTTAAAAATTAAATACTTTCAAAGGTCTAATATTTTATTGATTGTTTTTTCTTTTCTTTTAGGTACTTTTTTTTAACAAAGATATCTCCAAACCATGCACTGTTTCTGTTCCTAAAATTGATTATATTTAAAAACTAAAATGAAAATATTTAGTGAAATATGTAAAATTTTTAAAAAAAGAGAGAGAGAAAATCAAAAATTTTTAAACTGCGACGATGAAGGTTGGTCAATCAGAGAACTTGACACAAAATCAACGCAATTTATGAGGCTGGTTTGTCATTATCAGGAGAAACAACTCTTAAAACATGGGACATTATTTCTGAAATGTTGTGCCTCTGTAGTTTTGACGAAAACATTTTTAATACATTTTTAAAAATAGAAACACTTTGCAGATTAATCTTTCAAATTTAAGATTTGTAAAAATAGATCTTTTAATAAGAGCATTTTCAGATATACACATATTCAAACTTAATTTTGAAATATTTAACAAATTTATCACATTTTGTATTTAAAATTGAAAAAAAAAACAAAAAAAAACAATTCTTATAAAGATTCATTTTTCATTGAAAAAATATTTTGGCTTCAGACAATAATGTCCTTAATATATATTATTCATAAAAGCCATTAAAAAATCTCAAAGATACAGCTTTTTGTTTTTAATTATTGAAAATTGTCAAATCCTCAACATCTTCATTATTTACATTATTTGGACTATTTTCCTCATCTTTGTCGCCATATTTATTACAACGTTTCAGCCGTTGTACACTCCGGCCTTGAGGACACATGGCACAGTGGATAAAGATCCAGTGACAGGACCCAAAGAGTATGAGTTCAACTTTCAGAGGGAAATTAACAGGAGATAACTGATAACTGACATCCATTAAACATGGCATGTGGAACTAGCACAGTCTATCCCAGTGAGCGAAATAAAGGGTTCAGTTTGACATTCCACCCACCTGAAGAAGGCCAGGGCGTACAACGGCAGAAACGTTGTAATAAATATGGCGACAAGATGAGGACAATAGTCCAAATAATGTAAAAAATATACATAAAACCTCATCTCAGAAATATAGAAAGATATCTCAACATCTTGTGGGTATTTTAGATTACAAAGAATGTGAATTCATCTTTTTGTACAACAGGAAAATTAAGTTGGTATTAATTTCCAAATTTGGAGATGCTGATCTTGAAACCAATAAAAACTTTTAAAATTTTCTGTCGACAAGAGAATTAATTAATGGTAGTGGAGAGGAAAAGTTTAATTTCGTTCCAAATTGAATGTAATTTATATTTGGTTGGAGATTATAATTTCATGACTTTATTTCTCTTTCTTTTCTTTTTTTTTACCTCAATAAGGACACAGCTGGAGAAGAAAAATACACTGGTCTCTCTTCCTTCTACTGTCGCAATGCAGGAGCAGCCATTTTTGCTTTTGACCTGAACTGCATGAAATCCTTCGACTCACTTGGGTGAGTGTCATTAATCAACTGAGATAATGTCAGTTTAATGTTTAACCTTTTGAACCTTGTCCCCTGATGAGCATGGATCTCCCACCCTGAGACCTTGCTGCCCATCTCTGCCCTCCATAACACTGGGTAGCATACCAGCCACCTTGGTATATACACTTTTGCATAGTCTCCGATATACAGTGTAGCCATAAGAATCAATAAATACTGAATGGTGAATATCAATTTCACACTTCAATGCGATCTTTAGACCTTCCCTTATAGATCTAGCAAATTTTAACAATATCTCTATCAAGCACATTTTTGTCAGTAACATTGGCATTCATTCCTGACCCCTGACAATCCCTTTCTTCCTGATTGTTAATTCCTGAAACTTGTGTAAATAAATTTTACATAAAAAAATTTGTATTAAATCAAATTGCTTTTCCTACTACCAGAAATATTCCATTTGTTAGAGGGAATGACTAAATCAATCAAAGGTTTGTGGGTAGGAGCAGTGTGCAGGGGTAGGGGTGCAGAAGTGTTGTTAATATCATCATGCATGGCAGTTAAATGCATTTAATGTTGCAAATACAACTAGAATTTGGTGTGACATGACACGTCCATAATCATCAGAGTTGAATGAAAGATTTTATAAATCTTACCTGCAATATCAGACCTTACAAAAACACCTAATTTCTGTTTATCACTGCATCTCATCAGGTGATTGTAAATTACTGGTGAGTGAATGGTTTATTTAGATTTAAAAGCAGAATACAACCTCGTTTTACTGTTTAACGGCCAATTTATGGGTCATGACCCTTTCATGAAAAATAATTTATAATTTTGCTTCTTTGCTTAGTTTAAATTTAACAGGTCATAAATATACGATTGGTTGATCTGAGTAAAGGCCACAAACCTTGTAACCCCAATCTTTTTTTTTTTCATAAAAGGAGGTTGTAATTTGCTTTTAAATCTAAATAAACTGTTCACTTGCCAGTAATTTACATTCACCTGATGAGATGCAGTGATACATATCAAAACATGATTGCAATTGTGTAGCGACTTTGATGTTTTTGATGTAATATCATATAAAATAAATAATATTGCTCTACTTTGTATTGAGCCCTTTTTTAGATTAAATGTTACAGACATTGAAATTGTACTCTATTCATTCTCATCTTACCTGGATATATATATATATATATATATATATATATATATATATATGGCGATAAAGGTATTCAGCTTAATATTACTAGACATATTAAAACGCGCGAAAGCAACCGGTTTCGCTCCCGCTCCCGCTCATCAGGCTTGCAACGGGAGATTTTAATTTAAAAAACAGAAAATGTACACTAAAAAGAATTGTGTAGGGGGAAAAAAAAATTGGAGCAAAAGGAGCTAGAGGCAAATGAGGCAAGTGGTATAGGTTATCCAGCTAATACTGTTCATTCGGTTATCCGGGACAAAATTGAGGAGTTCAGAAGTGCCAAACACTGTATCGTTAAAAAGTGCCCTGTTTATCTAAGATTGCCTTGGGTTGGAACCAAATGTGAAAGTATGGTTAGACAAATTTCATCTAAGGTTCGTCGCTGTTTTTTCTCTGCCGAGGTACGGATTGTTTTTCAAACCCGGCCCATGGTTCGTCCAGTGTGTAAAGACGTCCTCCCTCCTCATCAAATTAACTCTATAATTTACGAATATAATTGTAGTTGCGGGGCTAACTACATAGGAAGGACAACATAACGCTTGGACATGAGAATCAAGCAGCACGTTCCTACCAAAATCAGGAACCACACTTTGCCGCTGAATGGACTCGTCCCAAACACCTACGGGTCCGCCATTTGTGAGCACTTATCAAATAGCAGATCGTGTGCAGTGAATTTTAGTGTTGACCGGTTCACCGTATTGTCCCGGTCACACTCGTTATTTCACCTGAAGGTGCTGGAGGCACTTTACATCGGGTCCCGCAAACCTTCCTTGTGTAAACAACGTGAGTGTCTGTTGGGGCTCGCTGTCATTTGCCTCTAGCTCCTTTTGCTCATATTTTTTTTTTTTTTTCTCCCTACACAATTCTTTTTAGTGTACATTTTCTGTTTTTTAAATTAAAATCTCCCGTTGCAAGCCTGATGAGCGGGAGCGAAACCGGTTGCTTTGCGCGTTTTAATATGTCTAGTAATATTAAGCTGAATACCTTTATCGCTATAATAAAATTTTGTACCTTTAAAAATATCTTCAAATATATATATATATATATATATATGGTGGACTCTCTCTTATCATGGATGACAGCTCAGTAAAATAAAGAGGTGATCAACTTCTATGGGCATACAAGTGTTGACCTCGATGTCCACTTATATTTACATACGCTCTATCCCTGATATTGAGCACTTTAACTGTTTAAGACTATATATATATATATATATATATATATATATATATATATATATAGGGAAGAGGTTATTAGTTGTTCCAACAAGAGAAAAGTGTATATTTTAAAAAGAAGAGAAACCACAAAGTTTTTGGGTTGTAATGTGGATTTTTTTTAAAAATGTATATTTTATTTTATTTTCCTACATGCGTTTCTGGTCTCATGACCTTCCTCAGGCAAAGAATGGATATTTACACATATTATTAAAATGAATTAATTTTCCTTATGGTTTTCGATGTTAAATTAAGGAAAACAATTTTACAATATTATGGTGGTAGGTTAATTAGGTGAAGTACTGGTTGTACCAGGTGCTTCAACTTTGTATAAACCCTGTTTTTTTTTTTTTGTTGTTTTTTGTTTTTTTTGCATAGTGTGGGGAGATGTTTTATATTCCATCCATCAGTAATTTTTCTAAAATCTTATTTTTGTTTCTCTTGTTGCAGAGTACGATTTCTTCCATTACTCGAGTCAGCTCGGGAATGTTGCCTTAAGGTTCTTGTTGGAACTAAACTCGATCTGATGACGCCAGAGTCTCGGCAAGTCTCCGCAGAAGCTGCCGAAAAGCTGGCATTAGAAATCAACGCTGACCAGCCAATCGAGAAATTGCAAAAGGCTCCTTACTTTGAAACTTCTAGTAAGACTGGACACAATGTTGATGAAGTATTTGATTATATTCTTCAGTATTGCCTTCCCCTTTCACCAGATCAAATTGTCCGAAGACCAACAGTTTCAAAAAGTACAATAAATCTTACAGACATGAAATCCGAGTCCAGTATAGAAGATCACAAAAAGTGCTGTGCATAAAAAAAGAAAATATTAGACAAAAAAAAAAAGATGTAAAATAAAACTTGTATATATATATATATATATATATAATGAGACATTAATAAAAAATAATAATAAAAGAGCCACGATTAAGTCACATGACTTTTAGCCTTGTGAGGGAAAACAATGTATTGTAGTGTTTTCCTCTAATGAAATAATCTGTGATTGTTTTGTGTTTGAAAGAGAAATATCTGAAGCCTGCTTGAAAATTCCTCATACAGAAACAAGCACATTTATTTGTAGTTTGTTGTGATCAATTGGGAAAAGCAGAAGCTAATCAGGAAAATGTATCAGAATACTTTTTTTTTCTGTTTGCTTTTCAATTCCATTCCACCCCCTCCTTTTTTTTATAAATGTTTAATTTCTATGTATTTATAATATTAATTATTTTAGGTAAGCATGAAGTTATGCTAATTCGTAATATTTAATGCCATTAATTTCTTGATACACATTTATATATGTATCAATAAAGTTAGACTAAAAATTCTGACAGCTTTGTCTGACAGATTCTCTTTCCTCCATTTAATCTTTCTCTACATTGACATGTTTTGAAATATTAAAGTCTAATATGGGAAGGCTAGTTAAGAATGCTGTCTTTGGTTAAGTTTACAGGCTACAAAAATGAATGATAGTTGCACCAAGTATTTACGTGAAACATTTTAGTTTGAAAATTCTCCTCAAAAATGAATCCACAAAAAAAAAAAAAAAAGAGAGTTGATGCTTTCTTGAAATGATCATCAATACAAACCCCAGTTGTCATCATAAGTCTCATGATTGGGTGTGGTCTTAGGGTTGTTGAGAACTTGACCTGTTCCCTCCACATATATTGGTTGCAGTCTCTGAGATTGATCTTCCAGTCTGCTTCATGACATTGTCAACCCATTTTTTTCTGCTTTTTTTGCCTAAGGGGTGTGGTACCTTATAGGATGACAGTGGAAAGATTGTTGACTCTTTTTGTGACATGTCCATCCTATTGCAACTTCCTTTTCTAAATGGTGGTTATCAGGTCTTCCAGCAAGACCTCTTTCCTGTTTGATGCTCTTTTGCACTGCATCATTTGTAATGTCGTCTATGTAGGAGGTACCTGAGATGATGCTGTAGCATCTCTTTTCTAAAACTTAAATTCTTTGCCATAATTCTGCTGTTAGCAAACTTTAAGCTTCAGCATATAAAAAAAATCTCAGAAAAAAAACCCCAAAAAACTTATTTTCCAATTTAACTTGAGTGTATCACCTCAAAATTTGTTGCAATAAACATTTTTTTTTTTCTTAAATTTTTTTTACACTGTACAAAATTAAGATAGATTTGATTATTTTGGGACATCTGAACTGTGACCCTCATTCCTGACAAGGGCCCCAACCTGACATTTCTCAGTATCAACTTAATCTCACAATAATGGAGATTTTTTTTTTTTCTTGAGCAGTTGATCAAATGTTTGAATAAAATTTATTTTGTTACGGCTTTTTTTCTTTGTAAATGATTCAGTTGTCTAGACCGTATTTTTATCAAAAAGTGTCAAACGACCAAGTTAAAGAATTTCAGAAGAAAGGTTATTTTTTTTTTACTAATTGTAGGCAATCGTTATTATTGTTTAGTTGCAAACAAGAAATGTGTTTTTAACCATTTAACTTTTTGTCGTCAAGAAATTATGATAAGGTAAAAAGTTTTGAATCTTTATTTTAATTCCAATATATTTGCTCTAGAAATAAGATGCAAGCAAGCATTAAATATTAACAGGTAAATAGAAGTTACTTATACGAATGAGATCATACCAAAAAAACTCAAGATTAAAATACAAAATATCTTCCTCATAGAGAAAAATGATTATTTTTCTTGAACTGATTTCAAGAGACTTTGTGATGTTTAAATAACTTGACAATAGTAAAATCTGTTGAAGTTTTCTGAACATTTCTTCAGTTGTCTTGTCATTACTCATTCTAGTCTTACAGACTCTTATTTTTGATGCCAACTGCTTCTCATCTTGTATAGTCTTTAATGTTTAGTTCTAAAATTGATTTAGATGACTTCTGGATTGGCAGAGTTTTGATTAAAAACAAACTTAAACTTGTCAGCAGTTGTCTTGACTTGGTTTCACTTGATGATGCCGGTAAATTGCAAATTAAGTCACTGCATAATTTATTCTTATCTACTTAGCCAATACCGATTACGGCTGAAGCTAGTGTTGAACTTGACGACTAGCTTTTAAATGCTTTTTGTTTTATTTAATTGCTAATTTATCTCTTAGTGAAAATGCAATTTATATGTCATATATTTTACATTTCTTGTCAGGTTCAATATTTAACTGAATATTAAACTAAAAGTAGAATTAAATAGATAACCACTTAGCCTCTGCCTTGTTCCATTGCACTATAATTTAAACATATTGTGCCAAAACTGAATCAAACTTACTACATGACTTCTAGTCTAAATGCATTGAGGAATAAATGAATCTACTACATCAAACTGGACAATTCATGCATTTCTATGGAGTGCACTCTTCTCATGATGTAGAAAAGTTACACACCTTTTTTTTTTTAAATACATATATATATATATGTCACCATTTTAAAACTTATTTATTTCATAAATTTTGTTTTGGTTTCATAGATTTACAACATGTCAGTTGATAAAAGTTTTTGATTGAAAACAATGAGGGTTTTCTTGCCATAAAAAAAAAAATTAGTTTAATGAAAGCAACAATTCTTGTGGCATAGAAGAAATGGTGGTAACTGAATAAAAAAAAAAAAATTCTCTTAGAAAAAATAAGGACTTGAGGATGCAACAAATTATAAAAATGGATTCATTAGTTGCAAATGATGGAGATTTTTTTTAATTTAATGAATCAAACTTTTTCGCACTTTAAAGCATTAATGCCAATAGTATTGGATGGATTTTTCACCATGTCTGCCAATTTCATTCTCACCCCCCAACAACTGTTACATCACCCCACATTCTTCAGCAAGATATTATTATAATCTAATGGAGCAAAGCTGCTGCTAAAATCATATCCAATCTAAATAAATGAAAGCCATAAGGCTAGAAATTATAATTATTATTATGAATAAAAGATGTCCACACTTGAGATGACATAAGCTCTGAAAGTGTTTTTCAATGGGCTTCCTAAGAAGAATTATTGTCAAAACACTTCCTTCCTTGTGATTTGGAAGATGTTTCTCATCAGATATTTAGTCAGAAATTTGGGCATATTTCAAGCTTTGCTTTTCTCGAGCCAAGAATTTGTCGGCTAAATGTTGATTATAGATTCATTTTGGTGCAATTCATTTTAACTGAAAGCTGATGCAGTATTTGTGCTGCATAAGGTTTTGCTGCGACTTTCAGCACATTACGATATGGGAGTGAATCAAAGGGTCTGTAGCCTGACGTGCAGCTAGCTGAATCTAGTGAATTAAGTGCATTGACAAGGTAGAGCATTATATTGAGGCATTAATATACAAAGTTGTTTTTTGCTGCTAATTTACTGACATTTTTCCAAATAATTTTCTTTTTAAATGTTAAATTGATGGATTTGTTTACTCCCCCCTCCTCTGCCTTAAAGAAAATGTTCAGCATTTTCTTGCTTTTCAGGCGACTAGGATTCTACTTCTAAAATATTTTTGTGTCACCAATTAGAGAAGATTTAGTCCTAACAAAAATGTTCTTAATTACTATGTTTTTAAAATTCCTTTGAAATGTAATGATTTGTTAATTTTTACTGATTTTGTTTGCAGACAATCTCTTTTTTATATTAAAATATATTAATATTGTTGCTTTTCTTTGTACAAAGATTAGGTTTTGTTTTCTAGAAAGTTCTAATTCTGTCATTTTGATCTGGTTGTTTTCATTTGTACAAAAATATTTAGTTTGCTCCTTTCTTGAATCTTGGTTAAGCAACATTGTGTTTGATGGTACTGAATAGGCTACCAGTTGGAAAAAAATCAGTTAATTATTGAGGAGGGCAATAAAGATATTGTGATTTATATTCTAATAACATTGTCTCTGTTCAGCCTTTTTTTTTGTGCGGAATATAGTGTAGTCAGGGAATCATGTTTTAATAGTTTGACTACTTAAAGATCTTGTCATCACAAACCAAAATGCAAGTTAAATACCTTGTCATTAAGGAAAAGAAATATCAAGTCTAATAGCAAAATGACATAAATCTGTTTTTAATATGTGGGGTGTTTCTGGAAAACATTATTTCTCAATATAATATATATTGGGAACATTTGTGGGATAAAAAGCATGGTAATTATATTTAATAGCTTTTTATGTAATGCCATTGCTTATTTGAAAGGAAGGAGATGGACACATGTTTTGTTTTTTGTCCGTCTTAAAGTTTTAGTGTAAATAAGAAATGTTAAGACAAAAACATGCCCTTGTTAGCCTTTTAAAGATCACAGTTTAGATATTGCAAAATGAAAGAAAAAAATAACATTAATGAATTATTTTTTCATTTTGTAGAAATACATTAAAAAAAAGTTTTATTGAAATGAAAATGACTTTTCAGTCAGTTTTCTCTCTCAGGATATCACAAAAGCAATGTTTTGTTTCTTCAAAAAAAAATTATCAAATATCATTTACTGAGAACTGTTTGAGGCACAAAATGTCACTCCATTTTGAAAATGTTTTAATTTTAAATTTTTAAAAATTAGTGTGCTTTGCCGTTTCTTGATTCAAGGGAAGTAACTCTGTCCATAAAATTGGTTTGATTTTTAATATTCTAATCTGGTTTACTGTTATGAAGAAATGTTTAAATTACCTTTTGTTGTTCAAGATACTTACACATTAACTACTGTAGTCAGTATTGAAAGCAAGAAGTTTATCCCCACCTTTTCCACACTAGTCCTTGTTCCAGACAAATTCACGTTTTATATATATTGTAATGGCTTAAAATTTTTCCCCTGTGAATTATAAACCATAGAAATTTTAATCATTTTTTTTTTTTAAATGAATTTCATTTTCAATAATTTTTTTTTTCATGGCAGAAAATTAAAAAAATATATGAATACAAGCTCTGCATCAATATTTATTGCATTAAATGCAACAACTATTTTAGGATTTTCTTTTTCTTTTTTTTTTTTCAATTATTTTAAAAATAGTTATCTCCCACTGAATATTTTCGAACACTGATTTCTGACCTTTCTGTGATAAATACTGTCTCCAAATGCTATTAGAAAATTTTTGACCTGGCCCAAACCCCAAAATCTGACCAACTCAACTCATCGATTTATTTTTTTCCTCACTGAAATGTTCTTGTAAAATTGAGAACTGTTCAACACCTCATTTGTAGAAAAAAAGAAAATAGTGAGGTGAGAATGTAGTACTGAAATTTCTCCGAGAAGGGTTAAGAATTCCATAATATTCAAGAATTGTTGTTTCTTGTGTGGTTGGCTAACATTTCTGAAAGAATGATTCTCAGTAACTTTAGACAGGATTTGATAATTTAAGAAAATCACACAAACATATTTGATCGTCATTGGCAGACCTTCAAGGTGACATAGAACGAAAGTAAATTTTGGTAAGAA